>JACBWV010000730.1:4002481-4252481 GCA_013435795.1 Chlamydomonas sp. ICE-L | reverse complement strand
CCTGTGTGCTTACTACAACAACGGCACCAGTATATCACTAAACATGAAATCTGAAAAACTTCACGACCCCCTCCTTCACACTCCAGGTGTTCCACAAGGCCACTGCCACTACCGTCACCCTTGGGTTTAACTAATTTTGTAGCAGACAGAACAGTCTTATTTGTTGACAAAACAGTCTTATCATTCAACAATTATTTCCCTATTTTTTCATCTATCACGCGCCTCCCTTCAATGTGTTTCCACAGGGCCACTGCCCCTCTGCTGCCGTCACACCCTTGTTTTACTAATTTGTTGGCAACCAAAATCCTTGTTTCACCTCTTAATTTCTGGTCTTTAGGCAGACAAACATTATTGTCTTATCTCACCCTTTTTTAACTAAAGGAGCGACAAACAGAGGGCTGCAAACAACGTGAAAACAACAAACAACACAACTACCAGACAAACCTAGACAAACACCCACAACACACCTACATACCCACCTACCCAACCACACCGAAACACCGAACCAACCCAACACCACCACCACCACCACACACCCACACACCACACCACCCGCTCCCTCCCTCTCCACTTGTCAGGGCGTTTCCCATAAGGCTGCAGCCCCAGCGCCATCATCCCTTGGGTTCCGGAGCCTCCCTCTGTCCCTCTCACCTCTGTGCCCCATCAGTGGAAGCTCAGCGACAACACCGCTGCCCTTCCTCCTCCCCAAAGGCTTACTACAAGCGACACAAGAAGACAATGCTCATTCGCCACGCCCCCCCCCCCCCCCCCCCCCCCCCCCCCCCCCCCCACCCACACACACACACAACAAACTCCTCCCACCCCACGTGTCCAGGTGTTCCGTAAGGCTGCAGCCAGCGCCATCACCCTTGGTTCCGGAGCCTCCCTTGGCCCCGAGGCCCCCTCAGTGGAGATCGGCGCCAACACCGCTGCCCTCCTCTTGCCCAAAGGCTTACTCAAGCGACACAAGACGATGCTCATCGCCGCCGGCGCTGCCGCTGGCGTCTCCGCTGCCTTCGACGCACCCGTAGCAGGAGCGCTCTTTGCAGTGGAGTTTGTGTTAAAGGCCAATCGGCTTGGCTTGGACCGGCTCAGCACCAGTACTGTGTTTGTGTCGACTAGTGTCGCTGCTGGAGTGGTGGGTTTCTTGCGTGCTGAGGGGCAGGCCCTGGGGATCACAGGTAGGGCAGGGTGGTTACAGGTAGGGTGGGGACGCACCCGTGGCAGGAGCGCTCTTTGCTGTGGAGTTTGTGTTAAAGGCCAATTGGCTTGGCTTGGACCGGCTCAGCACCAGTACTGTGTTTGTGTCGACTAGTGTCGCTGCTGGAGTGGTGGGTTTCTTGCATGCTGAGGGGCAGGCCCAGGGGATCACAGGTAGGGCAGGGTGGTTACAAAAAAACTATGCTTTCCGGCCAGCCCAAAACAAAATAATCTGAAAAATAAATTATCTGAAAACAAAATCTTTTCACAGGACGAAATGTGGACCCTGCTGGAGTGGCATGTTTCTTGCGTGCTTAGGGGCAGGCCCTGGGGATCACAGGTAGGGTAGGGTGGTTACAAAAAATCTTAGCTTACCAGCCAGCCCAAAACAAAATCGTCCTAAAATTTAAATTGTCAGGAAAAAAAATCTTTTCACTGGACGAAATGTGGACCCTGCTGGAGTGGCGTGTTTCTTGCGTGCTGAGGGGCAGGCCCTGGGGATCACAGGTAGGGTAAGGTGTTAAGGGTGGTTACAAAAAAACTTAGCTTTCCAGCCAGTCAGAAACAAAATAGCCCTAAAATTAAAATAATCTGAAGAATAAAATATTTTCCTGGGACAAAATGCGGACCCCGCTGGAGAGGTGGATTTCTTGCGTGCTGAGGGGCAGGCCCTGGGGGTCACAGGCAGGGTAGGGTGGTTACAGGTAGGTTGGCGTGGTTTGATCATTTGGTGTGTGTAGGGTGGCGTGGTTTGATCATTTGGCGTGGGTAGGGTGGTTACAGGTAGGGTGGCGTGCCGATCCTGCTGATAGGAGGGGCAGGCCCTGGGGATCACAGGTCGGGTGGCGTGCCGAATAGCCCCCATCCCACCCCACCCACCCACACCCACACCCACAACCACACCCACACCCACACCCACACCCACAGCCTCACACCCCTCCTCCTCTCTCATCCACACACATCAATTGGGGGCCACCTGCCACCCAGCCCACCACCCTCCCCGCCACCCACACCCCTTGGGGATCACTATGTAGTGTGTGCATGCCGAATATCCCCAACCAACCACACCCACCCAACACCCACTAAAACCTACATACCACACTCTCTCGTCTCATCCTCACACACCCCCCACACAACCACCACCACGCTCCCACCCTCACCCCCCCACCCGCACACTTTTTATCCCCATTTATTTTTTCATTCCAATAATCCCCCACCCACCCACCCACCCACACCCACAATCCTCACCCACTCTCTCTCATCACACACCCACCTCACCACCACCACCCTCACCCCCACCCACCCCGCTGGGGATCACCAAGTGGTGGCATGCCGAATAGCCGCCCCCCCCACCCACCCACCCACCACACCCCACGACACCCACTCTCTCTCCTCACCCACACACACCTACCACCCCCCCCCCTCAACGCCCCACCACCCCCTGGTGATCACAAGTAGGGTGGCAGGCCGACTATCCCCCAACCACCCCCCACCCAATTCCCACACAACCTACACCCACTCTCGCTCATTCACCCACACCCACACCACCACCACCACCTCACCCCCCACCCACCCTCCTGGGATCACAATAGGGGTGGCCATGCCGAATAGCCCCCCACCCACCCACCCACCCACACCCACAACCGACACCTCATCTCTCTCATCACACCACACAACCACAACCCACCACACCCTCACCCCCCACCCACCCCCTGGGATCACAGTAGGGTGGCATGCCGAATAGCCCCCAACCACCCACCACCCACACCCCACCCACCCCCACTCTGTCTCACACACACCTACCTTACAACGCACACCATCATCACCCCCCGCCCCACCCCCTGGGAGCACAATTCGGGTGCCTCCGAATAGCACCCAACCACCCACCCACCCACACTCCATCAACCGCACCCACCTCTCTCTCTCTCACACACCCACCTCCCACCACCCTCCAACCCCCCACCCACCCCCTGGTGATCCAGGTAGGGGTGCGTGCCGAATAACCCCCCCCCTACCCCACCCACTCCAGGTGCCGTCCCATCTAGTAGCTTCATCCCCTATTTCATCACAGTACGCAACACACAGAAACCCGCGACAACAACATACCCCTCTCCCCCCCTGCCCCCAGGTGCTCCAGCCACCTGGTCGGCCGCATCCCTTATTTCAGTGTGGGTACCAGTCTCATGCGCACACGCACAAACACACACACACAACAAACACAAGCACAGAACACGTCCCCCCCCCCCCCCCCCCACCCACACCCCACACACACCCACACCCCCCCACACACCCACCCCACACCCCACCCACCCCACGCCACCCAGGTGACCAGCCATGTTCGGCTGCTCCCTTATTTCAGTGTGGTTACCAGTCTCATGCCACACTACCCACAGCACAAACAACAACACACAAAGCACAGAACACAAAGCCCCCCCCCCCCCCCCCCCCCCCCCCCCCCCCCACACCCACACTCCCCCCTCCCCCCCCCCCCCAGGTCTGCCTCCATCTAGTAGCCTCATCCACCCCTATTCGTCAAACGCAACAACCAGAAACACAGCGACCACACAACCCTCAGTATCCCACCCCCCCCACCCCCGCACCCCCTCACCCCATCCCCCACCCACCCCACCCACCCCTCCTCACCTCATCCCCCCACCCCACCCCTCACCCTTTCCCCCCCCCACCCCACCCCCACCCCTCAACACCCTCATCCCCACACCCCACCACCCCCCCTCACACTTATTCCCCACCCCACCCCACCCCACCACCCCTCACCCTCATCCCCCACCCCACCCCTCCCTCCTCATCCCCCACCCCACCCCCCTCCAACCCCCCTCAACCCTCACCCCACCACCCCCCCCACCCCACCCCTCACCCTCATTCCCCACCCCCCCACCACCCCCGTCAACCCTCCATCTCCCCCACCCACCCCAGCCCCCACCCCTCCACCCCTCATCCCCTCCCCCACCACCGCCCGCCGCCTCACCCTCCTCCCCCACCCCAACCCCACCCCCCCCCGTCACACCTCATCGCCGGAAGGCAGAGAAAAACGGGAGGTCAAAACGGGGGGACCCGGCCGAGACGACGAGGAACCAGAAAAAGAACCCCCAGCGGGAAAAAAAGGAAAAGAGACCCCAGACGAAAAGAGAAGTCCCCTCCGGCCGCCCTCCCCACCCCACCCCTCACCCTCATCCCCACCCCACTCACCCCCCCCCTCGCCCTCATGCCCCCAACCCCACCCCACCCCCCACCCCCGCCCTCAACCCTCATACCCCCACCCCACCACCCCCTCACCCCCTCATCCCCCACCACCACCCCACCGCCACCCCTCCCCCCCTCTCCCCCACCCCACCCCTCACTCTCATCCCCCACCCCACCACCGCCCGTGCCCCCTCACCCTCATCCCCCCCCCACCCCTGCCCTCCCACCCTCACTCCTCAATCCCCCACCCCACCACCTCCCCACCCCCGACCCTTCACCCTACCTACCCTCCACGCCCAGACCCACCCCACCCCTCAACCCTCATCCCCCACCCCACCCACCCGCACGGCCCTCCCCCGTCTTCCCCCCCCACCCCAGCCACCTCACCCTCCTCCCCCACCCCCAAGGGGTTGGTCCGCCCACTCACCCCCCCACCCACTCACCCTCATTCCCCCCCCAACGGGCCCACCCCAGCCCACCCCCCTCACCCTCATTTGCCCCACACTCCACCACCAGCTCCCATCCTCATACCCCCACCCCACCACCCCCCCCTCACCCTCATCCCCCACCACCCCCCCAGCACGAGAGAGGAGAACCCCCCCCTCACCTCATGCTGCCCCCACCTCCCCCGAGCTCCTCACCCTCATCCCACCCCCCCCCCGCGCCCACACCCGATCTGGCAATTCCCCCCCCCCCCCACCCCCCCCCCACCCCCCACCCCTCACCCCTCATCCCACCCCTCCATCCCCCTACCCGCGCCCTCACCACCCCCCACCCCACCAAGAGCCCCTTCCCCCTCACCCCCCACCCCACCCTTCCCGCCACCCCACCCCACCCCTCACCCCTCATCACCACAACCCACCGCCACGCCCACCCCCACCACGCCACCCCAGCCCCCCCCGCCTCTCCCCTCATCCCCCACCACCGCCACCCCCCACCCACCCCCTCCCCCTCCCCCCGCACCCCCCCCACCCCCCCCCCCATTTTCTTCATCCATCTATAAGGCCGATCCCCATGTGTCCATCACAAACATCAATACCCCGAAACAACAGCGACAACAACATAAAACCTCCAACCACCCCAACCCACCCCATACTGCCAGCCAACCTGGTCTTACCGGCATCCCTTATTTTCAGTGTGGTACGCAGTCTCATGCCACAACACCAAACACACAATAAAAAAACACATCAAAGCACAAAACACAGCCCCTCCCCATCCCCCCGTCCCATCCCCCCCCCACAAAGGCACAACCCCTCCCACACGACCTCACACCCCATCCCCCCGACGCCCATCCCCACCACATGTGCTGGCCAGCCATCTTGTCGGCCGAATCCTTCCGTATTTCATTGTGATTACCAGTCCTCCTGGCCACAGCGAACACAAAGCGACCCAAACACAACACCAAAGCACCTCACCCCCCCCCCCCCCCCCCCCCTCCCCCCCCCCCCCCCCCCCCACAACACACACACACCCCCACACACAACACCCCCCCCCCCCCCCCGCCCCCCCCCCCCCGTGGCTGCCAGCCATCTGTCGGCCACAGCCCTTATTTCTGTGGGTAACCAACCCTCAATTCGCACACAACAGAAACACACAACCCAACACAACAAAGCACAGAAAGTCACCCCCCCCCCCCCCCCCCCCCCACACACACACACCCACACACAACACCACCCACTCCACCCCAGTGCTGCCATCCATCTTGTCGGCCGCATCCCTTATTTCCATTGTGGGGCAACCAGTCTCATGCGCACACGACACAAACACACACCACACAACACACAAGCCAGACCCCCCCCCCCCCCCCCCACACCCACACACCCACACATGCCCCACACCGCCCACACACACCCCACCCCACCCCAATCACCCTCCCCCCCCACCCCTGCCAGCCACCCCCCACACGTCACACCCCCCACCCCCCCCCCCCCCCTGTGCTGCCATCCATCTGTGTCTCCGATCCCTTATTTCAGTGTGGGCACCAATACGCCCACTGCCACACGACACAGACACACACCACAACCACAAGCACAGACCCCCCCCCCCCCACAACCCCCAAACCCCCCCCACAGCACACCCCACCCCACCCCTCCCATCCCCCCCCACCCCCCCCATCCCACACCCAGCAACACCCCCCCCACCCCACCCCAACCCCAGGTGCTGCCAAGCCATCTTGTCGGCCGCATCCCCTTAGTTATGTGGGCCAGACAGACCAGTCTCATGAGGAAGGTTTTTTGAGTTTGGTCTGCTGGGATCTTCTGTGCTATAGACCCGCCACCCGCACTGTATTAGGGAGTGCGGTGAGTGGAAGGTGGTCATGGGCGCCCGCTGCCCTAGATGGAATCGGCTCCCTAGCAGGAGCCCGCGGTATGGCTGGTTTGCTTTCATTTTCCCACAGGTGGGTGGGTGGGTGGGTTTTGTGAGAGGGGGGCTGAATATCAGCCCTTACGAGGGTGGTGAGATCCTTGGGGTGGGTCAGTGTGTGTGTATGTGTGGGTGTGGGTGGGTCAGTGTGGGTGTATGTGTGGGTGTGGTGGGTGGGTGTTAGTGTGTGGGTGGGGGGGCCTAGATTTCAGCACCCCCTGGTGGTGCCGCCTGTGGGCGTTGCTTTCCAGTTCCCTCCCCCGGCTGGGTTGGGTGGTGGGGGCAGGGGGGGCTGGATATCAGCGCTGTACGAGGGTGGTGGGATCCTTGGGGTAGGTCAGTGTGTGTGTTTGGTGGTGTGTGTGGTGTGGGGGGGGGGGGACTGGATATCATCACCCCTGCAGGTGGCCGCTTTGGTCTTTGTTGCTTTCCGTCCCCCCATGTGGGTGGGTGGTAGGGGGAGTTGGTGGGGGGAGGGGGGCTGGATATCAGCACTTTACATGGCGTGGTGAGATCGTGGGTTGTTCCCAGTGGTGGGGGGGTGTGGGTGTGGGGGAGCTGGATATAAGATCCCCTGGCAGGTGCCGCATGTGGGCTGGTTGCTTTCAGGTTCCCCCAGGGGGGGGAGAGGGGGGGGGGGGGGGGGGGGGAGGGGGGGGGTATCAGCATTGTACAAGGGTGGTGGGATCATTGGGGTGGGTCAGTGTTTGTGTGAGGGGGAGGAGGGGTGGGGTGGGGGAGGGGTGGGGTGGGGTGGGGTGGGGTGGGAATATCAGCTTTGTACAAGGGTGGTGGGATCATTGGGGTGGGCCAGTGTTTGTGTGATGGGGAGGGGGAGGGGGGGGGGGGGCTGGATATCAGCTCCCCTAGTAGGCACCGCATGTGGGCTGGTTGCTTTCAAGTTCCCCCAGGTGTGCGTGTGGGGGGGAAAGGGGGGCTGGATATCAGTACTGTACGAGGGAGTGCATGTGAGTGAGGTGGTCATGCGCCCGCTGCCTCGATGGATATCCGATCCCCTGGCAGGTGCCGCGTGTGGGCTGGTTGCTTTCAAGTTCCCCCAGGTGTGTGTGAGGGTGTGTGGGGGCAGGGGGGGCTGGATATCAGCACTGTACGAGGGTGGTGGGATTGTTGGGGTAGGTCAGCATGTGTGTGTGGGGTGTGGGGGTCAGTGTGTGTGTGTTTGGTGGGGGGTGGGGGTGGGGGTTGGATATCAGCACCCCAGGCAAGTGCCGCGTGTGGGCTGGTTACTTTCAAGTTCCCCCATGTCGGTGGGGGGGGGGGGGGGGGGGGGGGGAGGGAGGGGGGGCCAGGTGGGCTGGATATCAGCACCCCTAGCAGGCATTCGTATCCACACATCATGCTTCAACGCCCATGCCATGCAAACCCTCTCACCTTGTCCTATTTGCCCATGATGCTTAGGTACAGTATGGCTACAACAACAACAACAACAACAACACCACCATTTTGGGAGCGATGATTAGTATTCCTCTGGTATCCATATCAACACATCGTGCTCCAACGCCCATGCCATCCACACGCTATCGCCATGTCCCAATTGGCTGAGATGATTAGGTCCAGTACGGCTACAACACCACCACCACCATTGTAAAAACAATGATTATTATTCCTCTGGTATACACATCCATGCATCATGCTCCAACGCCCATGCCATCCACACCCTCTCGTCATGCCTCTCTCCACCCATGGTATGTCGGTCCAGTATGGCTGCACCACCACCTCCACCATTATTGTGGCAACAAGGATTATTATCCCCCTTGTATCCACATCCGCACACTTTTACCATTCCCCTCTCCGCCCATGATCTGCAGGTCCAGTACGGCTACGACAACCAGCCGGGCAGCATCGGTCAGTCAACGCCCTCACTCTTCTCACTCCTAGCCACCATCTCTACCCACCATCTCCACCACCACCACCCACCACCACCCACCACCACCATCTACACCCACCACCCACCATCTCCACCCACCACCCACCATCTCCACCACCACCACCACCCAACACCATCTACACCCCATGATCTGTAGGTCCAGTACGGCTACATCAACCTAGAAGATGTGTTCGGGGGCAGCATCGGTCATTCCACGTCCTCCTGTTTTCTCCATGACCACCACCACCGCCACCACTACCATTGTGGGAACAATGAGTCCACGTTCTCTTGTTTCCTCATCCACACATATTGCTCCTACGCCCATGCCATTCACACCCTTTCCCCATGTCCCTCTCTGCCCATGATCTGTAGGTCCAGTACGGCTACGTCAACCTAGAAGATGTGTTCAGGGGCAGCATCGGTCAGTCAACGTCCTCACTCTTCTCACTCCTAGCCACCATCTCCACCCACCATCTCCACCACCACCACCCACCACCACCATCTACACCCCATGATCTGTAGGTCCAGTACGGCTACGTCAACCTAGAAGATGTGTTCGGGGGCAGCATCGGTCAGTCCACGTCCTCACTCTTCTCTCTCCTAGCTGCAAAGATTGTGGCCACATCGGTATGCGTGGGTGGTGGTCTGGTGGGCGGTCTCTTTGCCCCCTCTCTGTTCCTTGGCGCTGTGGTGGGGGACATTATGGCACACACCTTGTCAACATCTGCCTGGGGTGTGGCAGAGACCACGTCCCTTATTGTGGTGGGTGCAGCCGCTGTTCTCGGAGCAGCGTGTCGGGCCCCGTTGACAGCTATGGCCCTCATGGTTGAGATCACAAGGTGGGTGTAGGGCCCCGTTGACAGCTGTGGCCCTCATGGTTGAGATCACAAGGTGCGTGTAGGGCCCCACTGACAGCTATGGCCCTCATGGTTGAGATCACAAGGTGCATGTAGGGCCCCACTGACAGCTATGGCCCTCATGGTTGAGATCACAAGGTGCGTGTAGGGCCCCACTGACAGCTATGGCCCTCATGGTTAAGATCACAAGGTGCGTGTAGGGCCCCACTGACAGCTATGGCCCTCATGGTTGAGATCACAAGGTATGTGTAGGCATATGTAGGGAACGGCAATATAATTGCATATGATTGGTGGAGCCCCCTCTTCAAGCAGTTATCATTTGTATCAAAATAATACGTAAGCATTCTTTCTACATAAGGAACTAGAGTGTTGGGGTTGTAGTAGGCGCCAGATGGGCACAGTATTAAATATTTCCCATTCCAATAGGTCAAAGTTATCATTTTTTTATTGCCAGTGCACTTGGGAGGGGAAGGAGATTGAGCAAGCTTCCGGAGCCCCCATGTTTACCCATTTGTCTGTTTGTCCGACCGGAAAAAAAATTGAAGCCTGACACGTCATCCAACGGTCGTATAACTAACTCGCTTCGGTCACCTCCACCATTGCCACCTTTCGTTCCATTGCCAACACACTCCGCCAATCCTGCGTCGCTTGCGATGCTGCATGGGACTTGTATCATGTCATCATATAATAGCATAAAATATCATCATGCCTACCCTGCTGGCAGCCATAGTCAATCACTAACACTTACACTTACCCCCACCTTCAATCCCGCCCCCGGGCAATCACTCACACACTTCCTCACACTATCACCCCTTTCCCCTTCCCCCCCACCCCAATCAGGGACACCTGCCTACTAGTCTCCCTGCTGGCGGCCATAGTCAATCACTAACACTTACACTCACACCCCACCTTCACCCCCACCCCAGGTCAATCACTCACACACTTTCTCACACTAACCCCCCCTGCCTTTTCACCCCCACCCCAATCAGGGACACCTGCCTACCTGTCCCCCTTCTGGCCAGGGTACTACATTTTGTCAAATTGGTCTGCACTTAAAGCGCTCAAACGTCAAATTGATCAGCGCTTTGTAGTGCACAAAGCTTTGTAGTGCAAAAACTGCGCTCTGCGCCCACAGGGGGTTGAAAAAACTGCGTGAAACGCGCAGTGGGGCTCAACAAGCGTGCGCAAAATTGCGCTGCCGCGCGCGCTTTGTAGTTCACTGCTGCTGGCTGCCATAGTCAATCACTAACACATACACTCACCCCCACCCTCACCCCCGGGCAATCACTCACACACTTTCTCACACAAACCCCCCCCCCCCCCCCACACACACACACACCCCAATCAGGGACACTGACATAGTGGTCCCCATGCCCCTCACCCCTATAGGCAATCACTCACACACTTGCTCACACTCACCCCTCCACCCCACCCCACCCCACCCCACCCCCTCCTCCAACCCAGGGGCACCAGCCTACTGGTCCCCATGCTGGCCCCCGTATGCAATCACTCACACACTTGCTCACACTCCCCCCCCCCCCCCCCCCCCCCCCCCCCCTCCTCCAACCCAGGGGCACCAGCCTACTGGTCCCCATGCTGGCCCCCGTATGCAATCACTCACACACTTGCTCACACTCCCCCCCCCCCCCCCCCCCCCCCCCCACACACACCCTCCTCCAACCCAGGGGCACCAGCCTACTGGTCCCCATGCTGGCCCCCGTATGCAATCACTCACACACTTGCTCACACTCACCCCCCCACCCCCACCCCCACCCCCTCCTCCACCCAGGGGACCAGCCTACTGGTCCCCATGCTGGCCACCGTAATGCAATCACTCACACAATTGCTCACACTCACCCCCATCCCCCACCCCCACCCCCTCCTCCAACCCAGGGGCACCAGCCTACTGGTCCCCATGCTGGCCCCCATATGCAATAACTCACACACTTGCTCACACTCACCCCCCACCCCCCCACCCCTCTCCTCCACCCCAGGGACACCGCCTACTCGTCCCCCTGCTGGCTGCCACAGGCAATCACTCACACACTCCCCCCCCACACCTCCATCTACATCCTCATGTTCACACCCCCACCCCTGGGCAAACGCTCACACACTTGCTCAAGCTCACCCCCCCTTTGAGGTGATCCAAACTCACATTTACACTCACACCTGACACTTCCCGACCCAAACCAAACCAAACCAAACCAAACCAAACCAAACCAACCACAAACTACCACCCCAGGGACACCAGCCTACTCGTCCCCCTGCTGGCCGCCATCGGCTCTCACACACTAAAAACCCACCCCCACCCCCTTACTATAACCCAATAACTCACACACTTGCTCACTCACCCCCCTCACACATCTTCAACCCCCACCCCCAGGCAATAACTCAAACACTTGCTCACACTCACCCCCCACCCCCACCCCAGGGACACTGGCCTACTCGTCCCCCTGCTGGCCGCCATCAGCTCTCACACACTAAACCCCCCACCCCCCACCCCCTTACTATAACCCAATAACTCACACACTTGCTCACACTCACCCACCCCCTCCTCCACCCCAGGGACACTGGCCTACTCGTCCCCTTGCTGGCCGCCATCGGCACGGCATCACTACTGACCGACTACCTAGAAGGAATCTTTAGTGATCGCTTTGAGGTGGCGCTCATGGAGATATATTTGAAGAACAATGAGATGTTCTGGGGTGCAGCATGGTCGCAGAGCCTGAACCTCCAAACACAACTGTGAGTGCGTCCCCCCCCCCCCCCCCCCCCCCCCTCCCCCCCCCCCCCCCCCCCCCCCTCCCCCCCCCCCCCCCCCCCCCCCCGTCCCCCCTTCCCCCCCGTCCCCCCTCTCCCTCCTTCATCTGCGGCGTACGGAGGGTCCCCTTAACAACACGACCCTCCAGGCTTTATCTTTGTATTTTATTTTTGCAGCATTGTAGCAGAGCCTGAACCTCCAACGCAACTGGTGAGTGCACCCTCCCCCCCCCCTCACCCCCTCACCCCCCCGCACCCCCCCCGCCACCCTCCACCCTCCCCTCCCCTCCCCTCCCCTCCCCTCCCCTCCCCTCCCCTCCCCTCCTCCTCCCCTCACCTCACCCTCCCTCTCCCCTCCCCTCCCCTCCCCTCCCCTCCCCTCCCTCCCCTCCCCTCCCCTCCCCTCCCTCCCCTCCCCTCCCCTCCCTCCCCCTCCCCTCCCCTCCCCTCCCCTCCCCTCCCCTCCCCTCCCCTCCCCTCCCCTCCCCTCCCCTCCCCTCCCCTCCCCTCCCCTCCCCTCCCCTCCCCTCCCCTCCCCTCCCCCTCCCCTCCCCTCCCCTCCCCTCCCCTCCCCTCCCCCCCCCTCCCCTGCCCCTCCCCTCCCACCCACCCCCCTCCCCTCCCTAATTTCCTCACCCCCCCATCAACACCCACCATCCTCACCCCCTCCTAGGTTATGGCCAGATGAGACCTGACCACCTCACTGTAGTGTGGCACAACCTCCCTCTTCCACATCCAACTGCCCGAGCCCACCACCACCACCACCACCACCACCACCACCACCACCACCATCACCACCACACACCCTCCCCCCACACCCAATACCACCACACACCCAACACCCAACTTCTCCAAAAACCTCACACACCCAACACCCAACACACACACACACACACACAGTTGAGGGCCAGATGAGCCTGACCACCTCGCTGTATGTGCGAAACAACCTCCCTCTTCCACATCCCCCACTCTCATCACCCCTACCCCTCCCCCCCCCCCCCCCCCCCCCCCCCCCCCCACCACACACACACACACAAAGTTTATGGCCAGATGAGCTTGACCACCTCGCTGTATGTGCGACAACTCCCTCTTCCACATCCCCACTCCCCAATTCGCCGACCTCATGCCCCCCCCCCCCCCCCCCCCCCCCCCCCCCACACACACACCCCACACACACCCACACATTATATGGCCAGGGGAACCTGAACACCGCACTGTAGCGTGCACATGCTCCCTCCTCCTACATCACCACTTCCCCAAGCTCATGCCCAATACTCCCCCTCCCCCCCCCCCCCCCCCCCCACATCCCTCCCTCACTTCACCCTCCACCCCCTCACCAACAACCCCCACCCACCCTCACACCCACACACAGGTGAGCCAGAATGAGTGTGGCGTCCCACCTCGCCTGTACGTGCGACCAAACTCCTTCTTCCCCCTACCCCCCTGCGCTCTTCACACGCCGCCTACCCCCCCCCCCGCCCCCCCCCCCCCCGAGAGAAAAAAAACCCCGCACTTAATAACCCCCCCCCCCCCGCCCCCCCCGCCCCCCACCCCCCCCCCCCACCACACACACCCCAACACACCACACACACACATCCTCACCCCCCCCACACACACACAGTTGAAGGCCAGATGAGTGTGGTCACCTCGCTGTACGTGCGACACAACCTCCTCTGAGCCATCCCCCCTGCCTCTCTTCACCCCTACCCCCCACCACCACCACCCCCCACCCCACCAACACACACACACAACACCCAACACCCAACACACACACAATCCTCACCCCCCCCCCACACACACAGTTGAAGGCCAGATGAGTGTGGTCCTCCTCGCTTACGTGCGACACGAGCTCCTCCTGCATTCCCCCCTGCCTCTCTTCACCCCTACCCCCCCCCCCCACCCCCCCCTCCCCCACCACCACCACCACCACCACACCACACACCCACACACAACACACCACATCCTCACAATCCCCCCCACACACACACATTTGAATGCAGATGATGTGGTTGGTCTCCTTGCTGTACGTTGCGACACAAACCTCCTTCCACATTCCCCCTGCCTCTATTCACCCTAACCCCCCCCCCCCACCACCACACCACATCACACACACCCAACTCCCACCCAACGCACATCCTCACACCCCCCCCCACACCCCCCACAGTTGAAGGCACAGATGAGTGTGGGTCTCCTCGGCTGTAACGTGCGACAACAACCTCCTTCCACAAGTCCCCCTGCTCTCTTCATCAACCCCTACCCCCCCCCCCCCCCCCCCCACACAACACACACAACACCCACCCCACACACCACCTCCACACCCAACACATCACACATCCTCACCCCCCCCCACACCCAGTTTGAAGGCCAGATGAGTGTGGTCTCCTCGCTGTAACGTGCGACACAAACCTCCTTCCACATTCCCCCTGCCTCTCTCATCATCACCCCTAACCCAACCCTACCACCACCCCACCCCCCCCCCCCCCCCCCCCCCCCACACACAACACCACACACACCCAGCACCCACCACACACACATCCTCACCCCCCCCCACACACACACAGTTGAAGGCCAGATGAGTGGGTCACCTCGCTGTAACGTGCGACACAAGCTCCTTCCACATTCCCCCCTGCCTCTCTTCAACCCTACCCCCCCCTACCCCCCCCCCACACACCACCCACACACGCACCCAACACCCAACACACACCCACATCCTCACCCCCCCCACACACACACAGTGAAGGCCAGTGAGTGTGGTCACTTGCTGTACGTGCGACACAACCTCCTTCTTCCACATACCCCCCTGCCTCTCTTCACCCCTACCCCCCCCCCCCCACACACCACACACCACCACACACACACACCCAACACCCAACACACACACATCCTCACCCCCCCACACACACACACAGTTGAAGGCCAGATGAGTGTGGTCACCTCGCTGTACGTGCGACACAAGCTCCTTCCACATTCCCCCCTGCCTCTCTTCACCCCTACCCCCCCCCCCCCCCCCCCCCCCACACACACACACCCAACACACACACATCCTCACCCCCCCCCCCCCCCCCCACACACACACAGTTGAAAGGCCAGATGAGTGTGGTCACCCTCGCTGTATGTGCGACACAACCTCCTTCCACATACCCCCCTGCCTCTCTTCACCCCTACCCACACACACACACACACACACACACACACACACACACAACACCCAACACACACACATCCTCACCCCCCCCCCACACACACACAGTTGAAGGCCAGATGAGTGTGGTCACCTCGCTGTACGTGCGACACAAGCTCCTTCCACATTCCCCCCTGCCTCTCTTCACCCCTACCACCCCCACCCCCACCCCCCACCCCCCACCCCCCACCCCCCCCCACACACACCCCACACACACCCAACACCCAACACACACACATGCTCACCCCCCCCCCCCACACACACAGTTGAAGGCCAGATGAGTGTGGTCACCTCGCTGTACGTGCGACACAAGCTCCTTCCACATTCCCCCCTGCCTCTCTTCACCCCTACCCCCCCCCCCCCCCCACCCCCCCCACACACCCCCCCCACACACACCCCACACACCCAACACCCAACACACACACACATCCTCAACCCCCCCCCACACACACAGTTGAAGGCCAGATGAGTGTGGTCACCTCGCTGTACGTGCGACACGAGCTCCTTCCACATTCCCCCCTGCCTCTCTTCACCCCTACCCCCACCCCACACCCCCGACACACACCCAACACCCAACACACACACATCCTCACCCCCCCCCACACACACACAGTTGAAGGCCAGATGAGTGTGGTCTCCTTGCTGTACGTGCGACACAAGCTCCTTCCACATTCCCCCCTGCCTCTCTTCACCCCTACCCCCCCCCCCCCCCCCCCCCCCCCCCCCCCCCCCCCCCCCCCCCCCCCACACACACACACACGCACTAACACACACCCAACACCCAAAACACACACATACTCACCCCCCCACACACACACACACAGTTGAAGGCCAGATGAGTGTGGTCACCTCGCTGTACGTGCGACATAACCTCCCTCTTGAGCAAGCGCGGTCAGCCATGATAGAGAAAGGCACTACCGCCGCAATTGTGGTGGACGACAACTTTAGCCCCATGGGGGTGGTGGAGCTGTCAGTGCTGGAGGATGAACTGATCAAGGAGCAGATGCTGCATGACATGAGGCCAGATGCAAACTTTGAAGACTACAAGTTGTGATGCTCACTATAATGATCCCTATGGGGATGGTGGAGCTGTCAGTGCTGGAGGATGAACTTATCAAGGAGCAGATGCTGCGCTACAGCAGGCCCGACACAAACTTTGAGGATTATAAGTTGTGGTGCTCACTATATTTGTATTTGGTTACATCCAGCAGCTAATAGGCAGCTCCCTTCTGCTGTGCTTTGTCCCTATGGGGGTGGTGGAGCTGTCAGTGCTGGAGGATGAGGTAGTAAGGAACCAGATGCTGCACAACGACAGGCCTGACACAAACTTTGAAGATTATAGGTTGTGATGCTCTATACTTATACTTACTTAATGGACGCTTATACTGAACTATAATTATGTTGGGCTACATTTCCTTTCAGTGACATACAATGGTCTAGTGGTAGACCAGATCGCTTAAGGATGAAGAGTCGGGGGTTCGACTCCCCCTTCGGTCGCTCTTGGCGTTGCAGGTCGTCGTCAACCGCGATGGTAGCGTGTCCAGTTGAGGTAGGAGACCGCTCCCCACCCACGTACGACGGGCTCCCTTAACACCACACCTCACCAGGCGTTATCATTACCTATTGGGCTACATCCAGCAGTTTACAGGAAGCTTCCATCTGCTGTGCCTGGTCCCTATGGGGGTGGAGGGCTGGAGGCACTGTCAGTGCTTGCAGATGATCTTATTAGGGACCAGATTCTGCACGACAGCAGGCCCGACACAAACTTTGAACACTCCAATGTATGAGGGGTGCTTTGGATGCAATAGCACCTTGTAGCTAGTTATTCTTGCTGGTCTTCGTGACAACAGCACATCATAGTCTTGGAAGGCATCCCGATATGAGACCAGATGCTGCACGACGACAGGCCTGACACTAGCTTTGAACACTCATGTTGTGATGCTCACCAGTCTCGATGCTCACCAGTGTCGATGCTCACTATAAGTTGTGATGCTCACCAGTCTCGATGCTCACTAGTTGGTCACCAGTCTCGTTGCTCACCAGTTGTGATGCTCACCAGTCTCGATGCTCACTATAACTATTTTGGGGTACATCCAGCAGAGTGTAGGAAGCTTCCTCCTGCTGTGCTTTGTCCCTATGGGGGTGGTGGAGCTGTCAGTGCTGGAGGATGAGCTGATAAGGAATCAGATGCTGCACGAAGGCAGGCCAGACACAAATTTTAAACACTTCAAGTTGTGATGCTCACTTTAGCTAAATTTGGGTGCATCCAGCAGCGTACAAGAAGCTCCCTTAAGCTGTGCTTGGTCCCTATGGGGGGGGTGGAGCTGTCAGTGCTGGTGGATGATCTTACAAGGGACCGGATATTGCAAAACGACAACAGGGTAGACATCAACTTTGAAGATTATATGTTGTGATGCTCCCTATAATAGTCCTTAACGGGGGTGGAGACACTGGCTGTGCTGGAGAATAATCAATAAGGGACAAGATGCTGCACAATACGAGGCCAGATGCTGCTCAACAACAGGCCAGACACAAACTTTGAACACTCCAAGTTTTGAGGGGTGTTATGGCTGCTACAGCATCTTCTAGCTAGCTCTTCTTGCTGGTCTTAGTGTCAAAAGCACATCATAATTTTGGAAGGCAACCCGATACCTGGCCAGATGCTGCACGGCAGCAGGCCTGACACAAACTTTGAACACTAAAATGTGTGATGCTCACTATATCTATATTGGGGTACATCCAGCAGTGCATAGGAAGCTTCCCTTCTGCTGTGCTTTGTCCCTATGGGGGTGGAGGCACTGGCTGTTCTGGAGGATGAGCTGATAAGCGACCAGATGCTGCACAACAACAGGCCAGACACAAACTTTGAAGACTCTTAGCTTTGAGGGGTGTTTTGGCTGCTACAGCAGCTTCTAGCTAGCTCTTCTTGCTGGTTTTCGTGACAACAGCACATCATAGGGTTGAAAGGCAACCCGATTCGAGGCCAGATGCTGCACAACAACAGGCCAGACACAAACTTTGAAAACTCCAAGTTGTGATGCTCACTATAAGTATATTGGGGTACATCCAGCAGCATAGGAAGTTCCCGTCAGCTGTGCTTGGTTCCTATGGGGGGATGGAGCTGACAGTGCTGGAGGATGGGCTTGTAAGGGAAATGAAGCTGCACGACAATAGGCCAGACACAAACTTTGAATTCTCTAAGTTGTGATGCTCACTATAACCTAAACTCACGAAACCATATAACCGTGCATGGGGCTCGGGATTTGATCAGGCTCTCAGGGGAAGGGACGAGGGCCAGGGCTGGGTAAGGAAACAGGGACGAGGAGAGGGGGGAGGGGAACCCGCATGTTACATCATAGACCGCTCCAGAACAGCAATAACGAAACGGGACCAATACACTTGATACTCTGGTCAAGATAGAGATGAAGGGCTAAAAAGACAGAAAGGACAAGAGAACTATTCTCATAAGGCATTATTACCAAGACAGGACAAGAGAAACTATTATCCTAAAGCAACTAGGGCAGGCAACAAGGACATGCATGAGGGTAAAGGTCAGTATAACACATAAGTTAGTAACAAACTAACATCAATGCTCGCCTCTAGGTTCAACATTACGACACACAATGTTACAGTGCCTCAGGACGCAACAGACCCTTTGACTTAGCGTCTTCAACCCACAACAGACCCATATCCGACATAAAGCCTGCGTCCTGCAACGCAAACAATTCACAGAAGCTGCGTCTGCGACATGTATGTTGTTACAGTCCAGGAGTAGGCCGATAGAAATTTGATCTGGTTACCGTAATTGGAAATTAATACAAGCTGCCACAGGATGTGAGATTGAAAGAACCCTCCCGTTTGCATGTACCGTATATACTCTGGTTAATGGTTACCGTATTGGAAATTTATATGTTTTTTTCTCTCGCCTACTAGCTTTCTTGCTTGCAAGTTGCAAGGGTTGTTCAGGACGCTGCGTCCTGAGTCGCAGACGCAACGTGGGGAGGGTCTGTTGCGTCGCAGGACACAGGCTATGGGTTCGTTATGGGTCGGTTGCGTCTCAGGAAGCAGGCTGTAAAATTGTTTTCTTCTCGGGACGCAGAGGTGGGGGTCCTCCTCAGGGCAATTCAAAGCGCGCGTTTTTGCGCTTTTGAGCGCTGACTTTTTGACCCCCTCTGCGCTTCAAGCGCAGTTTTTTGCAACCCCCTGTGGGCGCAGCAAGCAATTTTTGCGCTTTTTGCACTACAAAGCGCAGTTTTTTTGTTTTCAAGTGCGCTAAAGCGCTGGCCAATTCGGCCATTTGAAGTACCCTGGTCCTCCTGAACAACAATGCTAGCAACCTCTGATACTTGATTAATGATTCGTGATTGCTAAGCTTTGCATGAGCCTGTGGCAGAGTTGTTCAGTATAATGCGTCCTCCGTCGCAGGCGCAGACGCAAGGTTTGTTGCGTCGCAGGACGCCACGTGGGGATGGTCCATTGACCAGGAGGAAGGGTTTGTTGCGTTGCAGGACGCAGGCTATACAATTGGTTGTGTCTCAGGCAGCAGAGCTGGGGGTCCTCCTGAAGTACTCTGGCATTTAGCACGAACTCACGGCCCCCGTTGGTAAAACGATTGTTTGGGGTTCAGTTTATCAGTGCTTTTTCGTTTTAGTCCCTCCTGTCACGGTTGGGCAAGCTGATCAGATGGCTGTATGGTTCAAACCATGGCTCACAACATCAAGTATCGGGGGTGTCCAATGGATCAGGCTGTGGTTTGGGGAGAGAAAACATAAAATATCGAAGTGCACGATTTTGCTTACATTCTCGCTTCACAAAATACTCATGTGCCAAACCCATGTAGGTTTTTACCCTTAAGGTTTCAAGTTTTAATCTCCCTGGACATAAGAAGAACTAGGCAACTTTCTAACCTGAATCATGGTAGGGGGAATGAAGCTAGTCCGGGGGTAGCCAGTTCGTGTGTGACTGGTTAACCCTAAACCCTACCCCCCCCCCCCCCCCCCCACCACCACCACCACCACCACCACCACCACCACCACACACACACACACACACCGGACTGGCTACCCCCTACCCTATGCATCATGGTAAGGGGAATGAAGCTCGGGGGTAGCCAGTCCGTGTGTGACTGGTTAACCCTACCCCCACCCCTTCCCCGGACTAGCTTCATCCCCCCTACCATGATGCATAGGGTAGGGGGTAGCCAGTCCGGGGTCAGGGGTTTAGGGTTAACTGGTCACACACGGACTGGCTTCCCCCTACCCTGCATAATGTGATCTGTGAATTCAGCAAAGAATTATTAAAAAAAATAAAAAATGCCAGAATCTAGTCACCTCATTCGAGAACAGATCGATTTTGCATTTCAGCAATATCACCGGTAGTTTTTTTTTTTTTTTTAGTTGTGAAAGGACTTTCACCCCAGGTGGTGGATCTCCCGACACAAACCAGCGACACGGAGGATTCAGTTCGAATGGTGGTGGTCTTTATCTGTTTTCGCCAGGCAGACGATATCGACGGCATAGTAAGTTACGATCAGCACAATAGGAATTGAAATTGAAATTGTTACATCCGTGTGATACAGTTACTCACAGGACGTTAAGTTAAGGACACCATAGCGTTCAGCACAATCAGCACAATCAGCACATTACCTAGCTAGCTACCCTTGGACATTTTTTAATGCTCTTTTCATGGGCACACTTCGTTTGTAGAAGAGCAAGACAGGAAGCCCTGGACTGCTTAGTGGCACCGTAATTTATTATCCCTTTTTTTTCTTCTTGAGACTTCTCATTTGTTAGCTTCTTACCTCCGCCACTGTAAGTGGTTGAGATCTGGGTCCTGCTCTAAGGGGTTTAATACCTACGCCACCAAAACGGTGGTTGGGAGTTTGGTTTGTTTGTCCTCGACACACCCCTGATGTAATGGGGTTTTTTGCTTTGTGGGTGCTTTTTCTTTTTGTTTAAAGCACAGAGTCTCATACACCCTCGCGGTGTCAAGTAGACTTTAACATGTAATGTAATGTAATGTAATGTAATGTTGTGACGCAAGAGAAATTGGTGGAAAGGTTGCAGTCTAAAATTGAAATTGAAAGATTGCATTCTAAAATTCAAATTGAAAGATTGCAGTCTAAAATTCAAATTGAAAGGTTGCAGTCTAAAGTTCAAATTGAAAGCTTGCAGTCTAAAATTCAAATTGAAAGGTTGCAGTCTAAAATTCAAATTGAAAGGTTGCAGCCTAAAATTCAAATTGAAAGGTTGCAGTCTAAAATTCAAATTGAAAGCTTGCATTCTAAAATTCAAATTTAAAGGTTGCATTCTAAAATTCAAATTGAAAGGCTGCAGTCTAAAATTCAAATTGAAAGGTTGCAGTCTAAAATTAAAATTGAAAGGTTGCAGTCAAAATTCAAATTGAAAGGTTGCAGTCTAAAATTCAACATGTAACATTCCATTTTCCGAATTCAAATATAATATGAGTAACTAATTCGAATTCAAGAATGGTAATAAGGAAAAGGTAAAACAAAACAACAACACAATTGATCATCGTGCTCAATATGCCAAACTTTCATCCAAGGAAACCAAAACGGCTAGACTCTTTCTGCATGTTTGTATGTTACAGTCCAGGGGTAGGCCAAATAGTCTTGAGGGACTTGCCCAAACGTATAGGAAGGGCTTAAAAAGAAAAAGCACTCTTGAACTGAACCCCAAACAGTCGTTTTACAGACGGGGGCCCTGAGTTTGTGCTACAGTTATCATTTAACTGCATACTATTGGGATCATGCAAGCTAGAGGGTGGGTAATGTTTTCCTACTTATGTCTCCTTGGTTCCGCTTCTAAAGACCATGGCAGGGAGCTTGTCGGCCGTGGTCAACAGGGGTATTGGTGAATGTTTGTTTTACAAAGGGTCGGTATATAGGTCGGTGTGCGGCCTATATGACAAGCAATAAGTGCGCCTACCCTTTTGCAGTAGTGGCAAAACCATTCGAACTGAATCCTCTGTGCCGCTGCTTTGTGTAGGGAGACCCACCTCCAGGGGTAAATTCCTTTCATAACACCCGACGCATGAGTTCAGAATAAAAGCACGTTGATGAACTACCGTATACAATTTGAACTAGCGGTATAGAACTTGAACTTGGTTACATAGCTCCAGCATTTAAGGGAGCTCGTTCAGGGTACTTCAACTGGCCGAATTGGCCAGCGCTTTAGCGCACTTGAAAACAAAAAAACTGCGCTTTGTAGTGCAAAAAGCGCAAAAATTGCTTGCAGCGCCCACAAGGGGTCAATAATTCAGAGGGGGTCAAAAATTCAGCGCTCAAAAGCGCAAAAGCGCACGCTTTGAATTACCCTGAGCTCGTTGTCTTCGGCAGTATCCTAACCAATGCAAGTAGAACTGTAGACCCAGGACACTCAGGACAGTTCAGAAACAATGGAACACCAAACAAGTCCATGTTGATGAGAGAATCATGCAATGTACAGTACCAGTATGAACCTGCGCAAAATAAAAATAACTAAATTCTGGTTTCGATGAGGGGCACGTTTTGGAAGCTGGGTCGCGGTCGACCTGCAACCGGCCCATAGCCTGCGTCCTACGACGCAACCAACCCACTGAAGCTGCGTTTGACCCAACGGACCCTTTGACGTTGCATCTGCGACGCAGGACGCAGCGTCCTGAACAACCCTGTCAGGTGTATTCGGCTGGGTCACTGTGGTCCCTCCAGTATTCACGTTCACATCCACGTTCAAATTCACGTTCAAGTTCAAGTTCCATTGTTGCGCCTATGTACGTCAGCCACGTGGAAGCAGAAACTGCAAACAACACCAATAAGGTATATATCACACGCATAGAAAAGCGCCAATACTTGGAACACGCAAGAAGTGAAGGTGAACACACGCGTGCGCTCTTTCTGAGGAAAACAGGGCACCCGAATAAATCTATCACCCCCAGCATCAAAAGCATGGTAAGCAATCATCCGAAAGGGAGCTTTCCAATCAGTAAAAATCGCTAGGAAACCTCCCCAAATATCCTCGAGACCCGATATCTCAACATGCATGGTCAGACAGCCAACAATACCACGCGCACAGGTAAAAATGGCAAGGCGCAGAACAGATAGTGTGAAAATTAGGTCTAGACCTGACAAGTCCGGCATCTCATCTTTAGGGTATGCCAGGCTGACAGACCAAAGGAGGTCACGGGATGCAGATAAGCTGTCGACGAAAAACGACCAGGTGTGTCCACCAAGGGGTAAAATACCATTTATCAGGTAAATGAACAGTGAAGTAGAGATTGTATCACCCCGGGAATGCACCACTATATATTGAAACACAAAGAGCTGCATGTTGAGGAGGAGGGCCCAATATGCAATGGTGCCGACATTGGCCAAGGCTTCAGACACTTCATCAACTTTTGGATCCACGGGATCCACACTAGTCTGGCTGCAGCTCTTGCAGCTCATGCTCAAAATGAGCATAGCTAAGGTGCATACAATGAGGGCTACAATCACAATGAGGGCAAGGCAGTCACTCACTGCTTCAGCGCCAATAATGATTATAACACATCCTACCGCTGCAGCAGCTACAAATCTGGTTTCTAAATTGGCATCAGTACATACAAGTACCAAGGAGACAAAAGCAGTCAAAAACACAAGAATCAATGAAGCAATAGAGTTTTCGGAAAACAAACAAACCATAAACAGCACTGCAAGTATGGCAGCAATGACCCTCTTCGCTACTGTGAGAGGCATCACAGTTACTGATAAAAAGCAAAAGCTTAGCAGCATCGGGCTTCTGCTCATTAAAGCTCCCATCAAGTCCTGCCATTCCGGCATGCTAGCAGCACTGAGCCTTTGTTTGTTCGAAAAAGCTCTGTAGCAGCAGTCAAACCTGTGGCATTGAATGCATGCGAGTCATCAGCAAATGAGATGGTGAGTTGGTGCGGAAACAGGTGGTGGTGGCGTTGGTGGTGGCCAGGTATGGATGAGTGCATGGAAATGTGTGTTTGTGTGTGTGTGTGTGTGTGTGTGTGTGTGTGTGTGAGAGAGAGAGAGAGAGAGAGAGAGAGAGAGAGAGAGAGAGAGAGAGAGAGAGAGAGAGAGAGAGAGAGAGAGATTTCTGCATTTTGAAACGTTATTGTTATGTAGCAGCAGTCAAACCTGTGGCATTGACTGCATGAGAGTCATCAGCATGCTGTGTTATTTATGGTGTTTTCGATTCCTGTGTGGCTGGACCGCAATTAAATTGTGTTACACCGTTTCCCAGAGTCATTAGCAAAAACATGCTGAACAGAACAGTATTAATAATGGCCTTGGGGGAAATGTTGGAAGAGTGTAATCATAGTTTCCCCCCCCCTACGAGCAACAGCTTCTAGGCAGCTCCCCTGACTGGCTGTTTTGCCAATCCTCACATGACATAGCGCACCTTAAAGCTGACCTAACCAGTTGCCCATAAATACTGAAATGTTAGGGTGTAGCACAGTGGCCGGATCAGGGAGCTGCCTACAAGCTACTCAGAAAACCCGAAATACAAGTTCTAAGCAGCGTCGCCAGCGACGCTAAAAAATGGCGGAGAGTGATAGCGACGGAGTGACGGGTGGCAACGGAAGCGAGTTAGTTACGAGGCCGTTGGCTGACGTGTCGGGCTTCATCGCGGCCAGACTGATGGATGGATGGATGGTCGGATGGATGGTCGGATGGATGGTCGGACGGACAAATGGGTAACACTGGGGGCTCCCGCTTCCCAGAAGGGGGGGCCCCACCCCAAAGCCCTGCGGGTTCATACATAGCATAGGCAGCAGGCACTTTTTTTTCTTCTGACGACGGGGTGCCATTCCGTCTCTGCATGGCGACGCATAGGTCTTGCTAAACTAGTCAGAAATGCCCCCCCAACCCCCCCGGGATCCGCGCATCGAGCTCCGCGACGTTCGGGGGGCAGCGCGTCGCACTAGGGTTGCACCAAGTCGCTAAACTTGCGACGCGTCGCACGAAGAAAAAAAACTAACAGCAGGTTTTGCTGTGGCCGTAGGTGGGATAGTGCCAAATAAAGGAGCATTCCCAAGGGCTGATACACCATATACAATCGTAGAATTGGCACGATGCTCATCAGGTGCCAGTCTGGAGCCATTTGGGATTATCATTAAGTTATTATTGTAGAATTACATTATCACTGTAGCACAAACGCAGGGCCCCCGTCGGTAAAACAATTGTTTGAGGTTCAGTTCATCAGTGCCTTGTCATTTTAAGCCCCTCCTGTCACGGTTGGGCAAGTCCCTTTAGCCTACCCCTGGACTGTAACAACAACAACAACTAGGGGACATGGAGCTAGAAGTGTACAGATACTGCCGTGCATGCGGCCGACGACATCACAACTGCATAGGCGACATGCCCCATGAAAACAACCCTAGCACGGACAAGCAACCTTCTATAAAACCACCCAAGGAACTAGGGTTGTTGGTAGCATAGCATTACTCGGCCAGGGCCGACCAACTACCACAATGAATGCATACCATCTGACCTGGACAAGTCTTTTAAACAGTCTCAGCTAAGTTGGCTCCCTGGTTTTTGTATTGGAGGACTTGGCATTGGAAGACGGTGAGCAGCCCAGAGTTGGCTCAACGAGTTATATGCAGCGTCGCAAGCGACGCTAAAATGGCGCAGAGTGTCCGCAACGGAGCGACAGGTGGCAACGGAAGGGAGTTAGTTTCGAGACCGTTGGCTGATGTGTCAGGCTTCGTCTCGGTCAGACGGTCCAGGGAGGGGTTCTCTGATCCGGCCAAACGCAAAGACGGACAGATGGATAACACTGGGGTGTCCCGCCCGTTGAAGAGGGGGCTCCGCAAAAAAAACATGTACCAATCAAATCCGTTCAACGCACCTACACGGTTTCTAGCGACGCGCTGCGCACTTCTTGCTCGATGTCACCGATTGTTAGAGACAGCAGGTGCTGTGTCTGTAGAGAAGATCGGGGGGTGCTGTTGGATCTATAATTCAGTCCTTACGAGATGCAGAGCGCTCTCCAGGGCAGGACCAAGTCTGAGACCAAGCAGAGACTTTCTTGGCGCTACGAGAGACGAAGTCGTCGCTAGGCGGAACAAGGCGAGTGGGTGAGTATTTACCAGGAGGATATCAACGGCCTGAGCGATCTGCGGACTGGTGCAGACTGCAAGATTGTTGATACGCCCAGCAATCTTGGACAGGGGTGTATTGTGAGATAGTTAGGGTGGCGGATGGTTTCTAGCGGACCGTCCTATCCGGAACTCCAACGGAACCAGAGTTCTCTGAACCAGAGAACTCTGCTCTGAACGGAACCCCAACGGAACTTCAACCGCGGGCGCGGGCGCGGGCGCAGGCACACAACTGAGGGGACCAGGTAACTGGGGGGACAAACGCGGAAAACCCTGTCAGCATGAATTGCGGTGCTCTCAAGCGTTTTATGACTTGGTGACTACTTATGTACTCCCTTAGAACTATGGGCCCTGATAGCTTCCCATAGTGATAGCTTCCCGTAGAACTGAGTCATCCTTTAGTGACTCAGTGTCAGCTTCCTATTGACTGCCTGTCTCTCTGTGTCTGATCGGTCTCTCCCTGACATGTCCTGTGTTAAACGGTGTCAGGGTGACAAGATCCGGGCTTAGGGTCTATTCAGGTTACAGGCATCCACTTCGCCCACCGCTGGTGTCCTTTAGTGTACGTCCTTGCTTGTAACGTTATTCTCGTCTCTGTGTATAGATTGGCGCGTCTGTCTCCGCTGCATACATCTCTGTCCACTCTTAGAAGTGCTTAATAGCTGATAGGTTCTGGGCTTCATCTCGATCTACCACTGCTTTATAATGCAACTTCCGCGTGGGCCTCCTGCCGGCTTCGAAAAGCTAACCCCACAGAATAGTTTGTCTTGGTCGCGCGGTATGGAGAGCGTCATTGTATCCAATGGCTGCGACCGCATTCTTCCGTTCAAGACTCGTGTTCCCACTGATTGGCTTGATGATTGCGCGCCAGCGGCCTCTGCTGCCTTAGATGAGTCTCCTTCCGCCATCATGGAAGACATCCCCCCCTACCAAACCTCCATTTCTCTCCCTCCTTCTCCTCTTGTCCAACGCCTCCTTCCTGAGGTAGAGGATATTCTGATGCGTCTATGCTGCGTCTCGACTCAGATCATCAAATACAAGTCTTCTCCTCCGCCTCCTGATGCCCGTTTTGAGTATGACAATGCTGATCTGGCTCGCCATAAGCATGAAGATGGCTACTACACTGAGGATGACGATGACGACGAAGAGGAAGACCTACAGAGTGCGCGGAGTGGTGACTTCGGTGGAGTCACACCTTCCACTGCCACTCGTGTTTTTGAGTCTCCGGTGTTTGAGCACCAGTCGGCTCCTCCTCCTCCTCCTCCTCCTCCTGTCTACAAGCCTCCGACTGCTCCTCCGCATCCACCTGCGGTACCTGAGTTGGCTATGCCGACTTTGCTGAGAAGCTCGTCACTTGGTCCTTTGATTCCTCCCCTCCCCTTTGTTCGCAACCCTTCTGAGCGAGCTCTGGCTGGCTACCACACGCGGTCTCGTGAGACTGCTGCTGCTGCCTCGAGTGTCCACAGCGATGCTGCTGGCCCCTCCCTGAATCCACCTCCACCTCCACCGGTGGAGCAGCCTCCTGCCCCTTCTCCTTTTCCTCCCCCCCTGCCCTACTACCCGAATCGCTCGCTGGGATGCTTATCCTGGGAGCACCTGCTTGATGGCTCCACACCTTCGCGCATGGATGTGCGGAGTTGCCGCCAAATTCGCCAGGCGCAGAAAGCTGGTGACTCCTTGGACCGCACTTTGTACGGTAGGATGGATCAGGCTGCCACTCGGGCTAATCTAGATACGAAGGGGCGGGCTAGGCGAGTGATGGTGTTCTCTGAGTTGGGTCATGCATGCCGTGCTTATCTGGGGCCTGTGCAGGCAGGGATTGACTACCCCCCTCCTGGTGGTGCTACCTTTGGTGGATTGGGAGTTCGAAATGCAAATCTACGCAAGTACCAGTTTGCCAAAGTTCCTCTCAGCTTTGTACCTCCTAGGCCAGATTTTGAGCTACTCGTAAATGTTGCGAGTTCTTTGGATGAGATTGAGAACCTTGATGACCAGCGTGCATATGATGCTGGCATCGCTGCCGAGTACTTTCTGTCGGTTCGCGCTATGTATGATGCCACGCCGTTTTCGCCTGTTGCCTCACCACCTGCCTCTCCTAGTCAGACTCGTGTAGATCCTGCACTGTTAGGATTTACTACCCTGCCCCTTGCACGCCAGGAGTTCATGTGTCTCACCATGATGCTCGCGCACATGACGGAACCGATGGTATAGGTGTATCAGGATTTTGCTACACCTCGCGATATCTTACTGCATATCAAGAGGCAGCATTCTGATGCCCTTGCTGCTCGGGTTCCCCTCATGCTTGTTGAGCTTCGTAGTGTGACCATGAACAACTCTGAACCCGTGGATGTGTTCTTTCGCAGGGTGCGGCAGTTGTGCACTGATCTTCGCAGTGCGGGATACCCGCAGCCGCAGCGTCACGCGATGCACACTATAATCAATGGCATCACTCACCCTCGATTCGATTCGCTGCGCCTCCAATTTGGCTTTGAGTTGTACCAGAACAAGACCGTAGACTACTGGTCTTGTCTTGATGCTTATAGATCGTTAGATTTCTTAAATGTGTCTCTCCCCAGGTCTGATCCAAGGCATCCTGGCTGGTCCCGCGACCCTCCCCAGATCCCTGCTAATGCTGCTTTCCAGCGGGGCAAGGGATCTGGTTCTCAGAGTTCCGGGGGCACCAAGAGGCGCTTGGATTGCACTTGGGGACCCTGTCGTTCGAAAACGAGCCACTCGGAAGACCGCTGCTTTACAAAGTATCCGGAACTCAGAAAGGCCAAGGGACGTGCACCTGGTTCTGAACCGGTGCCCGTAGCTTTGGCCCTTCCAGGGTCGCTTACACGGAAGCAGCTGTCGTCCTTGCAGGCTCAGATCGATGGGTACGCCATTTCAAAGAACTAGGAGGTAAGCTCTGTCCTATTTTCTTGCACGACTAAGTTCTCAAACATTTGCAGCCCAAGTCTTTCTGAAGGTATCTGGCATGTGGACTCGGGAGCTGGGATGTCAATCACAGGTGATAGGTCGTTGTTCACTGTGTTTGAATCCTCTGCTGTTGGGCCTGCAGTTCGATTTGCTGATGGGGTGATTCAACGGTCAGAGGGTATGGGGTCCATTGTGTTATGTAGTGATTGGTTACCAACATCAATCACCTTAACCAATGTTCTATACATACCCCACTGTCCAGTAAATCTCCTGTCCGTAAATGCTGTAGCTCATTCCCTCCACTGCAAGATTGCTTTTGATAGTATTAGTTGTACTGCCACTCAGGGTTCTTCTGTGCTCTGGTCCTTTCCTGCTTCCAGTGATGGTGTGTATAAGTTTGCATGTAGGCCTTGTCACACCTCCAGTCGTTGTTTGAGGGTTGCTGAATATTATCCAGCTTTTGCACTTGATGTTGATGAGGACGGTGGAGTTATTATCCCTACCACTCCTGCATGGTTGTGGCATAGGCGACTGGGTCATCCCGGTTATGATGCCTTGCACAACCTTGTCAAGCGTGGTATGGTTAAGAACTTACCCCTCAGCCTTCATCAAGTACAAAAGATGGGTAAGATCCCATGTGATGCTTGTCAAAAGGCTAAGGGAAAGCGTCTCCCTTTTCCTAAAGAAAGCATGACTGAGGTCCTTGCACCCCTCCAACGCCTTCACTTGGATATCATGGGACCGGTTCATATTAGGGGTCTTCGTGGGGAGTTTTATATCTTGTGCCTTGTAGACCAATTCTCTGGCTATGCTGAGGTATTGTGCTTGAGGACCAAGGATGAAGCTCCCTTAGCAGTCCAGACTATCATCATCAGATGGTCAAATCAGCTGCAGGGGTTTGCCTTTAAGTGTCTGAGATCTGACAGGGCTAAAGAGTTTATAGTTAAATGGTTCGAGGATTGGTTAGAATCGGTTGGGGCAGTACATGAGTTGTCTTTGGCATACACTGCACAGCAGAATGCAACTGTGGAAAGGTATAATGGGGTCCTTCAGAATATAGCTAGGAGTATCCACTTGGAGTCTAAGCTTACTAAGTCCTTTTGGCCCTATGCCTTCCTGGCTGCTTGTTACCTTAGAAACCGTCTGCCTAACCAGGGACGCAAGACACCCTTTGAGTTGTTTTATGGGGTGAAACCTGATGTGTCGTTATTACGTGTGTTTGGATGCCCCTGCTATGTTACTCTAGTCAATGGGAAGAAACGTAATAAGCTAGACGAAAGGGCGTTATCTGGTAGACTGGTTGGGTATTCTCTGGTGAGTAAGGGTTATTTTGTTTGGGTTCCTAAGTTGCGCCAGGTAGTAGAGAGTCGTGATGTACTCTTCTATGAGCAGTTTGATCATAACTGCATTCCTGGGCTAACTCCCTATGATGGGTCGCCATTACATTACATGTTAAAGTCTACTTGACACCGCGAGGGTGTATGAGACTCTGTGCTTTAAACAAAAAGAAAAAGCACCCACAAAGCAAAAAACCCCATTACATCAGGGGTGTGTCGAGGACAAACAAATCAAACTCCCAACCACCGTTTTGGTGGCGTAGGTATTAAACCCCTTAGAGCCGGACCCAGATCTCAACCACTTACAGTGGCGGAGGTAAGAAGCTAACAAATGAGAAGTCACAAGAAGAAGAAAAAAAGGGATGATAAATTACGGTGCCACTAAGCAGTCCAGGGCTTCCTGTCTTGCTCTTCTACAAGTAGAAAGATAGTCGGCTAGGTTGCTCCAAAAAGACTTAGTCATATGTCTCTAGCATCCCTGCCGCCATCAACGGACACATGCCTGTGGTTGCGGTTGATTCCCTAGACCCTTTGTCTTCCCCAATTGTTGACCACTGTCCTGGCCATAGGATGACTCTGCGACCTAGGTCGGGGGCCAGTGGTACTGTTTTGCGTGAGAACACACTGGGCGGGCGAGTTTCTGCGGCTCCTACGGACAAAATCTTAGCCGAATCTCAGGGGGTCGCCAGGCCCTCCTCTGCGTCACATTCCGTCGGTGAAGTCGTTGGATTTACACCAACTCAGACCATAGTGGATCCTTTGTTAGATCCATTGCCTACTAGTCATCATACTCCCATCATCACTGATAGCTCGATGGAGTTGGTGAACGCTTCACCTCCTGCCGTCTCTGATAGATTACTCAGGAGTCCGGGTGATGATGTAGCCGTTGCAGATGATGCAAGTAATGATCTTGAACCGTGGTCAGGCTCCGATACTGCGTATGGCTGGGGTGTTCCGGTCGACCCAGGCTTCGTTGATTTAGAGGCAAAGAAGGCCGGCCCTGTTCAACCAGGCAGTAGTTCTGCACTGGGGGCTTTACTAATGGTTACTGCTGATACTGCTGATACCCCCGCTGCCCATGTACAAGTAAACTGCTTGTACGTGGGAGCATCTGTTGCATCCACCACTGAACTGACCTACAAAGCTGCCATGTTGAATACCAACCCTGACAGGGATCAATGGCTTCTTGCCATGAAGGATGAGATGGCTTCCCTTCATGCCCATGGTACATGGGTTCTCACTCCACAGCCTCGTAAGCAGAAGATCCTGTCTGGCAGGTGGTTATTTGTGAAGAAGATTGGTGTTGATGGTACTATACGCTTCAAGGCACGTTTTGTGGTCCGTGGTTTTCTGCAGCGTCCTGGGCTGGATTTTCATGATGTATATGCCCCTTTTTATAATGTATATGCCCCTTTTTATAATGTATATGCCCCTTTTCATGATGTATATGCCCCTTTGTATAATGTATATGCCCCTTTTTATGGTGTATATGCCCCTTTTTATAATGATATTCGCCTCCGCTACCAGAATCTGTTTACAGATATTTATAGGCATGTCCATGAGGATACCGACTTAACCGTATGGAATGTGGAATTCTACGATTCCACATTCAGAACCTTTATGAATGGAAATGGCACTAAGTCTTTTTGGAGCAACCTAGCCGACTATCTTTCTACTTGTAGAAGAGCAAGACAGGAAGCCCTGGACTGCTTAGTGGCACCGTAATTTATTATCCCTTTTTTTCTTCTTGTGACTTCTCATTTGTTAGCTTCTTACCTCCGCCACTGTAAGTGGTTGAGATCTGGGTCCTGCTCTAAGGGGTTTAATACCTACGCCACCAAAACGGTGGTTGGGAGTTTGGTTTGTTTGTCCTCGACACACCCCTGATGTAATGGGTTTTTTTGCTTTGTGGGTGCTTTTTCTTTTTGTTTAAATCACAGAGTCTCATACACCCTCGCGGTGTCAAGTAGACTTTAACATGTAATGTAATGTAATGTAATGTAATGTAATGTAATGCCCCTGTCTCCTCCAAAGCAGGTCTTAGGGTGCTCCTGGCTGCCATCACTCATAGGAAGATGTTTGTTCGGCAGCTAGACATCAAGACTGCATTCCTAAATGCCAAGCTGGAGCCTGGTCTGGACCTGTACTGCCACCAGCCTGAGGGCTTTAGGCACCTTGGTCCTAACGGTGTTCCACTTGTCTGCAAACTGATCAAGTCCCTTTATGGATTGAAGCAGGCACCCAGAACTTGGAGTAGGGATGTCAAGCGGGTTCTGGTTGCTCATGGCTTTACTATGTGCAAGGCAGAACCTGCTCTGTACTTTAGGAAGGATTCTGATGGTGGGTGGAGCTATGTCCTGACCTATGTTGATGACTTTATCTGTGCTTTTAGTGAGCTGGATAGGTATGTGTTGCTGATCCAGGCAATGGAAGCAGCTGGCTGGGAGGTCAAAGAGATGGGTGTTCCAATTCAGTTCCTCTCTTTGGACATGGATGTTACCCTTGACTCTGAAGGCAGGTGTGTTCAGATCAATCTCTCTCAGCACACCTACATTGTTGATCTGGTGGAGCAGTTTGGTCTTACTGCTGCTGCCCCACCCAAGTTTGCTGCTCCCATGGCCAAATCCACTGTTTCTGACGCCCCTGGAGAGCCCCTGCCGTCTAATAGCCAGTACCTCTCTCTTGTAGGTGCTTTGCTATACCTGGCCACTTGCACCAGGCCTGATATTTCCTTTGCTGTTAGCTATTTATCCAGGTTCTCTGCTCACCCTACAGTCCCTCTCTGGGGGGCTGCCAAACGGTTACTCTTGTATTTGAGAACACATTCTCACCTGGGTCTCACTTACACCCACAGCCCTGATTTCACTTTTACTGTCTTTAGTGACTCATCTTATGCTGATGATGGGTCTGACAGGAGATCTCAGACTGGCTTTGCAGTTCTAGCTGGTGGGTGCATTGTTAACTGGATGAGCAAGCGACAGCCTACTGTTGCTATTAGCTCTAGTGAGGCTGAGTATCAGGCCCTGTCCCAGGCTGCCAGGGAGGTCCAATGGTTGAAGAAATTGAGGGTGGATCTGGGTCTGCCTTGTGCTTTGGTTACAATTCAGGGTGACAACTTAGGTTCCCTGAGTTGGGCCACTGACTGGCAGCTTCTGCCTCGCAGCAAGCACATTGATGTTATTCATCACTACATCAAGGAGCTGGTGGAGGATGGCCAACTGGCTGTTGCCTATGTTAACACTGTGGATAACTGTGCTGACCCCTTCACCAGGCCCTTGATCCTGCTGTGTTCTGGCGGTTTGTCCGTATGCTTGGAATGACCGCTACTTCTTAGGGTCATTTTTTAGTTTTTTGGTTACATACGTTTCTTGTTTTTTGGTTATCATTGTATGGCATTAGGTTCCTATTCCCGGATCGGGTTTTCTATACCGTTGTTACCCGTCATTGATATTCGGTTATCCTCTTTTCTCCCTTGGCACTCTTTGGTATTTTGCCTTGGTCCATTCCTTCATTTACACCCTTTGGGTTACATTTGAAGTTCTCTCGTTTTTTCGGAGTTCTTTAATTTTTTTTTTTTAATCTGTTACATATAGTTCTATGTCCCCAGTGCCATAGGTGGAGTAGTAGTATTGTATGTCACCTGTGTCATAGGTGGAGTGTCAGCATGAATTGCGGTGCTCTCAAGCGTTTTATGACTTGGTGACTACTTATGTACTCCCTTAGAACTATCGGCCCTGATAGCTTCCCATAGTGATAGCTTCCCGTAGAACTGAGTCATCCTTTAGTGACTCAGTGTCAGCTTCCTATTGACTGCCTGTCTCTCTGTGTCTTATCGGTCTCTCCCTGACATGTCCTGTGTTAAACGGTGTCAGGGTGACAAGATCCGGGCTTAGGGTCTATTCAGGTTACAGGCATCCACTTCGCCCACCGCTGGTGTCCTTTAGTGTACGTCCTTGCTTGTAACGTTATTCTCGTCTCTGTGTATAGATTGGCGCGTCTGTCTCCGCTGCATACATCTCTGTCCACTCTTAGAAGTGCTTAATAGCTGATAAACCCCGGACAAACCCTAGAAGGTGAGAGGGGAGGGGCCCGGGGGAGGGGTGCCACGAGGAGGGGGGCCTACGATTTCGACCAGAGACTTGGTATCATACGATTTCAAAGGGCCGGGAAGGGAAATTGAAATTGAAATTGAAATTGTTACATCCGTGTAATACCGTTACTCCCAAGGACGTGAAGTTAAGGACACCATAGCGTACCGGGAAGGGAAACTCTGCTTCGAACCTTCGGAATTTCGTCTTCTAACCGTGCCAACAGACCAGTGATATTCCTAAGGATTTTACCAGAAACGTTTAAAATCGGGCTGCCAAATCCTACCAATAAATAACTGGTTTGCTCATGGGCTTCCTCATAGCTACAATGTTCAATGTCAGCTCAAATTTCACAAGATGTAACAATTAATTATTACTAAGAAAACACTTAAATCGAGGAAACGAGGAAGAGAGCATCGCCCTATCCTACCAATATATAACTGCCATATGCCGAGGTGTAACATTTGGGGAGATAGAAACATTTGAAATTGGGCTGGACGATGCCTAGGTGCAACATTTCAACATTGAAATCGTTTACAATCGGGCTGCTTTTTGGGCCTGCCCGGTTCTAGTATCGGGCAGCACTTACCTCCTTTCCCTTATATTTGGGCCAACAACAAAAAAAAACTACTGCATACATACAATTACAGGCAGTTATTCAAGTCAAATGGCCAGGTCAAGGAATGAACGCTCTCGTTTGCTTGTTTGTGGTTGAAATAATAGGGCTGAACCAGCAACCTATTTCACCATTTTGTAACTTTCTGCCCCCCCCCCCCCCCCCCCCCCCCCCCCCCCCTCCCTTCCCTCCCTCTTTCCACACGAGCGTCTGGGCGTGCAAACCACCCAGACCTGTTTTGGGCGTGAAAAGCGCCCAGATCACAGTTCCACGGGTTCATTGCTCTTTTCCTGTCTTGCCGAGGTTTACCTTAGCGGTTAGGGGGTGGCGTTAGATCGGAGGACCCGCAGGCTGAGTTACAAGTGTGGTGTGTTCCACATCCCTTGTGATCTACAGTACCCTTGCTATATGGTATCGACCCTACCAGGGTGAAAAAACCCCGTAGTACGGCGCACTGTCATAATGTGGCCAACGGTGCTTGCATCGGCGGTGAACCTTTTTAATGTGGTGGTCCTACGGTGACTATAGCTAGCTCCGGCTTACGCTATGGTGTCCTTAACTTCACGTCCTGTGAGTAACTGTATTACACGGATGTAACAATTTAAATTTCAATTTCTATCGACCCTACTTGATAGAGTAGGAAGGGGGGGGGGGGGGGGGGGGGGGGGGAGGTTCGATTCCTCAATATTTTGGCGTCCTGGCCCTAAGCAAACCTTGTAGGAAAGTACTGTCGGATTTCTACCCTCGTGGTGGTAGTCTAGTAATGCCTCCTTGGCTCCGCCTCTAACGACCATAGCAGGGTGCTTGTCTGCCGTGGTCAATAGGGGTAGTGGTGAATGTTCGTTTGTACGAGGGTTGGTATCTCTCACCAACCCTAAGTGCGTCTACTTAGCATATTGTAGGAGGGGCAACACCATTCGAACTGAATCCTCCGGGTCGCTGGTTTGTGTCGGGACTCGGGAGACCCACCTCCTGGGGTGAAAGTCCTTTCACAACTAAAAAAAAGTCAACACAACATTGACACAACACAGTAACACACCCATCTTGCAGAAAAGGACCGGAGTGTCAAGGATGATAACCATAGACACCCCATGGAGGAAAGGGGTAGTCCAGCCGAGAAACAGAGAGGCCAGAAAACAACCTAGCAGGACTCAGCAAGCAGGCACACATGACAGGGGCAAGATAATCCACCACACATGGCAGACCTGCCCTGCCCGTACACCAGAAGCCACAAACTAGAGCTATTACTAGAGAAACGAAACCAACAAACTTAGCACAGCTAGCGAGAAAGGGAAGCGGAGAGGAGAAGGGAGGGATTAGAGTCCAGGGTTAAAAAACTTTAAACCCTAAACCCTCAAAACCCCTAAGAGAGAGAGGGTTCGTTACATAAACTCAGCAAAGAACTGCCGAGACTGGACAGCAGCACAGCCTGCCGACCATCAAATTTTATAACACGGAAGCACGAGGGTTTTAAAGGCACCCCCACAAACCTGAAAACAAACTAAACCCTAAACCCCGAGAGAGAGAGGGTTCGTTACATAAACTCAGCAAAGCACTGCCGAGACTGGACAGCAGCACAGCCTGCCGACCATCCAATTGTATAACACGGAAGCACGAGGGTTCTGAAGGCACCCCCACAAACCTGAAAACAAACTAGGTCAAGTCCCCAAAAAGGAAACAAACTAAAGGCGTAAAGGAGAGCGGAAAGGGGAGGGATGCAAAAGTAAGCAATCCAGAACACCAAGCCCACCAACCACAAGAGAGGAAGGCCAAACTAAAATAACTAAATACCACCCAAGGGCATGCGCTATGAGCACCTTAATATGCAGCGATAATGCCCTCAAAGGAAGAAAGCACAAGGCAACCCGACACAGCCAACTTGCAGAAAAGGACCGGAGTGTCAAGGATGATAACCATAGACACCCCATGAAGGAAAGGGGGAGGCCAGCCGAAAACAGAGAGGCCAGAAACCAATCTAGCAAGACTCAGAAAGCAGGCACACATGTTAGGGGCAAGAGAATCCACCACACTTGGTAAACCTGCCCAGCCCGGACACCAGCAGAAGCCACAAACTAGAGCTATTACTAGAGAAACGAAACCAACAATCTAAGCACAGCCAGCGAGAAAGGGAGGCGAAAAGGAGAAGGGAGGGGTTAGGGTTTAGGGTCCAGGGTGGAAACTGGTAATCCTAAACCCCAAACCCAAACCCGAAAACTGCGGGCATGAAGGGCCAAACCAAAGAACTATACAATAGGGTGTCCTGTGACGTACGGAACCCGAGAGCGAACTAATGCTTGGCACCCAAGAAAGAGGAGCTGAAAAGAGGAGCGGAAAGAGGCAAGCAAGCAGGCGCGAGCAATGAAAGACTAGCAAAAAGGTATCAGCTAATCGTAAGACCACTCTTCTGGCAAAATCAGTTGGCTACCTAACCGGTGCGTGTGAGAAGGGGAGGGTACCAGTGGAACCATGGGGAGAACAGGAGTGAAGAGCGTAGATGGTGAAGGTGGGATGGGGGGAGGAGAAAGGGGAGGATCGTGGATGAGGGAAGCATCTTCATGCGGAAAAGTTTGAGGGGGAGAACCCATATTGACCCTGGCTCCCCCATGACTAATGAAGGGGTGAGAAGAGTCCACAGTGTCCTCCCAATCATCCGGGGGTGCCCCAATGGCTACAAAGTCAGCGATGCGGGCCCAAAAATCAGTCACAGCAAGGGCCCCAGCCAGGACAGAGATAGGGCGGGATGCCACCTCGTGCGGATTAGTTAGTCCCCACACCTCATAGAGAGTGCGTTGACCTTGGTTAAGAAGAGCCTGATTAGAGGCTGCATAGTGCAACCTCCACGCTTGCAGTCGACCATGATCCATGGCTGACAGAGCAGCAAGGCAGACAACACCCCACACCTCCAGATTAATAGTCGAAGAAGGGCGGGGGTAGCACAACCAGAGGCTGGCCCGTTGGAGGGGGACAGTGGTAGAGGCAAGCAGGGTGGTCTGAATAGCATCTCGAACCGCCACAGCCACGGGACAAGTCCAAAAACTGTGCATACGAGCATCTGAGTCTGGAGGCGCATCAGGGCAACATGGGCAACGAAACTGTACCCTGGATGATGCTCCACGGACCCCATCAGCTGCAAGACGCCACATGATTTCCTTCTGTTGGTTTTCCCAAGGAAAGGACCAGAGAGCAGACAAACGCCGAGCAAACATCCGGGTACATCCTGTCACATACCGGGGATTGTGGGGTGGGCCCATTGCTAGACCCACATACACAGCCCTTGCCTCTGCTTGAAGCCGTCCCGTGGCGCTATTCAGTAAAGAAGTCCCAAGTTTGACCTTGAACTTACCCAGCGTAGCTGGGGGACCAAGCAAGTTGAAGAGGAGGGGAAAAGGGGGAACAGGGAAGGATCCATCCCAGCCGGGAGACGAGGAGGCGCACGAGGGAAACAGGTGGGGGGGCTGGCGGAGTTTCCAGGAGCCCGGGGGCAGACAGGAGTGAAAGAGAAGGAGAGGGGAGGGGGGAAGAAGGACCAGGGGGGGGGAGAAAGCGGAGGGGCAAGGGAGGACAGCCACCCTTGAGGAATAGAAGAAAGCAGGGAGGTCAGCAAAAGTGACACATTGAGGGGATCGCCGACAACATTGAGCATGCCAAAGGGCATGGTGGACAGCCCAACACGGCCCAGTTCAGGGTGCCACACAGAAGTGGAGCAGTATTGACGACGCTGGTCACCCGTCCAGTGCCGACGAGTGCACTCTGCTAAGGCGTCCGAAAGGGAGGAGGAGATACGTACCGCATCTGCGACACAGACCAATGAGGGGATCTGCATGAGCCGATAAAACACATCATCCAAGAAAGTGCCATAGGAGACACAAGGAGGGGCGTTGAGTACAGCACCTGGGGTAGATGGTAACGGGGCGGTCAGAAAAGGGTTTCCCCAAAGCGGTGCTTGGTGACACCATGGACCCAGCTCCAACGGCCTGTAAGTGACATCCCGTAGAGGACCAGCGGTGGCGGAGATGGCAGCAAATCCCATGGCCATACGGCGCAACGGGCCATGAGGTAACCCCTGATTCTGCTTTTAGTCCGGATTTTGTTCGGGAATTTGTTATTATTATTTGTTTCTGGTATATAAACAAATAGTGCCTATTGTATAGTGGTTAGTACACCGCTTTGTGGCAGCGGAGACCCGGGCTCGATTCCCGGTAGGCACATTCATTTTTACATCCTCTGTGAGGACCATCATGGATAGTCTGTGAACTTCCCAACTCGCTTAGTATGCCCTCTGCTCTCTGTGTTCGAGACTATGGGATCCTATGTTAGTATGGGATCGGGGTGGTGTTAAGTGTTAACCAGATCTCTGGTGTTAACACACACACACTGTCGCCCTACCTGCATTGACAATAACCGTTGACAATAACCGTGCAAACCCCAGTCACGGCGTGATATCGCGCTGACAACTAGAGCTGTGTACTATAACTGAATAGTACGGCTTATATGCCGTAGCCTGTGGCGCACGTACGCACCTGCTGTTGTTCACACTGTCAGACAGCTAGTCAACTGTGACCACGCCAGCCGGCTGTACCACTGGCGTGCCCCGAGGTTATGTCACACCTAACCCTCCCTGGGATGCCTTACTGCTAATTGTGACGTTGGAAAGACGTCTTAACTTGAAATAAAGTATCAGGAGGGAAAGGAATTGAACCTCTCTATTTTCTGGCCTTAGAGAGTTAAGCGTCGAGCTTAAATCTCCTACATCCTCCCGCGGTTTAGCGATAAACCCGTGTATTCGAATTCGACTGCCAGAATACTCGAATAGTCTGAAGGTCGCGTGAAGGGCGCGGACGTAACGCGCGCGAAGGTCGCGGACCTGTTTATCGGTTCAAACTTCGACGTCAGGGCACGTCGAGTCACGTCAGTTCATCACCTTCCTCGGGGATGTCGTCGCCACCTCGTGGTAGCGTCTGTGACGGATCGTTATCTGTCACATTTCCCCCCTCTCTGGCTCGCGACTTCTCCTGGAGTCGTGTGCTTTTTTGGTGGACGTACTCGTCAGGGGTTTCTGTCGAGGCTGCGCGACGAGTGCGGGGGCGGACCGGTGCGTGCGGATCAGGGACGGGTGGGAGATCGAGAGGGCGTGAGCGGTCTGGGTTCTGGCGCCAGTACAGATCGATTTCGGAAGCGCAAGGACCAGCGAGGTCGGTTTCGAGTTCCCATGAATGGACGTGATCAGAGTGCAGCCACTGAACGTAGTAGCGGAGGAGTCCCGATTCGATTTTGTGGTCGACCACTTTGCCGATTTCATAGACGGGTTCGTCAGTAGTCCTGAAATGGTCTGGGTTGGGGCGGATCATCGGAGACCCATCGGGGACGTAAGCCTTGAGCAAGGATACGTGGAACGTAGGATGAATCCGCCAGCCATCGGGAAGGGCGAGTGTCGCAGCGAGGGTCTCACCGTGATTATCGTAAACTCGAGTGATGGGGAACGGTCCCACGAACCGAGGGAGGAGCTTGCGAGCCCGTCCTGGCCAATACTTCAGATTTTTCGTCGAGAGCATGACTTCCTGGCCGATAAGGAAGGTAACTGGCCGTCGATGGAGGTTAGCGTATGTGCGTTGTCGATCCTGGGCCGGGCGGAGGGCCTTTTTTGCACAGTCCAAAGCGGTGGTCATGTGTTGGACCCAAGAAACGGCCGTCGGACTGGCATCGGGGAGGATCGTGTCGGGAGGCTGTAGAGCGACTCGTGGGTATCGTCCATAGAGGAGGCGGAACGGGAAATCCCGAATACTACTGTTGTACGAGTTGTTGATCGCAAACTGCGCGTTCGAGGAGCTGCGACCAGTTTTTCTGAGTTGTCGAAGTAAAGTGACGAAGAGTGTCCTCGAGAACACTGTTCATACGCTCGGTCTGACCGTCTGTCTGTGGATGAAACGCCGTGGACATCCCGGGTTCGATGGAGCAGAGAGACTGGAGCGTCTTCCAGAACGTACTCGTGAATTTGACGTCGCGATCGGTGATAAGGGAAGTCGGGGTACCTTGTTCGCTTAGGATAATTCGGTGAAAGATTTTCGCAATCTGTTCTGCGCCATCGGTGGTTTTGCAAGGCGCTAGCTTGACCATTTTCGACCATCAACAATAACGAAGATCATGTCGTACCCCTCTGACTTGGGGAGTCCCACGATAAAGTCCATGCTGAGCGAATCGAACGGAGCTTTAGGAATAGGGAGCGGTTGGAGCGTGCCTTGGCATCGCCGGTGTGAAGCCTTCACCGATTGGCACGAATGACAGGTTCGAACGTAATCGTTAACATCGAGGCGCATCGCAGGCCACCAGTAATAACGGCCGATAGAGTTGAACGTACGTTCGAACCCCGGGTGCCCGCTACGCTGGGTATCATGGAAGGCGAACAAGATGCGACTCTTGAGGGCGTTGCCATTTGGGACAACGATCTGCGTCTCGGATGCTGAACGGTTATTGCGGCCTGTACCAACCCAATAGCCATCGGGGCGGAGGGTAAGGTGTTGCGTGTTTCAAGACACCGGAACCACAAGGCACGTTCGTACGCGAGCAAGATATCGGGGAAAATTTCACGCGAGTGGATGGGATCGGAGGGGTCGAGACTTTCCACCGTGAGCGCTGCCGTGAAACTCGGGTTTCGGCTCAAGGGATCAGCCACATTGGCATGGCCAGCGATGTGGCTCCACTTCATGTTCGAGAAGCACGAGAAAAATTCCATGTATCGGGCTTGCTTTCGCGAAAGCATCGGTTGATTGGCGAGGTAGACGAGTGGTTCGTGATCAGTATTGAGTTCGAATTTTCCTGTACATCCTTCGAGATAGCACCGCCATTCTTTAAGCGCGAGGTACACCGCGAGCAATTCTTGTTCGCCGGTGGTGTAATTGCGTTCGGCTTTCGAGAACTTGTGGGAATGGTAAGCTACCGGCCGACCCTCCTAAAGGAAAACGCCCCCCGTGCCCTCGATGGAAGCGTCCGTGACAGCTCGAAAGTCTTTCGTTGGATCGGGATGGGCAAGCAGAGGAGCGTTGGTGAGGCTTTCTTTAATAGCATTGAAGGCACTTTGACAGTCTTGGGTCCAGGCCGCCGCAAAACCTGATCCCCGCAGTCCGGCGTTCCGTTTACCGAGGGGTTTGCCTGCCGATGGTGGTGTCGAACCAACCCCAGGGTTGTGTTTGTTAGCGATAGCGGTCAGAGGGGCAGCGAGCGAGGAGTAACCTTGGATAAATTTGCAGAAAAAGTTAGCGAGTCCAAGGAACTGTTGTACGTGCTTCGAGCAGGTCGGAGTAGGCCAGTCAGCGACTGCTTTGACCTTCGTTGCGTTGACTCGAATGCCATCCCCCGATAGCACGTGACCGAGGTACTTAACCTCAGGCTGGAAAAAACTGCATTTCTCCCGTTTGATAAAGAGGTGATTATCCTCCAAGCGCTGGAGAACAATCACTATGAATAAAACAGCATTTTACGAACTTGCTAATTCTCGGACAGGTTTCGTAAAGTGAAAATCTACGAACCCCCCTCGTAAAACGTCATGAGGACCCTTCGTAAAGTTTTGTCTATCATCTAAAGCATTTTACGAAGCCCAAATAGCAAATTACGAGGGGGGGTTCGTAGATCGAGAATCCCCATAGCCTGTTACGAAGCCTATGATCAATTTACGAACTGGATTCATCCCCAAAGCATTTTACGAAGCCTATGTAGCAAATTACGAACTGGATTCATCCCAAATTGGTACGAATTCTCCCGAAATCCCGGAGAATTCGGAACTTAGCTTCGTAAACCCTGTACCCAAAACCCATTAATTCCAAGTCAAGACTCACTGACTCACTGACTCCCTAACTGATTGACTCACCGACTTACTAACTCAATGACTCACTGACACACTGGCTCACTAGCTCACTAGCTCCCTGAATGATTGACTCACTGTCTCACTGACTCTCTGGCTCACTGGCTCACTGACTGATTGACTCACTGACTCATTGACTCACTGACGACTGACTCACTGACCCACTGACTCACTAACTCACTGGCTCACTGGCTCGCTGACTCTCTGACTTGATGTAATTGAATTTCATGGAATCGATGGATGTTGCAGCTTTGTTGGCTAAAAAGTGACGAAAATGAGAGTTTTTGAAGGGTTGTTGGATTTTAAGCAGTGCTGAACGTTCATGCTATGCACATTTGTAGATTGGCTTTATTTTTAAGAATTTGATACAATAAAAATGAGACCAATCAGGAGTCTGGTTGATTTTAAGGAATTTTACAAGGTATTTCACGTTTGGGCCCAGCCCAGACGTGAACGGTACGTCCCGTCCTACTGAACGGTTTTTGGGCCAGCGGCAGGTGGCGTGGCTTGCTCCTACCCCCGCCCGGTGGGCCCCCGCCCCTGCCCCTGCCCCTGCCCCTGCACACGCACACGCACACGCACACGCACACGCACACGCACACGCACACGCACACGCACACGCACACGCACACGCACACGCACACGCACACGCACACGCACACGCACACGCACACGCACACGCACACGCACACGCACACGCACACGCACACACACACGCACACGCACGCGCAGTCACGCACACGCACGGCCCTGGGGTGGGGTCCGTGGGCTTATTATAGGAACTGACTCACAGAATCACTAAATCACTGAATCAATGTCTCACTGACTGATTGACTGATTAACTGATTGACTCACTGCCTCACTGACTGATTGACTCACTAACTCACTGACGCACTAACGCAATGACACATTGACACACTGAATCACTAATTCACTGACTCACAAACTCACTGAGTCATTGCCTCACTAACTCACATACTCACATACTCACTGACTCACAGACTCAATTACTCGCAGACTTACTGAATCACTGACTGATTGAGTCACTCTCCCACTGGCTCACTGACTCACTGGATCACTGAATCACTGTCTCACTGACACACTGACTCATTGTCTCACTGACTCACTGATTGATTGACTCACTGACTCATTGGGTCACTGACTCACTGACTGATTGACTCATTGACTCACTGACTCAATGACTCAATGACACATTGACACGCTGACTCACTGATTCACTGACTCACTAACTCACCGACTCACTAACTTACAGGCTCACAGACTCACTTACTCACAGACTCGCTGAATCACTGACTGATTGAGCCACTCACTCACTGACTCACTGAATCATTGTCTCACTTACTCACTGACTCATTGTCTCACTGACTCTCTGATTGATTGACTCACTGACTCATTGAGTCACTGACTCACTAACTGATTGACTCACTGACTCATTGACTCACTGACTCAATGACTCAATGACACACTAACACACTGAATCACTGACTCATTGACTCACTGACTCACTGACTCATCACTAACTCACAGACTCACAGACTCACTGGCTGAATAATTTAAGCACTGTCTCACATACTCACTGACTGATTGTCTCACAGACTCACTGACTGATTGTCTCACGGACTCACTGATGATTGATTGACTCACTAACGCATTGAGTCACTGACTCACTTACTGATTGACTCACTGACTCACTGACTCACTGACTCGATGACACACTGACACACTGAGTAACTGACTCACTAACTCACTGACTTGCTGACTGCCCCTCCACACTACAGCTCTACATACACTACAGCTAACTCCAGTCAAGCGAAGAATCACATCCCCTAAACTCCGGTAGCCAGCCTTATTAGATATATAACTGCCCTCTTGTTATCTTTTTTTAGATACCTATGCCTCTCTTTCTTGTAACTAACCGAACCCCCAAGCCCATCTTCCTTCCCATCTCTCTCCGCCTACTGCACAATCAAAATCATGGAAAGAGTTCAACACGGTCGGCCGACAGGATTGGCGTGGGTTACACCCCTGCTGGGCAGGCACCAGGACATAATATTGGGTTGTTACTTCCCAAGGCCTCAATGGTTTTATCCCAGACTGTGCATGTGGTTCAATAATAATTATTCTGGGCTATGGCCAAGAGGAAAAGAGAAGAGAAAGAGTTTGGACAGAATTCGACACCGTCGAATGACAAGATTATTTAGCGTGGGTTTCACCTCTGCTGGGCAGGCACTAGGACACAATCTTGAGTTATGACTTCCCAAGGCCTCAATGGTTTGATCTTAGACTGTGCATGTGGTTAAATAATAATTATTATAAGCTATGGCCAAGAGGAAAAGAGAAGAGAAAGAGTTTGGACAGAATTCGACACCGTCGAATGACAGGATTATTTAGCGTGGGTTACACACCTGCTGGGCAGGCACTAGGACATAATCTTGGGTTATGACTTCCCAAGGCCTCAATGGTTTGATCTCAGACTGTGCGTGTGGTTAAATAATAATTATTATGAGCTATGGACAATTGAATGCCTGCTTGCCTGCATGCTTGCCCGCTTAGTTACCTGCTTGCCTGCTTGAATTTTCTCTGCTGCCTGCCTGCTTCACACCTGCATGCATGCCTATGTACCTCCATGATTGACAAATGCCTGCCTGCTGTCTGATTATTGACACCTGCCTGTTAACTAGGTTCCTGCTCCTGACGCAAGCGACGACAAGAGGTGTGTGTATTTTGAAGACAATGGGAGAACAACACGAAGAAGTCTCCCCTGGCTAGGCTACACAGTGGCAATATGTTGTTATAGAACCAACACATGTGAGTAGATCTGAATCATCTGTCTTGTATGCTGTACCATATGTCATGTACGCTGCACCATTTGTCTTGTAGGTTGAACCATCTGTCTTGTACGCTGCACCATTTGTCGTGTATGCTGAACCATTTGTCTTGTACGTTGCACCATATGTCTCGTATGCTGCACCAACGTGTCTTGTATGCTGCACCATGTGTATTGTATGCTGCACCATTTGGCTTGTATGCAGCATGATTTGCCTTGCTGCACCATGTGTCTTGTATGCTGCGCCATGTGTCGTATATGCTGCACCATCTATCTTGTATGCTACACCATGTGTCTTGTACGCTGCACCATTTGTCTTGTACGTTGCACCGTATGTCTTGTATGCTGCACCATCTGTCTTGTATGCTGCACCATGTGTCATGTATGCTGAACCATCTGTCTTGTACGCTGCACCATGTGTCTTGTACGCTGCACCATTTGTCTTGTACATTGCACCATATGTCTTGTATGCTGCACAATCTGTCTTGTATGTTGCACCATGTGTCTTATATGCTGCACCATCTATCTGTCTCATCATCGTAATTGCTACCACGTTAAAGCTTGCTTGCTTTCTTGCTTGCTGATTCGTTGATTATTCAAGTGGCTTGTGCTTGGTCAAGCAACTAATAATCTTCTAACTCCACCTCCTTCCTTTCATGCTGCTGCAGCTCCGGCAGGCAGTGACTTCCACATATTGCGGCATGGTGGACAAGGAGCAACTCATCAGCATGCTGGGATGAGTAGAGGGACAAGATCAAGAAGCCTGATGATGACACTGTACCTGCTGCTATCACTCATCATATAATAGTAGCTATAGCTAGACTAGCCAGTGGGGGTGGCAGGGGGGGGACAGGGACAGAATACAGACCATATAGCTAGTCAGAGCTCATCAGGGTACCCTGGTACTTATTATTTTAGTAGTCAGAGCACAGGGTACTCATACTTCTGATGAGTGCCATTTTTCTAGGCCCAATTCATGGGTACAATTTCCCCCACATATGAGGAGAATTTGTAAATGGCCAAATTATAATAGCTATTGTTCATTATCACTTTTTTGAATTCGAATTTTTCAGGCTTAAAAATCTCTGTAATTAAAACATTGCAATCCATCAATACATCTCGTATGATCCAAAGTCTCCAGTGCAAGCACTGCCTGAAAAAAAAAACGGGACCCAATCCCTGAAACACCCGGAACCTAACCTAGCCCGGAGCCCAGGTCCCGAATTTACAGAATAAGAAAAGGGTCGGTCCAGTATTAAATACTACAATCCGGGACCAAATTCCCTGTACAATCCGGGACCAAATCCCCTGTATTCAAGGAGGGTTATTCCACGAAGGGTGCCCAGTATTTTACGAACCAGCACCATTTAGTTTACGAACTATCAAATCCTAGTTCGTAATAAAAGGGTGCCGGAATTTTACGAACCAGCTCCATTCAGTTTACGAACCATCAAATCCTAGTTCGTAAACCTTAAATTACGAGGGGGTGTCCGCTTTTTACGAAGTAGAGCCCAACATTTTACGAGGGGGGTTCGTAGAATTTTCCAAGCCAAATTCTAGTTCGTAAAATGCTGTTTTATTCATAGTGAATCCGAAGGTGGCGTTCGTGCTCTTCGTCGTTGCTACTGAAAATCAGAATATCGTCCAAGTAGATAACGACAAACTTGCCGATGAGGTCGCGGAACACCATGTTCATGACCTTCGTAAATGCGGAGGGGGCGTTGGCGAGTCTGAAAGGCAGGACTTTGAATTCGTAGAGCCCCATGGGGGTGATGAAGGCAGTTTTCGGTACGTCGGAATCGTGTAAGCGGATGTTGTGGTACGCATTTCGGAGGTCTAGGTTGGAGAAGACCTTAGCACCTCGAACCTGGTCGAAGAGGTTGTCGATACGAGGTAACGGGTATCGGTTAGGTATCGTGACCTTGTTCAGTTTGCGATAGTCGATGGCCATGCGCCATGTGCCATCAGGCTTAGCGATGAAAAGGATGGGGGATCCCCAAGGACTCGAGCTAGGGTTGATGGAGCCTTTCGCGAGGAGGTCCTTTACTTGCTGTTGGACTTCGAGGAGTTCGGCAGGGGACAAGCGATGTCCGCGTGAGAATTTCGGTGTGGTCTGTGGGTCGATGAGGGGACAGACGAGGGGCGTATCGGGACGTAATTCAGAGACCGAGTCTGCCGTGGAAAAGGCTTTGGCGAAATCCTTCTCACAGTTCAGGCCAATTTGGTCGCGACGACCCATTCGAACGGGATCGACCTGTGTTGCGTGTGCGTTAAGGACAAAGGCCTCGTCGTTTTCGTCAAGTTGAGTAACCACCACCTCGAAGCACGAGAGGTTAGTCTTCTGTTTGCGGACCCATCGTTTGAGTGTCTGGTTGGACATTAATCCTGGACTCTTGCAGACTGCGGAGTCAAAGAGTTCGATTTTGGCGAGGGTATAGGCCACGAGCTCAGGGATCGAGTACGGTGTAGATTCGAGGCGAGTGGAATATAATTCCACCGTGGTCTGGTCAGACTTGCGAGGGGTTCGAAGGGTGGCTTTCATACGAGTCGTTTCGAAACTAAGGCAAACTCGTGATTGCAACATCCAAGAGCGGCCAAGGAGCGCTGTCGTAGTCGGACCAAGGGTAGGGAGGACGTACGCGCCCTTGATTTTCGATCTGTGTTTACCGAGGTCGAGGGTAAAATCAGCCCGAGTCGTGGTAAGTACCGTGGTACCATCTGCGACCCGTACGTAGACAGGTTCACCGACGTAGGTACCGAAACCTTCGGTAGCGAGGAATTTGGCGGAGACAAAAACAGCGTCAGCGCCGCTGTCGATGAGGACCTTACCCTTGACACCCGAGAGGGTCGCATCGAATAGGGCCGTGTCTTGGTCAGCGTGGACCGTCGAGGTTGCGCAAGCCGAGATGCAAGGTATGTGCGGGGGTGGTGGGGTGTTCGGGTGAGTATAATCCTTGAGGACGAGGGGGTCGTGTATGCAATCGGGTGCAATCGGGTGCAATGAGTTGCAATCGGTTCCGGTGGTTAAGGCAGTCGGGAAGGCCATCGTTGGCACTTCACTAGGACCGAGAGTCGAAGGGACAAGAAGGGTGGTCTGGGCCAAGTCAAGCGTTACACAAACGGGGCCAGGTATATCGGTAACAGTAGGTGTTAAACATCGAGTTGGCGGACCTAACCATCACTTCCTTTCAGCAGGGCAAGTGGGGCACTTGGGCGGGGTGCCAGGCGAAAAAATGCGGACCGTGCCACATTTGTAGCAGAGGTTCTGTGCTCGAGCAGCGGTGATGGACGCCATGTCCCAGGGAGCGCCGTTGCTCTGCTTCCATCCACGCTTGATGGCGAGCGCCAGGCTATGGGCGGATTTCTCCTCATCAGTGAGGGCGGGTCGGTACTCAGAAGTAGGAGTCCGTGGTCTCTTGGAGTCCCCCGATTGGGGCGGTCCAGGCCTCTTGGCGTGTGTCTTCGTGGCGAGAGCAGATGTTTTGGGTGTCAGAGGTGGGATCAGAGATGGTAAGGCGATGGTGGCAAGGCGCTCTTCGACCCTAGTGGCGAGGTCAATGAGTTGCTCGAGGGAGTCGAAACGACCACCGAGGTTCATAGGATGCGATCGGCATCGGCATTCGATCGTAGGTTTCAACCCGAGGCGAAACAGGATCAGCTGGGACTTGAGGTCAAGACCTCCAGCGATGCGGACCTGGGTGAGAAACACCTGGGCGTAGTGTCGGACAGACTCGGTCTGAACAATAGCGTGGGAGTGCAAGCGCTGGGTGGCAACGAGGTCATCGTTCCCATACGTGGGATCAAAGTAGGCGAGGAAAGCGGTCTCGGCTTCCTCCCAAGTGAGTGCGTGAGGTCGGGCAGGGTCATGTACAAGATGATAGATCCAGTCAGAAGCAGAGCCACCAAAGAAATTGGTCAAGAACTTCGCGTCTTTCATATCGTTGACCTCACAAAACAAGTTCAAAGTGTGCCACCAAATCTTCCCTCTAGGGAGTTTCCTATCGTCAGTGCCCGTCCATACCGGGGGTCTGTCAGTCATTTTCGTCGAACGAGGGGTACTACTCGGTGCTCTTACCGCAATGACGGAGGCCAACTGGGCCATCATAGCTTCCATAGCCTGCGGGGGCGTAGGCTCAGCGGCCTTGGCCAGGGCTGCAGCGAGGTCAGCTTGGAGAGCAGCAGTGGCAGCGGCAGCCTTTGCCTCCTCGTCGAGGCGGATGATCTCCAGCGCCTCTTGATGGGCGATGAGGGTCGTAGCAGGGTAGCTCTTCCTGGAGGAGGTAAGGGCCTCCTTGTGTTGGCGGATGAGGTCGTGCGCCTCAGCAAGCCGAGCGGCCTGAGCTGCGTGGACGACTTCGGACGAGGAACCCGACCCGAGGTCGGAGGAGTTGGCAGCGTCATGGTCCATGTCCATCGTGAAAGAAAGAAAAAAACGAGGGGAAAAGGAACAGGCTCCGAAATCAAATGTGACGTTGGGAAGACGTCTTAACTTGAAATAAAGTATCAGGAGGGAAAGGAATTGAACCTCTCTATTTTCTGGCCTTAGAGAGTTAAGCGTCGAGCTTAAATCTCCTACATCCTCCCGCGGTTTAGCGATAAACCCGTGTATTCGAATTCGACTGCCAGAATACTCGAATAGTCTGAAGGTCGCGTGAAGGGCGCGGACGTAAGGCGCGCGAAGGTCGCGGACCTGTTTATCGGTTCAAACTTCGACGTCAGGGCACGTCGAGTCACGTCAGTTCACCTTCCTCGGGGAAGTCGTCGCCACCTCGTGGTAGCGTCTGTGACGGATCGTTATCTGTCACACTAATAGATTGCGCCTCTTTGTATGCTCTTGACAATTTTAAACACTTTACCATACATTAAAAGAACAGCGTGAAAACAGTGCGCTAATATATAGCCAAAGCAACGATCACTCGGGGAAATGGTCGAAATGCGGAACTGAAGTGTGCGAAAGGTGTGTTTTGATTCAGGGACGGTACCTAAATGTATGCGATTCCTGTTCGGCAAGTGTTGGTTGATGCGGGCCGGCATCTAAATGGATGCGAGTGGTGTGCGATGTGGTGCGGGATGTACCGAATCTCCGAACACCGAAAAATCTGCTGCCTTAGATGAGTCTCCTTCCGCCATCATGGAAGACATCCCCCCCTACCAAACCTCCATTTCTCTCCCTCCTTCTCCTTGAAAAAATTGAAGACGGAAGCGCGACCATTTTTTCCTAGATCGCTCGTTAACCCCCGAGTTTTCGTACGTGAAGAACTATTGAAGTGGATGTCGCTTGCAAGTGGGGTAAGGGGGAGAAGAATTGCGAAAGGTGTGCTGTCTCATTTTGGTACTAGTGCGGATATTTGACTAAATCAAAGCCACGTGAACCTTCGTTTCACTTGGCCGCCTCTGATGCGGGCCGGCATCTAAATGGATGCGATGTGTGTTCGACAAGGTCCGGGCTGTACCGAATCTCAGAACTCAAAGAACTTTTCGTAGTTTGAAGTGCGCCCATTTTTCGTAGATCGCTCGTTACCCACCGAGTTTTCATACGCGAAGAACTATTGAAGTGGCTGTCGCTTGCAAGTCGGGTAAGGGGGTGAAGAATTGCGAAAGGTGCGCTGTCACAGTTTGGCACCAGTGCGGATATTTGACTCAATCTGTCCTGCCCCTTGCCATCTTGCCCCTGCCCTTATCATTACCGTCCTGCCCCCAGCCCTTATCATAACCGTCCTGCCCCTTGCCATCCCGCCCCCTGCCCTTATCATTACCGTCCTGCCCCCAGCCCTTATCATTACTGTCCTGCCCCTTGCAATCCTGCCCCCTGCCCTTCTCATTACCGTCATGTCTCCTGCCCTTAATATTACCGTCATGTCCCTTGCCATCCCGCCCCCTGCCCTTATCATTACCCTCCTGCCCCTTGCCATCCTGCCCCCTGCCCTTCTCATTACCGTCCTGTCTTCTGCCCTTATCATTACCGTGCTGCCTCTTGCCATCCTGCCTTGTAGTATTCGAAGTCCCCCGTGCGATACCCACAGGTAAGATTGAGCAGACTAAGCTATACATATAGGTTTTGCACAGCTTTAAGGGTGCTGGTAAATGATAAATAGGTGAATGGACGCATAGTATATTATTTATATAAGATATAGAACTTCTGGCACACTGCTTTATTTATAATTTAGATAGACCTGGTGTAATGCCGATGTAATTGAAAATGTAATTGAAAACCAATCCTGAAAATTTGGCAGGAAAATGTACCCTCTCCATCCGACTGTTTGCACAGCCGTGTTAAAATCGCAATGCATGCGAATACAATGCGGATTGACCAAAACTACCAGCAGTCTTTGACTGTCCTATCAACCGAACCCAAACCGCACTACATGCGGAATAGATACGGAGCCCATGCGAACAGTGTAGGAATTCCTTGACTTTTCTGGCACCCTAATCCATACCGCACTGCATGCGAAACAGATGCGGGAAGTCGAGGCCTATTCGCGTTGCCGAACCCAAACCGCATTACATGAGAAACACATGCAGAACTGATGCGGAACAGATGCGAACAGTCTTGGGATTTGTTGACTTCCCGCATGTCGAACACAATTCGGAGTGAATGCGGTGCGAATGCGATTCTGTATCGTACAGTCATAAAATGACTATCGCATCGCGTAATGGCGTTCGCAGGAATATCACATCGCATCCTGCCCGCATCAAAACAGACCTTTCGCACGCGTTCCGCATTTCGACCATTTCCCCGAGTGGATAGCAGCGTTATCAGTGCGTACTTGAACGTGGTACCACCCATCGTTTTTTGCTGTGGGCGGTTTGGGGGGAACAGCGTGGCAGAAACGCGGTTGCAGTCGCGCGCTGCGTGGCTGGATGTGGCTGGATAAATAAATAGCACGCCTCATTATTACGAGGCGCGAGGTCGAGGGGGCCAGCCCGTTCGCTTTCACTGGGACCAACCACCAGGGGAGGGGGTGGAGGGGGGCTATCATTATTTACTGTATGTGGCTATATGTGCTCGAATATAAAGAATATGAAGACGGTGAGCAGCCCATACCGTAGTTGGCTGAAATACATTGTCTGCGTCAATACATTGCCAGCGTAAACTAGTTGTAGTTCCATACAATACGCTTTCCAACGCTGACATACATGAAAGCAAAAAGTAACCAAGTTCAACTTCAACCTACTGCCGAAGATGGCAAGCAGCCTTTATGGTTCACGTTTTGTAGTCCCCGGGGTGCAGCACATTACTGCAGTACTGCATCGCTGTGTACTGCCGTAGCACCCATAGAGCTGCTGCTATCTTATCCATTGTAGTATGCTATTACCTTAGTAGCTCTTCTCATATAGGCATATGTAATTCGGTAAATCTACGCTACTCCGTCTTCCACATAACGCGATGAACCCAAGGCCAAACTTGTTTTAAATGGCAGAAACTTGATCAGCGTTGTCCGGACGTTGTTCTTACTAAATATGGCGGCGAGCAGCCTACCATCCACTATTCCACGCATTAAATGGCCAGATTCAAATTTGGTAAAAAACTTTATTTTTAATCAAAGGCCTCACACACTCGGCCTAAGGTGTAACTTGTGTATGACCAAGCGCTGACCGTGGCTACCGTCACTCATTAATGGTGTACATCCAATACAATAAAAGTGCATACGGTATTGTGAAAGCTAATAAAATTTACAGTCGAATTGTACACTCAAAAGTTACATTGATAACCGTTTGCAAAAGTTAATAGCATTTGAATTCAAACCCAAGATGTAACTTGTGTTTGACCAAGATGTAAGCCCATATAACTCAATAATGGTGAACATCCAATAAAAAGTAAGTGCATATTGTGAAAGCTATTGGGCTTTCCTTTTGAATGCTGCACTCAAAGTGATTTGATACAACTGGTGGCTTTTCAGATGCGAATGGGGGGATTCCTTCAACCTGACGCCCGTGGCAAGGTGTACGATATTTTATTTTCAGGTGATACTTGGCAGTCTTGTTTGTCAACAACCCTCTCTTGATAATCGATCATTAAATAATGCGGTTATAACAGGCTAAGAGCACCTCTATATGTGCTCTAGGTTGCTTTTCTCAATAGCGAGCTAGGGGAGCAGCCTAGAAGCTGCTCCGAGTGCTCTAGGTTGCTTGTCTGAATTGCGAGGCATGGGAGCTACCCAGAAGCTGCTCCAAGTGCTCTAGGTTGCTTGTCTCAATAGAAAGCTGGTTGAGCTGCCTAGAAGCTGCTCCAAGTGCTCTACGTTGCTTGTCTATCAAGATAGCGAGCTAGGGGAGCTGCCTAGAAGCTGCTCCAAATGCCCTAGGTTGCTTGTCTGAATAGCAAACTAGGGGAGCTGCCTAGAAGCTGCTCCAAATGCTCTAGGTTGCTTGTCTGAATAGCAAACTGGGGGAGCTGCCTAGAAGCTGCTCCAAATGATGTAGGTTGCTTGTCTGAATAGCGAGCTGGTTGAGCTGCCTAGAAGCTGCTCCAAATGCTCTAGGTTGCTTGTCTTAATAGCAAGCTAGGGGAGCTGCCTAGAAGCTGCTCCAAGTGCTCTAGGTTGCTTGTCTGAATTGCGAGGCATGGGAGCTACCCAGAAGCTGCTCCAAGTGCTCTAGGTTGCTTGTCTGAATAGCAAACTGGTTGAGCTGCCTAGAAGCTGCTCCTAATGCTCTAGGTTGCTTGTTTGAATAGCAAACTGGGGGAGCTGCCTAGAAGCTGCTCCAAGTGCTCTAGGTTGCTTGTCTGAATAGCGAGCTGGTTGAGCTGCCTAGAAGGTGCTTCTAATGCTCTAGGTTGCTTGTCTGAATAGTGAGCTAGGGGAGCTGCCTAGAAGCTGCTCCAAGTGCTCTAGGTTGCTTGTCTGAATAGCGAGCTAGGGGAGCTGCCTAGAAGCTGCTCCAAATGCTCTAGGTTGCTTGTCTGAATAGCGAGCTAGGGGAGTTGCCTAGAAGCTGCTCTAAATGCTCTAGGTTGCTTGTCTGAATAGCGAGCTGGGGGAGCTGCCTAGAAGCTGCTCCAAGTGCTCTAGGTTGCTTGTCTGAATAGCGAGCTAGGGGAGCTGCCTAGAACCTAATGTGTCTCACATGTAGATTGGTGGTTGGCCCAAATGCAAGCAATTAGGCTGCCCCACTCAACCTCAAGCCTCCTTATAATGCACACTATTTATTTACTCATCGGTTCCATCGTTGATGGCCAGAACAGCCTTGTCAGCACTTATGCTTAGTTGTGTGGGTACTAGGCAGCCCATGGGTAGGAACTGGCGTGGTAAATCCTGGTCATTTGTGCAGTAGATCAAGACGACGCCGTAATCTCCCTTCGCACCAGCAGGTATGAGCGCCTTTGCCATAGGTACTTGTTGCAGCGCGATTTCGCGCATGTGTGGGATTTCCAGTACAAGGAATTCCACTGGCATCAAGGTGTACGTTTTAATCTGCGAGTACGATGGTGTAGGTGTACATTTTAACCTGGGAGTACCAAGGTGTAGGGCAAGGTGTACTTTTTAAACTGGGAGTACAAGGTACACGGTGTGTATGTAACAATCCAGGGTTACGTTCAATTATAGTTGTATAATTAAATGATCACTGTAGCACGAACTCAGGGCCCCCGTTGGTACACCGATTGTTTGGGGTTCAGTTCATCAATGCTTTTTATTTGTAGCCCTTCCTGTCACAGTTGGGCAATTCTCTTTAGCCTATTTGGCCTACCCCTGGACTGTAACATACATACATTTAAGTTGCAAACAAGATCAGGCAGTGCAACAGAATGCACAAAGCAGGTATGCGCCCAAGGTGCTCGTATCGTATACATACATGCATACATGCATAAATACATACATGCATAAATACATACATACATACATACATACATACATACATACATACATACATACATACATACATACATACATATATACATACATACATACATACATACATACATACATACATACATACATACATACATACATACATACATACATACATATACCCCCCCTGGAACGGTTCCACCCTGTTCGAGAACCACTTCTAGGGCACCCTGTTCTAAGAGTCTGCTGGAAGGTTCGAAGCCTGAAAGTACAGTTTCGAGCCAAGCCAAGTGCTCGGCTTGCTATCCTCTTGCTCTATTGGTTCCACTTGCTTATCTTACTGCTCCACTGGATAACTAACTCCACCAGGCCACGAATCTGCTTGATCAATCCTCACTTCTCGACCAATCCCTTCCTTCCAATGCCCCTTGCCAACAAAGCCGTCACTCCCAGGGCTAGGGGACTGAGGCCTGTTTTCAAGTTGAAGCAAAAGTGCAATGATCCTAATGAACCCTTGGCCAGGGCCATCCTGCTTAACATGTCTCCTGCAAGGCGCCTGAGGCCCAAGCCTCACACCTGCCTTGTGCCAGGGAAGGGCAAGAAACTAGTTTGCAAACTAGTGGAGTTCGTGAAGGAAGAAGTTGTCTCCCAAGTGGTCTGGCAATCAAAGCCATTCATCTAGCATCACAGCACCACCATTGATTCAGTGCTACAGCTATATGACTAGTCCAGTGATACTTGTAGAGGATTCATCAAGTGATACTGCTACTGGATTCATCCAGTGATACTGCTATTGGAATCATCCACTGATACTGCTACTGGATTCATCATCTGATACTGCTACTGGATTCATCCAGAGATACTGCTACATGATTAATCTAGTGATTCTGCTATAGGATTGATCCATTGATAGTGGATTGATCATGTGATTCTGCTTTATGATTGATCCATTGATACTGGATTGATCCTGTGATTCTGCCACTGGATTGATCCAATGATACTACTACTAGATTGATCCATTGATATTGCTATTGCATTGATCTAAAAATATTGTTATTGCATTGATCAAGTTTAAAAACTAATGATAGTTCTATTGCATTGATCTAGTGGTCAAGCTACTGAATGGATCTAGTGATATTGTTATTGCATTGATCATATGATCCATTTACTAAAGCGACCATGCTACTCACAATTTACTCACTTGTATGGATGATTGAGATGTAAAACAATCAGTTACATGCATGTTTCCCAATATATCAAAGTTGTCCCCCTAACATGGGGTGTGTTGGAAAACAACATAGTACTTTGTGAGTGTGAGTGTGCAAGTGTTGCTTGCATTGGAGGAAACCCATGTACTTTGTGTGTGTGTGTGTGTGCCTCTTTTGTTGGTGTTAGTCTTTCTTGAGCCTCCTTGTGTGTGAAAGAGACTGTTACTTATGTAGTAGCACAGCCATGGAATGTGTGTGTGTGTCTCTTGTGTTGGGCCCTTTTGTGTGTGAGAGAGTGAGTGTTAGTTATGTTGTAGCAAAGCCATGGATTGATGTGTGTGTGTGTGTGTGTGTCTCTTGTGTTGGGCCCCCTTGTGTGTGAGAGAGAGTTTTAGTAATGTAGTAGCAAAACCATGGGTTGATGTGTGTGTGTGTGTATGTGTCTCATGTGTTGGGCCCCCTTGTGTGTGAGAGAGAGTGTTAGTAATGCAGTAGCAAAGCCATGGGTTGTTGTGTGTGTGCCTCTTGTGTTGAGCCCCCTTGTGTGTTAGAGTGAGTGTTAGTTATGTTTTAGCACAGCCATGGTTGTGTTGTGTGTGTGTGAGTCTATTGTGTTGGGATCCAATGTGTGTGACAATGAGTGTTAGTTATGTTTTAGCACAGCCATGTGATGGGTTAATTGTGTGTGTCTATTTTGTTGGGCTCCCTTGTGGGTGAGGGAGTGTGTGTTAGTTATGTTGTAGCACAGCCATGGGTTGATGTGTGTGTGAGTCTATTGTGTTGGGCTCCCTTGTGTGTGTTAGTTATGTGTAGCACAGCAATGGGTTGATGTGTGTGTGAGTCTATTGTGTTGGGCTCCCTTGTGTGTGTTAGTGTGTGTTAGTTATGTTGTAGCACAGCCATGTGTTGATGTGTGTGTGTGTCTATTGTGTTGGGCTCCCTTGTGTGTGTTAGTTATGTTGTAGCACAGCCATGGGTTGATGTGTGTGTGAGTCTATTGTGTTGGGCTCCCTTGTGTGTGTTAGTGTGTGTTAGTTATGTTGTAGCACAGCCATGGGTTGATGTGTGTGTGTGTCTGTTGTGTTGGGCTCCCTTGTGTGTGTTAGTGAGTGTTAGTTATGTTGTAGCACAGCCATGGGTTGATGTGTGTGTGAGTCTATTGTGTTGGGCTCCCTTGTGTGTGTTAGTGTGTGTTAGTTATGTTGTAGCACAGCCATGGGTTGATGTGTGTGTGTGTCTGTTGTGTTGGGCTCCCTTGTGTGTGTTAGTGAGTGTTAGTTATGTTTGTAGCACAGCCATGGTTGATGTGTGTGTAGTCTGTTGTGTTGGGCTCCCTTGTGTGTGTTAGTGTGTGTTAGTTATGTTGTAGCACAGCCATGTGTTGATGTGTGTGTGAGTCTTTTGTTTTGTGCTCCTTGTGTGTGTTAGTGTGTGTTAGTTATGTTGTAGCACAGCCATGGGTTGATGTGTGTGTGAGTCTATTGTGTTGGGCTCCCTTGTGTGTGTTAGTGTGTGTTAGTTATGTTGTAGCACAGCCATGGGTTGATGTGTGTGTGTGTCTGTTGTGTTGGGCTCCCTTGTGTGTGTTAGTGAGTGTTAGTTATGTTGTAGCACAGCCATGGGTTGATGTGTGTGTGAGTCTATTGTGTTGTGCTCCCCTGTGTGTGTTAGTGTGTGTTACTTATGTTGTAGCACAGCCATGGGTTGATGTGTGTGTGAGTCTGTTGTGTTGTGCTCCCTTGTGTGTGTTAGTGTGTGTTAGTTATGTTGTAGCACAGCCATGTGTTGATGTGTGTGTGAGTCTATTGTGTTGGGCTCCCTTGTGTGTGTTAGTGTGTGTTTAGTTATGTTGTAGCACAGCCATGGGTTGATGTGTGTGTGTGTCTGTTGTGTTGGGCTCCCTTGTGTGTGTTAGTGAGTGTTAGTTATGTTGTAGCACAGCCATGGGTTGATGTGTGTGTGAGTCTATGTGTTGTGCTCCCCTGGTGTGTTAGTGTGGTGTTTACTTATGTTGTAGCACAGGCCATGGGTTGATGTGGTGTGTGAGTCTGTTGTGTTTGGGCTCCCTTGTGTGTGTTAGTGAGTGTTAGTTATGTTGTAGCACGCCATGGGTTATGTGTGTTGTGTCTGTTTGTTGGGCTCCCTTGTGTGTGTTAGTGTGTGTTAGTTATGTTGTAGCACAGCCATGGGTTGATGTGTGTGTGAGTCTATTGTGTTGGGCTCCCTTGTGTGGTGTTAGTGAGTGTTAGTTATGTTGTAGCACAGCCATGGGTTTGATGTGTGTGCGAGTCTATTGTGTTGGGCTCCCTTGTGTGTGTTAGTGTGTGTTAGTTATGTTGTAGCACAGCCATGGGTTGATGTGTGTGTGTAGTCCTATTGTGTTGGGCTCCCTTGTGTGTGTTAGTGTGTGTTAGTTATGTTGTAGCACAGCCATGGGTTGATGTGTGTGTGAGTCCTATTGTGTTGGGCTCCCTTGTGTGTGTTAGTGAGTGTTAGTTATGTTGGTAGCACAGCCATGGGTTGATGTGTTGTGTGAGTCTATTGTGTTGGGCTCCCTTGTGTGTGTTAGTGTGTGTTAGTTATGTTTGTAGCACAGCCATGGGTTGATGTGGTGTGTGAGTCTAGTTGTGTTGGGCTCCCTTGTGTGTGTTAGTGAGTGTTAGTTATGTTGTAGCACAGCCATGGGTTGATGTGTGTGTGAGTCTGTTGTGTTGGGCTCCCTTGTTTGTGTTAGTGTGTGTTAGTTATGTTGTAGCACAGCCATGGGTTGATGTGTGTGTGAGTCTATTGTGTTGGGCTCCCTTGTGTGTGTAGTGTGTGTTAGTTATGTTGTAGCACAGCCATGGGTTGATGTGTGTGTGTGTCTTTGTGTTGGGCTCCCTTGTGTGTGTTAGTGTGTGTTAGTTATGTTTGTAGCACAGCCATGGGTTGATGTGTGTGTGAGTCTATTGTGTTGGGCTCCCTTGTGTGTGTTAGTGTGTGTTAAGTTATGTTGTAGCACAGCCATGGGTTGATGTGTGTGTGATGTCTAGTTGTGTTGTGCTCCCTTGTGTGTGTTAGTGTGTGTTAGTTATGTTGTAGCACAGCCATGGGTTGATGTGTGTGTGAGTCTATTGTGTTGGCTCCCTTGTGTGTGTTAGTGTGTGTTAGTTATTTGTAGCACAGCCATGGGTTGAATGTGTGTGTGAGTCTATTGTGTTGGGCTCCCTTGTGTGTGTTAGTGTGTGTTAGTTATGTTGTAGCACAGCCATGGGTTGATGTGTGTGTGAGTCTATTGTGTTAGGCTCCCTTGTGTGTGAGGTGTGTGTAGTTCTGTTGTAGCACCGCCATGGTTCTGTTGTGTGTGTGAGAGTCTTTTCGTTTTGTGCTCCCTGTATGTGTGAGAGATGTTTAGTACTGTAGTAGACAGCCATGGGTTGATGTGTGTGTGCGCTTGTCTCAAGCCCCTCTTGTGTGTGAGAAAGAGGTTTGTTATATGTTGTATCACAGCTATGGGTTATGTGTGTGTGTGTGTGTGTGTGTTGGTGTGTGTGTGTGTGTGTGTGTGTGTGTATTGTGTGGTCCCCCTTGTGTGTGAAATGCCCCCCCCCCCCCACCCCCCCCCCCCCCCCCCAAAGAACAAATGCTACACCGAAAGCTGAGCAGATGAGAAAGTGGGGGGTTGAACAGAACAAATGAACAGAACAAATGCGATGAAGCACAGTTATGTAGGAGAACAACCATGGATTGTGTGTTCGCGCGTGCTAGTGCGTGTGCTTGTGCGCGTCTGTCAGATGTCGGATGGTTGCAAAGCACAGATATGGCGAGTTGGTAGATCGCTCACCGTTGATGGAATGATGGATCCATGAGTTTCCTTGCCTCATTCACTATGTCGCGCTTTGGCCTCTCCCAATTATTTGGCCATCATCCAGGGCGTTGACCATTGTAGCCATTCGCCCTACCTATCTACATTTGTCACTTGAATGTGCATGTGTACAGTGTTTAGGGGAGGGGCGCGGAACACGCGAGTCATCAGGTCAACGGCCGAGGGTCGACAGGTGATTTTTCGATGGTTTTCAGCAGAAAAAATTGAACGCGTGCGCCATCCCACGCTATGAAAGAAAGAAAGAAATGTACGCAGGGCGGCGTGGCTGGAGGAAAAAGGAGCAAAGCGGTTACGAACCCGTGCTCGGTTTGATAAGGACCAGTGAGTGAGCGGTTGCCATTGGGTGGAAGAAGCTGACGGAGTTAGATTTATAGGGGGGCGGGGAGGGGGGCGGAATACGCGGCTCTGTCTTGGTGCATATAGGGGAAAAGCAGGGTGACCTTCGCAGCGCTTGATTTGCTAAAAGCTTAAAGGCGAAAAGGCAGCATAGCGTAATTGAGGAGGGGGAATCGTCATGCGAGAAGCTGGGTGGTAGGTGCAGCCCCAATGGAGGAAGATCGTTAGTCGTCGGGTGTACCTGTCGTATGGGCCATGGCACGGACCTGGGTCCTTGGGGTCGAAATTGGCCTAATGGCCTGGGTCTTTAGTGTCGAAGCGGGCCTTGGTACTTAAAGTCGAAATTATGCCCTTAAACACATGTCAGTGTTCTTCAGAACGTTACATATCACGTCTCATACGCTGGTTCTGGATGCTCAGCTACGTTGCAAACGCAGATTGTGGCTGATGAGATTGATTTTTTTTTAATTGAAATTGTTACATCCGACTAATGTGCCACTCTCAAGACGTGAGCTTAAGGACACCACTGCGTAAGCTGGAACTAGCAGTAGTCACCATGTGGCTGATGAGACTTATTATTAATTCAGCACATGAAACTTAGATTCCAACATCACTAAACGTAGATGTTGAGAAAACTTAGGTCTCAAGACGTAGATTTTAAAATACCCTAGAACAACGCTGGTCCAGGTTCAACGGAGGTATGTACGAAAATAAGATATTGCGTTGATCGAAAGACCCTGGCCCAAAATTAGAATTGAAAGCGGATGCTGTTTTTCGATTGTGTTGAATTCACTCACTATGAGCAGTAGACGCTATAGCTGAATCTAATGACTTGCAAATCTGTAATTAGGCTTACAATGGTATGTAGAATATAAGTAGACTTTAACATGTAATGTAATGTAATGTAAATGGTATGTGGTATTCTGGTTTAGGTGGGTGTCGCATGGGGGGGCTTGGAATTGGAAGGCTGTGAGCCGCCCAATGTATGCTGAAACACCACACATAACAATAATCCATTCATAGTGCCAATGCTGATGCACTTGGAGTTGAACCTTCTTCTGTTACATCAATAATATATTGCATGGCAACCCGTGACGGTAAAGCTTTTGTTCTTAGCTGTTGCCTTCAAAAACAATTGTAACAGTTTGTGACCGAAACGCCACATTGAAAATCGAAAACTACATTGGCAAGTTTGATATATATACTGGTAGTGTAACCTGCTGCCATTTTTTCTGTAGGGATTGCTCTACACATTACATTATTTTCCTAGTCATTATTTTTACTGCTGAAGACGGCGAGCAGCCAAATTGCTAGCACGAGCCATACAAACAAATTCAAGCTTGTTAGACAACACTCCATCAGTGATGGAAAGTGAGTGAGTGAGAGAGAGAGAGAGAGAGAGAGAGAGAGATTGTTTTACACATGTATTTATATTAAATGCCACACTAAAAGCTGGGCATTTTAAAGAGTGGGGGCTTCTACACGAAGCACGTGAAGCTCCCCCTTTACCCATTTAAGCACTCTCATATCCCCCCATCCCACCCCACAACCAGGGTAGTGCAGGACGCAGCTTCCTGCGTCGCAGGACACAACATGTGGAGGTTCGGTTGCGTGGCAGACGCAACATGGGAGGGTCCGTTGCGTCCCAGACGCAGGTATAGGATGTTGGTTGCGTCTCATCCATCGGTTGATTGGCCCACCACCACTCCATTTCCATGGGATACGGGTTCTGTTAATACTAGCACGCAGCCTAAGGACTTGACTGCGTCCCACGATGCAATCTACCGAATTAGGGTGCGTCCCAAGACGCAACCCATGGGGTCTGTTTTAAATACCCTGCCCACAAACCCCCCTCACCACCACCACCAAAGACCAAATGCCAAACCTAAAGCTGAACAGATTAGAGAGTGTGGGCGTGTACACAAAGCACGTGAAGCTTAGCCAGTGCTTTCCCCCTAGCCCAATTTAAATACTCTCTAAGCCCCCCCTCCCCCCCCCCCCCCTCCCCAGCCAAACACACACAAAAAACAAATGTCACACCCGAAGCTGAGCAGATTAGATTGTGTGGGCGTGTACATGAATCATGGGAAGCTGAGTCAGTGCTTTCCCCCTAGCCCAATTTAAAACACTCTCTATGCCCCCCCCCCCCCCCCCCCCCACACACACACCCACCCACACACACACACATAAGAACAAATGCCACACCTAAAGCTGAGCAGATGAGAGAGTGTGAGCGTCGACATGAAGCAAGTGAAGCTGAGCCAGTGCTTCCCCCCTTGACGCATTTAAACACTCTCTAAGCCTCCCCCCCCCCCCCCCCCCCCCCCCCCCATCACCACCACCACCACCACCTAAGACCAAATGCCACACCTAAAGCTTCAGACGCCCCCCCCCCCCCCCCCCCCCCCCCCCCCCCCCCCCCCCCCTCCCCACCCACCCACAAAGAAAAAATGTCACACCTAAAGCTGTGCAGATGAGAGAGTGTGGGCGTCTACATGAAGCACGGGAAGCTGAGCCAGTGCTTCCCCCCTAGCCCCATTCCATCACTCTTTCCCCCCACCCCACCCTCCATCACCACTACCTCCACCACCAGAAACAAATGGCACACCTAAAGCTGAGCAGATTAGAGAGCGCCATGGACTAGTGCTCTCGTAGTTTCGGTTCAACAATTGTGCATGCAAGAAGTCAGCATCAGAGAAAGGCCAGTCCTCAGCCATGGCCTGGAAGCCAGCAACAAACTCGTGGCCCGTGCTCTCTAACTCGTTGAAGTCAGTGGGCAGTAGATCAGCCCGCGGCAAGTAGTACTCCGCCCTGGTCAGGAAGCCACCTTGTTTCGCGCCAGTTGTTCCATCAGGAAGCTTGGAATACGTAGTGGTAAAGACAGAACACGCCCAGTTTCCCATCTGTTTCTGTGACTCTGCAGGCATGTCCATGAAGGTCCTGTCTCGCGTCACAGAAGTTTTTCTCGAATGATGTGTTGAGGCCCCGAAGACGTTCTTTGTCAGCGCCTGTGATGAGCGCACTGCCTGACCATGCGCCTTTGGGTCAAACTGCGTTGTCAAGGACCCCTCCTTGTGGAACAAGTAGTAGTCCCAGAAGGCAGTAGAAGGTTCTTCTGCTGAGCCAAAGTCCCTTTGAAGGCCCGAGCCATGCACAATATCCTCCATCTGTAGGTACAAGTACAGCCAATAAATGGCACACTTGGTGACGTCTCTGTGGCGTGTGTACACCGAAAACTGGATGTCAGCGCCAGTGTCTTCCTTGTGCCCGAAGATGGCCAGCACTAGAGCATCCATGTCGCGGTCCTTGACAAGGAAGGTTTCATGGGACTTGTAGGCCCAGTAGTTGAAGCCAAGGAAACGAAACTGCCTCACATGGTCCCCCCTCGCATAGCAACGCTCCGCCACCGACATCATAGCTGCAGTCCGAAGGAGTCTGTAAGATGTGAGTGGGCACAGTGTCGGCTTGCTCCAGCCTTTGGACATCGAGCACCAATCTGCGTCGGAATAGGGCTTATCCAAGCACTGGTATGGCTTTCGACCTGAGAAAAGCAGTAGGATGGGGGTGGGAGGTGAGAGGGTGGGGGTGGGTGACAGATGTGGGTCTGCAAGGGAGTGCTAGGTGTGGCCAGGTTGCTAGTGCTGTTGCTGCAGGTAGACCCTCCTGATGAATTGGGGTCCTGATGGGTTGGCTGTTTGGTTGGTTGGTAGGGGAGATGTGGGGGGTGGAGGGTTTAGTGGGACTGCAAGGGAGTGCTATGGGTGTTCGGGTTGCTAGTGCTGCTGCTGCAAGCAGGCACCCCTAATGGCTGTGTTGAATTGATTTCAGGATGTGCTGTTGCTCACCAACCGAGGTTCAAACCTGGAGATGGTAGAGTTGGGAATGGGAGGCTTGGGAAGGAGAGGGGGATGGTGGGTGACAGAAGTTGGGCTGCAAGGGAGTGCTCAAAAACCCTGATCTATAACCCTGCACAACGCTCGTGCAACTTACCGTTCAGAGCTGTCTTAACAGTGGATTTCCTTAACTCCATCATCTTAGAGGTTACTCCTTCATCACTCCCTATAGCGACACATGCCAGAGGAGCAGCACCAGTGAGCAGTTGGCTCTGAACACCCTGCCACCATGTAGCCGCTGATACCCAGGATTCGTAGTTCTTGTGGGTCAGACGTTCAAGTGTGTGCGTTGTCCTATTGCGTTGAACAAGCCCTTCCAGCATCCTTCTCACAAAGACATTCACTTTGGCCCCAATGACGAAAGTAGGGAGATTGTCTTTTAGGTGGTCCATGGCATCACGACTGTCATGCCCTTTGTACTCTTCCGGGTACCCCAACATATCCCTCATCAGGTCGTTCCCCTTGTTCATGTACGGTGAGATAGTTCCTGGCTTTTTGGTGAATTTACCAGGAATAGTAGCGGTGAAGTTTGATCTCCAGAAACCTTCTGCCCCCTCTGTGTTGAGGCTGTCAAAGACGGCAGGATCTACACCAAAGCTTTGAGCAAAGACATGTATAGTGGCCTGCAACGTGTCCGAGAACAAAGTGTTGGTATTGTCGCCCCCATCAGCCTTTTTCAACAAGTCTGCCAATTCAAAGGCAAGTACGCTGTTAATGCCCTCGAATCGAAGCACACCATCAACGAGCGCAAAGGGGTAGAACACCTCTCCAGAGGCTGTGAGCACCTTATCTCTGAACTGATGAGACGCAGCAACCCGAGCCATGACCATGTTGGAACTGGCGTCTGCTGCTGCCGCTGCTGCTGCTGCTGCTGCTGATGCTATCGTTGCTGCTGCTGTCGCTGCTGCTGAAGGTGGTTGTCTGGTTGCTGCGGCTTCGTCCATGTCATCAGCTGATACAGTACCGCCACTGTCATTGTCACTGTCACTGTCACCAACTGGAGATATAGCTCTGCGCTTCCGCCCACCCGGCCTATGTTGCCTACTGCACTGTTGACAGTACCAAAAGGATGAAGGCACTCCTGTGATTTGAGGGACCAAGCACAAGCAATGCCATCCTGCGTCCAGAGAAGAAAATAGAAGTTGCACATGTGTGTGTGTGTGTGTGTGTGCTGGCGGGTGGTGGTGGTGGTGGTGGGGGGGGGGGGGGGGGGGGGTCGAGAGAGAGCCAAATCGTGTAACCCCAACCTGAAGATGTCCATTTGAGACGGAACTAGTCTCTGTTTTTTGTAAAATAAATCAACCTTGATCAAGGCCTGGAATGTGTGCCAAATTTTGTTGAACAGACTTGGAGTGTGTGTGTGCATAGAAGGAGGGGGGGGGGGGATTGCAAAGAACAGCATGCCACAAGAAGTACAAGATCAAAATCGTAAGCATCAACAAAAGAAGCAGGCAGCATCCAATAGGCTAATCCAGCCACTTGCCTTTGCCGCATTCAGGGTTGTCGCATACCAACATAGCATTCTTCTTAGTGCTGCTGTGGTCTTTGCAGACCTGCAAATAAAGTAAGATGGCAATACCATGTTAGTTCATTTTTCTCAGGATGGTGACACTTATGAGGAGCTCACCCCTGGATCTGGATGCCATGGTTGGGAAAGTCCCTAGACTGTTACCCTAGACTGCAACAACATCATGTCTAAAACAAACACTGATCCCTACTTACGTTGCATGGAAGGTCCGGATCAACGGCTTGAAATGGGACGCCCATATGCTGCTGCAACAAGGGCAGGTCCCCCAGGATAGACACATGGTCCTTGACATGGGCGGACAAGCATTCTAGAAGGTGGGAACGCCCAGCACTGTGACCCCCTTCCCTGCCCTCATCATCACGACTGAAGTATCCCTCAGCACACAACGTTGTTGCAGGAGGGAGATGGAGAACTTCGGCAGAGAACTCCTCCCAGAAGCCATCTCTCTGAGTCACACTCAACTCCTGTCAACAATGAAGGAGAGAAATAGCACCAGTATCAGCATGCATAGTAGTAGCAGCCCCACTTACAGAAGCAGCATTAACATCTACAGCAACAGATCAGAGCATGATCAGTCACCAGTATCAGGAAGAACAGGCAGCAACAACAAAACACAACACACAGCAGCAAGCATATCACCTTCTTCCGGAGATACATGAGTTGAACGACGACCTGGGACAAGTCGAACGAGGTCTTGAAGTCTTTGGCAGGGACATCTGAGCTCAGATCGCCTTTCCCAACCTGCAAGATCGAGAACATTGGTAACTCCGAATGCAACTGCGCATCTTCAAGTCAGCCAAACAAAACGCACCTTCAGCGCAACTCTGCAGGACCTGGGGAAGCTGGGTTGCACTGCGCGCATCTTGTAGGCTAATATCTCTCTGAGCGATTCCTTGCCTAGCACTGACACCTTCTTCTGCTGCCGGGTGACCTCCTCCACAAGTATCTCAAGCGCATCCTCATTTGCTATTAATTCGTGCATCACGGAGCAGCTAGCATGGCCGCAACCCCGGTCGGGCCCGACCCCTCCCCAGGTTCGAGAACCTGGGGATGCCATTATGCTCAAAAACGATTAAGGACGAACTGAGAAATAACGATGTGCGAATCAGGGGAGAGAGGCTGGGGAGACCATCTGGGCGAGCTCGGCCCACTCAGTAACATACATACATACATACATACAACTATATATATATGTAGACATACATGGATTCCTGCGAACTCGCGCATGCCGACACTAGCAGGCTATCGGCTAAATTAGCGGGTTACTAATAGCTTATCCTGACTGAGCCGTCTTCGAGTGCGTAAGATTCAAATTCCCAGTTCAGTTTTTAGCATGCAACTTCCACTCCACCGCATCAAGTTTACACATGCGCGCCATTGCCCTTTCCGCCTTTTTGACTGAGCCGAATACCCATCCAACTCCCTACCCAGATTTCAAAAAATGACAGAGCAGATGAATGCGAAGCGATAAATCTTCTTCCGCTTTCGATCTGAGCGTCAAAACCAATAATGGCGCTCAGACTTATTGTCTATAATCTTTTGCTCCTTGATGCCACCATGAATGCGCACAATCAACCAGATTTAGGCAGAAGGGCGATGAATACAGCCAGCCAGCGAGCTCTTCACAGCGAAAGGGGAGCTCTACATACCGAAGAGGATAGGAGCCATGCAAATCAGAGACGGCGTTTGGCAAATGCTGTAGGTCAGCCTAGACCTAATGCTGACAGGCAGGCCGAGCGCCTTCTGTTCTGTTGCTCTCCTCAGGCGCCCGTTCTGAGCGCTCATTCTTCTGTTGCGTTTTTCTCATCAGGCGCCCATTCCATCCTCAGCGCTCTTCCGCCTGCGAGCGTTGCCACCATTATTTTCCCGCATGCGCCTTTCATCATGGTTGGCAGCCAATTGTTTCGAGAAATTTAACTTCCTTCAGATCTTCATGGCCATTCCGTTTCTTGCGCTTTCACCGCACATCCCATCTATGCAATCTCTTTTCGTTGTATCGACGATCGTGACATATGACGCTGTGAATTAGCTGCAGAGTGTCTACCGGGTTCAAGGTGAAGTTTTCCCAACTGTGCCACTGCACGAGTAGAAGAATCTGCAAGTTTGTAGCGTTGCAATTGCGTAGATCAGGTGTTCTCGGTTTGATCGGAATTTGAGCGTTCGAAACCTGTGGGTAGGTTCAATACCCAGCCTGCACTTTCAGCACGATCTCAGCCCACAGCTGGAGTAAAGTGTACGAGGTAGGGATAGGTCATAGGGAGGGGAGCGTGGAGGGAGGGTGGGGATGGCTGGGTGGTGTGGGGGGTACGGGGGCAAATTTGTGTGGAGTGGAGATGGCTGGGGGGAAAGGGGGTATATTTGGGTGGTGTGGAGATGGCTGGGGGTTAGGTGGGGTACGAGGGGGATAAACAGAGTGTGTTTCAAGGGGGTGGGGATGGGGGGCAGCAGATTTAGGGGGAAACAGGGATCATGTAGGTCCTGGGGGCTGGGAGTGGGGGGGTATATTATAGTAGGGAAGAGAAGGGGGCATGTGTTCGATATTTTGCAAAGGGGGAAATATCTTGACTGTGTGCATGTGATTAAGGGAGGGGGGGGGGGGGGGGGGGGGGGGGGGGGGGGGGGGGGGTACATAACGTTCAAGGGCGTTGCACGTTATGTAACCCAGGCCAGAACAGGACCCAGTACCTGGGTGGTTGGGGTGGGGTGTGGCCTCCGGCCACACGGGCAATGTACTAGTACATGCCTACATACATGCATGCATGCATACATACATACATACATACATACATACATACATACATACATACATACATACATACATACATACGTACATACATACATACATGCATGCATGCATGCATGCATACATACATACATACATACATACATACATACATACATACATACATACATACATACATACATACATACATACATACATACATACATACATACATACATACATACATACATACATACGTACGTAGGACCAGCATATCATATGATGCCGGTCGAAGGTGAGTATGATATCATATGATATCATACAAATTGCATCATATGATATTGTATATAAACGGTAACTTTAGCCTAGTCAGACTGCCAGTATCATATGATATCATACTGCCGTTCCCTATATATACGTTCACACAACCAACCATACATACAATGCCAGTCTGATACAGATGCCAGGCTACTACACACACGCCACACGCCAAGGGGAAAAGTCCTTGATCCATTGCAAGCGACGCAGAAAATTGGCGGAGAGTGTTGGCTATTGGAGCTACAGGTGGCACCGAAGCCAGTTTACGACAGGGCCAGGGGCCAGTTACGGCCAGGGTACATGCAAAGTAATGATAACGCCTGGTGGGGCGTGGGATTAAGGGAGCTCTGTCTTACTGCGGTAGAGCTCGGGCTGCTACTTTACCTGGACAGTGCTACCATGGCGGTTGAAAGCGACTGCGGACACTAAGGCGCACCCGTAGGGATTCGAACCCCGCACCTAGCGTGCAGATAATTTGACAACCGGTGACTTAGGGGACTCTCGTGCGACCCTCAGATGTGCGAGTTTAGGGCGGTATGAGCCATTGGTCGCCACAAAGTGCGACTGCGAGCAAGTGGTTTGTGCCCTGGGTCGCACCAGAAGGGGGGGCTCTGCAAAAATAAACTTTCAGGTTTGAAAACAAAATTCATGAGGATCATAGCCTTTCTTTTCCCCTACAAGCACCAGCTTCTAGGCAGCTCCCTGAGTCAGCCACTGGGCTCAGCCCCAATATTTCAACAGGATTCGAAACATGATTTTGTCAGCTTTCAGATGCACTATGTTGCTATTGGTTTGGCTGGGTAGCAAGCTAGGGGAGCTGCCTAGCAGCTGCTGCTGGTAGCTGAAAAGACAAGTCCTAGGCGACGGCACAAGCGACTCGGAAAATTGGCAGAGAGTGTTGGCTATTTGAGCAACCGGTGGCAATGAATTGACTGGAGCGGACCGAAGCTAGGGTTAACAAGACAATTAGTTGAGACAGTTGGCTTCGTGTGGTCGGACGGACAAACTGACAACGGGTGACCCTGAGGGCTCCCGTCCCCCAGAAGGGGGGGCTCTGCCCAAATACTCTAACATGGATGTGAGAGCCCCTTGTTGTCTAAGATAATACTTGACTACAGCTCCCCCCTCCCCCCCTCCTCCCCCCCACACACACCACACACAACACCACCTACCACTCTCGTGACGGTGTCCTTCAAAGCCAACAGCCCCCAGCTACCCACCCACCCACCCCACCCCATAATACAACATACTCAGAAAAGGTCATACAAAAATAAGCGAGGCATCTTGTCCAAAACATACAAACACCCCTGCCCCCCCCCCCCCCCCCCCCCCCCCCCCCCCCACACCACACACACACACACACACACACACACACACACACGTACAAATAAACTTACTCTGAAGTGAGGCATCTTGTCCAAAACACCACACACACCTGCCTTAATATGGACCCCCCACCCGCCCACCCACACACCCACACTAATCCCCCCCCCCTGTGGTGTTGACGCATATGACCTGATACATTTCCTAATCGGACACCAAGTGTTCCTCATGTACAACACCCCCACAAACACGTACAAATAAACTTACTCTGAAGTGGGGCATCTTGTTTACGTGCTCAAGCTCCAAGAAAACTCTAACCCCCCCCCCCCCCCCCCCCCCCCCCCCCCCCCCCCCCCCCCACACACACACACACACACACACACACACACACACACACACACAAACACATACAAACAAAAAAGAAGGGGGAAGGGGGAAGGGGGAAGGGGGAAGGGGGAAGGGGGAAGGGGGAAGGGGGAAGGGGGAAGGCATGGTGACTGGATGGCATGGTGATGGCATGACATGGCATGGTGGAGGAGATCTCACTGGAGTTTGTGAAATGCCCAGGCTGTCTTCTGGCACTCCTTTCCACAGTAGGAGACGCTTTTGCATCCCTTGCATAATTGAATCTTCTTGCCTCCCCCCCCAGCCCTTCGGCATTCACTACATCGGTCTAACAGCAACCTGGGGGAAATGCTGGTGCCGGCGTAATTCATCGAGAAAGACGGAACGGAAAAGGTCCTATGCAGCGTCGCAAGCGACGCGGAAAATTGGCGGAGTGTGTTGGCAACGGAACGAAAGGTGGCAACGATGGAGCTGACCGAAGCGAGTTAGCTACACGACCGTTGGATGACGTGTCAGGCTTCAATTTGTCGGTTTGACAACTAACGGGCAAATGGGTAATAAACATGCCATATTATTGCTGGGCGGGAGCCCCCATGATGGGGGCTCCCGCCCCTGGCTCCCGCCCCCTTGAAGACGGGGGCTCCGCCAAAAAAGAAGAAGCCCGGTGTAACGTGTGAAACACGTCTAAGCTTGAAACGGAGTATAAGGAGAGAAAGGAGTTGAACCTTTCTATTGTCTGGCCTCAGACACTCAAGCTCGGCTTAAGTACCCTACATTCTCCCGCGGTTCAGCGAATAGACCCGTTGATGCTTCTGGACATTCGCATATCATTAAGCCGTTGCTGGAGATGCGAATATCCCGAGTCGCGGACGTAGGGCGCGCGAAGGGCGCGTTGACCGAGGGCGCGGACCAGTTTAACGGCTGTAACCGTCTAGACAGGTCCCGTCAGCTCCCCTTCCTCGGGGAAGTCGTCGCCACCTCGAGGTAGCGCAGGTGACGGATCGTTATCTGTCACATTTCCCCCCTCTCTAGCTCGCGACTTCTCCTGGAGCTTTGTCGTAGGACGTACTCGTCAGGGGTTTCTGTCGAGTCCTCGCGACGAGTGCAGGGGCGGACCGGCGCGTGCGGATCAGGGACGTGTGGGACAGCGAGGTCGGATTCGAGTGCCCACGTATGGACGTGATCAGAGTGCAGGCACTGTACGAAGTAGCGAAGGAGTCCTGAGTCGATTTGGTGGTCGACCACTACACTGATTACGTAGACGAACCCGTTCGAAATTCGAATTGCGTAGAGGGGTCGTCGGTAGCCTAGAAAGATCGGGGTAGGGGCGAATTATCGGGGATCCATCGGGGACGTAAGCCTTGAGTATGGACACGTGGAACGTAGGGTGGATGCGTCAGCCCTCGGGGAGGTCGATGGACGTGGCGTTTAGCGTATGGGCGCTGGAAAGGCCTGTGTCGCACAGCCCAAGGCGTGGGTCGCATGGTAAACCCAAGACACCGCCTGAGGGCTGTCAGAAGGGAGTATCGTGTCGGGAGGTTGGAGAGCGACTCGTGTGAAGCAATCGGGTGCAATAGGTCTCAGTTGGCAAGGCGGTCGGGATTGCCATCGTTCGGGGTCAGCGTACGTGCGCTGTCGTTCGGAAGGGAGACTTATGAGGGGTGATCAGTCCCTGTTTTGTCCCGGTTCGTGTTTGGTTCGTGTTCGTTGTGTGTACGGTTCGGTGTGTGTGTGTTACGGACCTGGCCAGGTATATTTTTCGTGGATTAAGACCCCTCTGATTTGGTAAGCCCACGTATAGGGAGCGGTTGTATCGTGCCTTGGCAGCGCTCGTGTGAAGCCTTCACCGATGAGCACAAATGACAGGATCGAACGTCGAGGTTAACATCAAGGCGCATCGCCGGCCACCAGTAATAACGGCCGATAGAGTCGAACTTGCGTTCGCACTCCGGGTGCCCGCATCACCGGGTATCATTGACTGCGAACAAGGTGCGACTCTTGAGGGCGTTTCCATGTGGGACCACGATCAGCGACTTGGATGCAACAGTTCGATACTAAACGATACGTACCACCCTCGTGAATGAGCACGCCCCGTGAGCCTTTTTACGTGGATCGGGATGGGCAAGGTGCGTGGGTAAGACTTTTCTTTAATGGCAGTGAAGGCGCTTTGACATTCTTGGGCCCAGATTTTCGCAAAAACTGATCCCCGCAGTCCGGCGTTCCGTTTACCGAGGGGTTTTAGCGGCGTTGAAATTGGCGGTCCAACCCCAAGGTATGTTTGTCAGAGGGGCAGCGAGCGAGAAGTATCCTTAGTGGAACGGTTATACCTGCGTCGAGCAGGTCTGAGTCTGGCAGGCGTGACTGCCTGGACGTGCGTTACGTTAACTCGATTGCCATCCCTCGAGAGCACGTGGCCGAGATACTTCATTTCGGAAGTTCGGGTTCGAAAAATATGCCTGTTTCGTTTAGGAAGAGGTGAGTCTTCCACTCGTTGGACCATTCGGTTGTTCCTTCGTGTTCTGCATCGGCTACTGAAGAGGATCTTCCAAGTAGACGATGGTGAATATGCCAATGAAATCTCGGAATGACTATCATGAAGGCCGATGGGGCGATGGCGAGTCCGGACGGCAGGACTTTCGATACTAGTATTCGTGGGGAAAAACAAATAGGCTGACGAACCCTATCGCACCCAAGTCATGGACTCGTTGTTGAATCTCGAGGAGTCCAGCGTGAGACTCGCAGTGTCCGCGTGAGGACGTCGGGGATGCCGCCAGTCACTGAGTGATGGGGCAAACAAACGGGGTGTCCCTACGAAGGACCTGAATTCGTATTGGCATGGGGAATTCTGGAAGTTGAACGAAGTCCCAATTGAACAGTTTCAGCTCGAGCTACGTTCACATTGCTGGTGAATATTCTGGTGGACACGAGCCCCGTCTCAGCCGGAGGTGCGTTCACTAAACGTAAGAAGTTTGGGGTGGAAAGTAGCCCAAGGGCCTTGCGTTCTGTAATTCCGAAAAGCTCATTTCGACCCAAGCTGCAGGCTACAAGTTCAGGGTGTGTTGTCGTGAGGCGTTGTCGATTCACGCCCGTCCTGGGGACCCAGGGGCCCAGGGGGTGGCCCGTGACCAGAGGCGGAAGCATGGGAGGTGACATTCGGGTCGTGAGTGGGAACGGGAAACGGAACAAGGAACGAGCATTTCGCTGTTGCAACGGAACAAGGGACAAGCAAAGCGCATGGGATCATTGGCTTATTATCATTACCCGTCCAAATGGGGGACTTTCGAGGGCAGGCATCACAAACGGAAACAAGTATCAATTCTGGATGCTCCAACGTTGGCATTACGACTTCTGAGTTCTTACCGACGGGATAGCAACCTCGAGGTAGGAGAACCACTGTTTCAGGGAGCGGGGCGGGTGGGTGGGTGCATTGTCTAGCGAGGGTCCGGAAAGTAAGGTCCACGGAAGAGGGTGTTGATCTGCGGATAGGTGGGTGGGGGGGCCAGCGTGAAAAAAGATCAGGCTCCGTAACCAAATGTAACGTGTGAAACACGTCTAAGCTTGAAACGGAGTATCCGGAGAGAAAGGAGTTGAACCTCTCTATTGTCTGGCCTCAGACACTCAAGCTCGGCTTAAGTACCCTACATTCTCCCGCGATTCAGCGAATGAACCCGTTGATGCTTCTGGACATTCGCATATCATTAAGCCGTTGCTGGAGATGCGAATATCCCGAGTCGCGGACGTAGGGCGCGCGAAGGGCGCGTTGACCGAGGGCGCGGACCAGTTTAACGGTTGTAACCGTCTAGACAGGTCCCGTCAGCTCCCCTTCCTCGGGGAAGTCGTCGCCACCTCGAGGTAGTGCAGGTGACGGATCGTTATCTGTCACACCCGGAGGCTATCGCGATATGGAGTCTCGAGACCTGATCGGACCTGCTCAAGACGGCTCAAGACCCTCTGCGTTTCGCGTACATCCTACCTAGAACTCGCGGGAGCTAAACCATGGGAGGAAAATCCTACCTGGAGTGAGTTGAGTGACATACAGGCTGGCCTGCGTCAGATGCGCTTGAGGTACGCTCGCGGCGCGGCACTGAATTTCCAACTCACCAAGGTCTCACATTGAGGGGAATTCAGTGCACAGTCCTCGAGCTCCTGCGGTTCCGAGCGTCCACTCCCTTCAAATCTACGAATGGGAGGTACAAGCTCTACTCCCTTGGCAATAATCCTGCTATCTGGCGCACTGAAAATTTTTGCATGCGGCTCAAGATTTGTGTCGACCTGGAAAATCGAGGGTCGAAAACGGGTTTCGCTGACAGGACAACTGACGACATCCAACTGCTGTACTGCCGGGTCTGGACAACTTGCCGTGCGCGTGGCAGCAGCTGCTGCAGTTGGGCTTGACAATTTGGAGCATGGCCCTGATTTGAAGCTGCGTTTGAATTCGCTGCGTGGTTGCGAATATCTTCCCCCTCCCCCCGGGCCCTCCCCCCCCCCCCCCACCCGTCTCTAAGGCGCCATTCTTCGCAGTCAGAAAAAATTGACCATCGAACCCAGGAGCATAGTATAAACAAGTAGCATCTGTTTACCCAACGCGCGAAAACAATTCATGAATTCGGACGCTGATGCCGCATGTTCAAAGGCTTATAGAGGGATGCAGCCAATGTGAGGAGCCAGACGCCCCCCTATGCGCAGCCAGCTGGCTAAGGGCGTGTTTCCAGTGGACCAAATAGTTCAACTGTGGGCGCCAGCGTGGCACGAGTGTTTCCAGTGGGCACAGTTCAACTTCAACAGTTCAACTTTTTGCCGATGTGGCACGCCAGGTGGGCAGCCACGTCAGGGTTTGTCCGTCGCCCTCCCCCCTCAACAGTTCAACTGTTGAGCAATCCCGACAGCTTGTTTCCAACCAGTTGGAGGTCCGGTTAAGGATTGTGTTTCGGAGGGTTTAGACTCGACCTCTAACCGAACCCTTAACTGGTTGGAAACATTCCACCAGTTAAGCAGTCTTTTGCATCTGGCCAGGTCATCTCAAAATGGATCAACATGTCAAATGCGCAGCGCAGCACTTCCTCGCTATCCAGACGCTGATTTCAGCGTTTATCCCATGTTGCAGCCGATGCACCTCAAATTGGCGTAGTTCTTCCTGCTGGCGCGGGTCCAGATCTAGAACACGCATCTGCGCCTGCCCGTCAGGAAGATCAGTCGAAAATTGCGTGGCAGGGACGGTGCCCTGCTGCTGCGAATCCATCTTGGTGAAACCGTGCGATCAATGATGAGTGTCCGAAAAAGAAAGAAAGGATGCGGCACTCCAAAGCAGCATGATTTTTAAGAGGCGAGCGCCAATTTCGTGATGTCACCAGATCTAATGCAACAACCGAATTTAACCGCCCCTTAACTTTCTTCAACGGCGGGGGGGGTGCGCCGTTGCACTAACTGGGGCAGTTGGTCTTTAACCGGACCTCAACTTTTTGTGTTTCCGACAAAACACCGGTTAGCGCCGAAAATAACGAATTTAACCGCCGCTTAACCGGACCTCCACCTGGTTGGAAACAAGCTGCGACCCCCCCCCCCCCCCCCCCCCCCCCCCCCCCCCCCCCCTGTTCGGGATTGCTCAACAGTTCAACTATTTTGGGGGGAGGGCGGTGGACAATTTCGAGGGAGGGCGGTGGACAAAATCACAAAAGTGATACAGCAGCGAGCATATTCGCAGATTCTCCCCGAGATCTGTCAACACGCCCCGAGTTGCGAGTAATTGGGAGCCAATTTCAAGTTGGATGGGCGAAGACATGAAAGAAAGGCGGGAATTAACCAATTCGAATGATGATAGCGAGAGCCACATATTCGACCGAAATCTCAATCTGACCACCCGATCCATTCGACCAGACGGAGCAGATGCGGAAGCGGCAGCGGCAGGAGGAGCAAGAGAACAGATGGAAGTGAAGAGCGCAGCGAAATAATACACTGGCGGTGGTAAGCGGTGGATGCGGTGATTTGAGGAAACTTCGAGCAAGCTGCATGCACTTGCAGCGAGGGGGGCAGGGGACCAGAACGCGCTCGAGGGGCAGCCGTGATGACAAGGCACTTCTTGAGGTTTTAGGGCCCAGCTCAGCACTCGAACTTGAACTGTAGGGTTGAGTGGTCTACTATACACAGTTGAACTGTCAATTACTATAGTACAAACACGCCCTAAGGCGTGTTTCCAGTGGACCAACAGTTCAACTGTGTATAGTAGACCACTCAACCCTACTGTTCAAGTTCGAGTGCTGAGCTGGGCCCTAAAACCTCAAGAAGTGCCTTGTCATCACGGCTGCCCCTCGAGCGCGTTCTGGTCCCCTGCCCCCCTCGCTGCAAGTGCATGCAGCTTGCTCGAAGTTTCCTCAAATCACCGCATCCACCGCTTACCACCGCCAGTGTATTATTTTGCTGCGCTCTTCACTTCCATCTGTTCTATTGCTCCTCCTGCCGCTGCCGCTTCTGCTTCTGCTCCGTCCGGTCGAAAGGATCGGGTGGTCAGATTGAAATTTCGGTCGAATCTGTGGCTCTCGCTATCATCATTCGAACTGGTTAATTCCCGCCTGTCTTTCATGTCTTCGCCCATCCAACTTGAAATTGGCTCCCAATTACTCGCAACTCGGGGCGTGTTGACAGATCTCGGGGAGAATCTGCGAATATGCTCGCTGCTGTATCACTTTTGTGATTTTGTCCACCGCCCTCCCTCGAAATTGTCCACCGCCCTCCCCCCAAAATAGTTGAACTGTTGAGCAATCCCGAACAGGGGGGGGGGGGGGGGGGGGGGGGGGGGGTCGGGAATGCTCAACAGTTGAACTGTTGAGGGGGGAGGGCGACGGACAAACCCTGACGTGGCTGCCCACCTGGCGTGCCACATCGGCGAAAAGTTGAACTGTTGAAGTTGAACTGTGCCCACTGGAAACACTCGTGCCACGCTGGCGCCCACAGTTGAACTATTTGGTCCACTGGAAACACGCCCTTAACCAGACTGAATCAAGGGGGGCCTGCCTCAAGGATTCGGAGACAGTCGAAATGCCCGATTTCAGTCCCCCGAAATTTACTGTAGGGTCCTCAAAGTTTAAGCCCATGCGAGGGGGGGGCAAGGAAAAATATTTCGTACCGCATGTTCGATATGGATAGAGAACCGCGAGCAATAGTCGATACAAAAAAAATCATGTCGATACACCCACGGGCGGCCGAGATACGAGGGGGGGGGGGGGGGGGGGGGGGGGGGGGGGGGAGGGGGGGTCCGACCGTTTTCCCAATTTTATTTGTGCATCGTGTAACTTTCTTGCCAGTGCGAATTTTCGAGCGTGAGGTACACCAATGAGTACGTCTCGACGAGAGGAGTGCGAATCTGCATTCGTTAGTAAGTTACACGCAGGGTGTAATAGGTGGATCTCCTGGAAGGTACATCCAGGCTGGAGCCAGGCTGGACGTCACCCAGACCTTCGCGCCCAGCTTCGCATGAGCGGCAGTTGGCGGCGAAAAAGGGGTCAATATAACAACTTCCGAACATGCGGTCTGCCAACTTTATTCTTGCCCCCCCCTCGAGCCCATGTATGTTTATTTTTGTATATTTCATGTGAAGATGGTTTCATCACATTGTGTACCGGTATGGGCTGCAGTTGGGCCTTTTTACAAGTAATTTATTGATGTGGTGCATGGCCATCCTTTTGCTGGGTGCTCCTTGTATTCCCATGCCTCAAATTTGATGTAAATAGGCTATTCACGTTACACACACAAACCAAGGGTGGAACTTAAAAACGTACAAGTGAATGGACCAAGTTGCAAGCTATGGTTGGGTGCCCATGTGGCATGTTTGGGGGATACATGGAGTACACATCCATAGGAGGTAGAGCTGCAAGGTGTGCAACATGTGCCATGTACTTGCAGATATATGCCACATGACACTGCCTAGGCACCCCCATTAAGGCTTGCCTAGTTGCCTATGTGGGGAGTGCTCATGGTCCCCATGAGGCCTAGCTAGACCTTCCCCCCTACATGTAGGTTTACCCTATGCATCCCCTAAGTATGCTTCGTGGCTACCTAGACAAAGCTTGCAACTTGGTCCGATGACTTGACTATGTGAACGTCGCACACCGGGATTAGATCACCAGCCTGGCTCTGACCCGAGTTCCGATCCCGCTCCACCACCGAGCCTGGCCTTAGACATGGAGCTGTCTGAGAAGACGCAATTAAACTTGAGCCCAAGTACTCTTGCTATGATGCAGTATGGAAGATGAAATTCGCCGAAAGCGTCGTTGCCCTTGCATAAAAGTGGCGCCATGGGCCTAAGCTCTGCGCGCCCTACTGTGTGGCTGGGGGGTGGGGTGGGGTGGGGTGGGGGGGTGGGGGGGGGGGGGGGGGGGGGGGGGGGGATCTACTGAATTGTAACTGTAGCTTTGGGCAAATAAACAAAAACGTAGCTCCTTTCCTTCAATTGCGATGCTCAAATGTGCTCTCGTGAGAACATGTTCCGTATACGCAAGTCATATAATTTTTCTAAGATGTAGAATGTTCAAGTTTTTTATGTTTTTCATGAAACCTGAAAATGTTTTTTTGTGACGGACTGACTACGAATGCTGAGGTGTGGCAGTACGGACTAACTTACTAGTAGTAGGGTTCCCTGGCAGGTCCCCTGGAGGTCGGCCCCGGGGGTGGTGTAATGTTCGTCAAGCAGCAGTGGCAGCCTCCTTGGTGATAGATGCACAAGCAGTTGCTTACCGTACTTATCCGTACAATTTAACATTGGGGGGGTCAAGAATCAATGAAGCATGGCATGGCATTATTATTCAACTTGGTGGCCTGTAGTTGTGGTCAACGGAAAACACCGCGTCCACACTCTACAGTCCGCAATCCTGAGATCCGGACGCGAAAAAGTGCCCTCCGAGGTAAGCCGATCCCTGCGAGAATCGAACATGGGTCGCTTAGATGTGAGGGAGGTCAGTTTACCGGCTAATTTGACCGGGTTTTCGGCAAAAATGTGAACAATCGGTAATCTGCAAAAGCTGCAAAAGTACACCGTTTCGCGCATCCATCGCCGGAGGTCTAGGGCTAGGGGGCGACCAACTAGGGTCGAACGCATGCGCATGCCTTGGGGTAGAGTTGTACAACTCGAGTAGTAAGAACAGGGGGTTGCAAGGTTGGCCGGTCCATACATTTTCCTAGTGCGCTACTGGATTGTGCGCTAGTTCCTTTTTCTTTTCCGCTGATTGGATTGCGCAATGCCACATGCTGAACGTGACGCGAATGCCTGTCCTTGTCAGAGCCGTTTCTCGGCCCAGGGGGTAGCCAATTAGGCTGAAGGGACTTGCCCTGTTGCCCAACCTCAAATAATCAAGATCATTCACGGCTTGTTACGACGGACTTCTCTAGCGACGGAATTGTAGTAATCTCGTCTTTCTGGACGATTACTTGGAACCCGAGGCTACATTCTGGACTACATATATGCTTGCCTGGACGGTAATTAGGCCTGCGCTGTCCGGAGCACGGTTGTTTCGAAATCGTCTAGAGACATGCCAAAACGCGGAACTCGATATGGCCCTAGCTAACTCCTCCCCCCCCCCTCCCCCCCGGTGTGTCCCCCGATGCCTTTGTGTCTGATCGTGCGTGTGTACCCTGATGCCTTTGCGTCTGATCTTGGGTATGAAGTCTCACAAATCTCCCTAAAGGAGTAAACAACCCTCAAGCAGAGTCTTTCTTTGTCATTTTTTGTAGGAAGGAAGTGTATGGCCAAAGGTATTCCCAGTGCTGGCAAGTTTGATGAAAAGCGTAGAAATAAAATATCTGTATAACTCTCAGACTCAGGTCCTCCCTCATGCGCATCGCACCTACGATTTGTTGGGGACCAGTTCATCATTTTTTTCTTTCAATTAGCCTCTCTTGCCCTGGTAATCTAGAGTGAATCTTTATTGTTGGAGGTTGGGCAAGTCCCTTGAGCCAATTTTGCCACCCCCTAGAATGTAACATACATAACTAAAAGTTATACTAAACAACTCCTGACTCATAACTAGTAAACAGATGTGCTTGATTGTTCAAGGTTGGGCAATTCCATTTAGCCTATTGGGGTACCCCTGGACTGTGATACATTCAAGAAATACTTTCAATGAATACATACACGCATACATTCAAGGAATACTCTACTAGAGGGTTTCAGTGGGGACAAGTTTAATGCAGCGTCGCTTGCGACGCTAAAAAATGGCGGAGAGTGATCGCGACGGAGCGACAGGTAGCAACGGAAGCGAGTTAGTTACAAGACCGTTGGCTGACGTGTCGGGCTTCATCACGGTCAGATGGATGGATGAATGGATGGTCGAACGGACAAATGGGTAACAATGGGGGCTCCCTCCCCCCAGAAGGGGGGGCTCCGCCAAATGCAAATGGATGCCCCCACCAACGGGATACAGAGTGTCTTGAACTATCGGCTGTCTCCACGTGTATATATATCCCCCACCATAGTATCAAGTGTATCTGACATAACCCAGATAGGATCCAAAGTGTCTCGGATCCCAGCTAGATCTCAAGTGTCTCTCCTACCCACTATAGTATCCCAAGTGTTCTGCTACCCAGCTCGTATCCACCAGTGTCTTGATCCCAGATGGTCTCAAGTGTCTGGGACACCAGCTAGTATCCACAAGGTATTCTACCTACCCCCATAGTATCCAAAGGGTAATCTAACTCCCCAACATCGTATCCACAGTGTCTCTACTTTACCCCCATAGTCTCCAACGTGTATCATCTTTGTAGTTGGTTTGGATTCTATCGGATACTCCGGGCAGGCTCACGGAGACGGTATATAACACCACCGTACACGCTCTTTCCCGCCGCCATTCGCGGCTAACCGTCGCAGGTAAATACTTACCCCCGTTGCGCTTACCCCGAACACCTCGGGTTCCAACTCCGACCGATTAGCATGTCCCGTCTCTCCCCCGACCCAGTGCCGCCTTGTCCGTCTTTTTTAACCCCTGGGTGCGGTTCCGTAGTCATCCGACCCTAGAAATACCTAGGGATGGCCAGAGGCATCTTAGTCTCATGTGTTGGTTATTCTGAACTCATATGCGGCCGGCAGTCTGCCTGGCGGAAGTTACCCTTATCTCCACTTCATCTGATGGAACTTGTCTGATCTCTCTGCATCTATGCCTTGGTACCATCATCCCCTAGCTATCCACGGCCTTTACTCGGAAACTGGCCTGCACGATCCCCTTTCACTTTGACTTGCTGCTTTGCGCCCTGCCTCTCCACTTTGTACCGTCGCCCATTTGCTCAGCCTCCAATCCCCCACCTGTTGGGGCGGGGCGCTCTGCGCGGCCGGGGGTACAGGGCACCTCCCCCCCGCACCTCGGGCCACCACACGTGTGCACGGTGGTTCTTAACAGTCAAGGAGGCCAAGCCACCATCCCGGCACGGCAGCAGTCTCTTCCCCGCAGTCCCCCCCCCGACCGCCGGAGAAGCAGCACGGCGCACTGAACCGGCACACTGCCACCACGCCACAGCAGCAAGTCGCCGGCACCCTGCCAAAACCGCCCAGGGGTGAAGCCGAAAGCATTCAAATGAACGAAACATCCGGCACGTCAAGCAGAAGTAGCGTCACTGCACACCCATCCGGGAGTTGACGCAGCACCGCGCAAATACATGGAAAACAATGCCGACCAGCCCCGCCGGCAAGTAGCAGTCCAACTGCAAAATAGCCAGGGGGTGAAGCAGCAAGCTGTAAATGAACTTGAACAATGCCGGCAAGCCCCGCGCAAGTAGCATTCCCCTGCCCCCCCCCCCCAGCCCGGGGTGCCGCCGCCACGCGGGCCCCTGCATGGCCCCCCTGCCGCCCTCCGCCCCGCAGCCCGTCGCCGTCCCCCCGGCCCACCCCGCCCGGGGGTGCAGCCGCCAGCATGCACTGGCTTGCCCCCGCCGCCACGGTCCGCAGCCAGTCGCCGTCCACTCGCCACGCCGCGCGGTTGCGGCGCCCGCGGTCACTGAACTGGCATAGGCCGCCCCGCGCAGCAGCTCGTAGCCGTCCACCTCCCCCCCGCCAGTTGGGCGAAGCCGCTCCAGCCGCCCCTGCCTGCACCCTCCCGCCCGCGCAGCACACGGTAGCCTTCCCCCCTGCCCCCCAGCCCCCGCGATTTCTCGTTGCACTGCTGCCCCATGCCGCCCCCCCAACTTCCCAGCTGCCCGCAGGCGCGAGCCGTCGCCCCTGCCCCTAGCGCCACTGCCCACACAGCCCCCGGCGGTAGCAGGTTAGACCGCCCTCTCTGCTCCCATGCCAGAGGCGACGCGACCTGCTCGTTCCAACGATCCCATGCCCCCCCCCGCAACTGCAGCAATGCCAGCAGGAGAAGCAGAAGGCAACAAGTGGACTGGCCACCATGCCGCCCCAGCAATGGACGCACCTGGGCACCGCTGCCCATCACAGCTGAACCACTGCCAGCAGGAGGGCCGGAAAGCGTCCATGCACTCGAACACTGCCGCCACGCGCCGCAGCTAGTAGAAGTCCAACTGCAAAACAGCGAGAGGTTGAGGCAGCCAACAGCAAATGATCTGGAACAATGCCCCCGCCCACTGCAGCAACGTAGCGTCCAACCTGCAAAAATGCAACCCAGGAGAAGCAGGAAGAGACATGCCGGGACAGCCGCAACACGCGATGCAGCCGTCGCCGTCAAAACTGGACCGTGGCGACGCGCGTCACCGATAATAGCCGAAGATGCTGCATAACTGCCACATGCGCAGCGCCAGCCGCAACTGGAATTGGTCACTGCCGACAGGCACCACGCGCCCGTCGCCAGACCACCTGCGCCACCGTTGGCGTGGGTGGTCAGCAGTCCACTGGCGCACGCCCCCGGCACGGCAAGCCGTCGTCTTAGCCTCCTGCACAAACAGCTCACATGGAAGCAGCACACAGGAAAGAACTGGTACCGTTCCAACACGCGAAGCAGCACGGAGCAGTCCCCTGGGATATACCCCAAAACAACTGCAGCGCTGCGCACAAAGTACGCACCAGCAAGCACTACCTTGTCCTTTTGATTGGCTTTGGCATTGGCAAGGGATATCATGGTTCTATTTTTTGCTGCAGCTATACTGCTGGTACCAGCTCCAGCTATGGCCTAGGTTCAGATACCTCAACCACTCGAGGCCCAGATGGCACTGGTACCAACTCCAGCTATGGCCTAGGTGCAGATACATCAACCACTCAAGGCCCAGCTGGCACTGATACTCCAGCTATGGCCTAGGGGCAGATACATCAACCACTCGAGGCCCAGCTGGCACTGGTACCAACTCCAGCTATGGCCTAGGTGCAGATACATCAACCACCTGAGGCCTAGATGGCATAGGTCCCCATCTCCGCTCTGGCTCGGATGCCGCTACTCCCACCATTTGAGGCCCAGATGGCACTGGACCCACCTCCGTCTGGCCTGGTGCAGCTACCCTTCCAACCTCGAGGCCCATGCTGGCCCTGGTCCCACCCAGCTCTGGCCTCGGTGCCGCTCCCTCCTCCCTGGGCCCGCTGCCCTCGTACCGCTCAGCTCGGCCTAGGGCCCTCATACTGAATTATAGTGCTGCCGCCGAGCCATCGGTTCTGATCTTCGCTCCGCTGGGGGGGGGGGGGTCCCCGAGTTCACGTACCAGACCCGCCCGCCCCCTTTGTTCCCTCCCCAGTCCCCCCGGGCCCAGTACCCTCCCACATTCTCCCCCTCCTAAATTGACATCTGTATCTCTAGTCCTTGTGTATCCACAATGTAGGTTCCCTGCCTATCGAAGAAATCCTTGCTGCCTCGCCCTTGATGCTGGATTTTTTTTGCGGCATGTTAATGTCTTCCCGATCCCGGGCTCTCCTTGATGATGCTCAGCTGCGGCCCCTCATCATACGACCATCACCCCCCGTTGGTCGCCACGACCATACCCCCACGTAAAAACCCCCATCTCACCCACGACCCAAGAGGGCCTACCTTTCTCCCAGTAAGGCGGGGGGCACTCCCTAGCACCGCACCTCCCCTGGTCTGCCTTTGTTAACCCGTATATTAACATGTGATCCACGCAGACTTCGTCAAGGGCATGCGATTGCCGGTGTTCTCCCGTCTTAGAGGAAGGCTAGTAACTGGGTGGTATATTGGATATTTTGGTGGCCTCCACCAGACCAGCATCGGACACCACACATCACGTCAGCCGCGGCGTCGTTTCCGTTTTATGGTCTCGCGCAGAGAGACCAAAGGGTGGAGGAGGGTCACGCCTGCCAAGACGCGTTTTTCGTGTCTCGGAGCAGAGACCACACGGTCGTGGGAGGAGGGGTCAGCCTGCCAGAGGCCGTTTTTCGTTTTTCTGGTCTCAGCGTAAGACCACCCGGGTGGGAGGCGGGGCCCGCCCCTGCCCGCAGCCGTTTTTCTCTGGTCTGGAGGCAGAGACACCAGGGTGGGAGGCGGGTCCCGCATGCAGAGGCGCGTTTTACTGGTTCGGCCGCCGGCGCCCCCGGCTGGGAGGAGGGTCCCGCCACTGCAAGAAGCGTTTTTATGGTCTCGGAGCAGAGACCACAAGGGTGGGAGGAGGGTCAAGCACTGCCAGAGGCGTTTTTATGGTCTCAGAGTAGAGACCACAAGGGGGAGCGGGTCCAGCCCTTCAAGACGGTTTTTTTCTGGTCTCGCGACGCCGACCACAGGTGGGAGGAGGGTCAAGCACTGCAAGAAGCGTTTTTATGGTCTCGGAGCAGAGACCACAAGGGTGGGAGGAGGGTCACGCCTCTGCAAGCAGCGGTTGTATTGTTCGGGCGCCCGAGACCACAAGGGTGGGATGGCGGGTCAAGCACTGCAAGAAAGCGGTTTTTGGTCTCGGGAGCAGGGACACCCGGGTGGAGGCGGGTCAAGCACTGCCCGAGGCGTTTTTATGGTCTCGGGCAGAGACGCCAGGGGGGGAGGCGGGCAGCACTGCAAGCAGCGGTTTTTATGGTCTGGGCAGAGACACAGGGTGGGGGGGCACGCCTGCCAGAGGCGGTTTTATGGGTCTTGGAGCAGAGGGACCACAAGGGTTGTGTGAGGGGTCCAGCCCTGCCAGCGCCGTTTTTTATGGTACGGAGCCAGGACCCCAAGGGTGGAGGAGGGTCAAGCACGCCAGAGGCGTTTTTCGGGTCTAGAGTAGCGATCCCAAGGGGGGGAGGAGGGTCAAGCATGCAAGACGCGGTTGATGCGTCTCGGCGCCGCGGCCCAACAGGGTGGCGGAGGGTCAGCACTGCCGAGGTGGTTTTTATGGTCTCGGAGCAGAGACCACAAGGGTGGGAGGAGGGTCAAGCACTGCAAGAAGCGTTTGTATGGTCTCGGAGCAGAGACCACAAGGGTGGGAGGAGGGTTTCATGCCCCCTTGTAAGACGCGTTTGTTATGTGTCGGGCGCAGAGCACCAGGGTGGGCGGAGGGTTCAAGCATGCCGCGGCCGCCCGGTTTTCTGGTCTCGGAGCAGAGACCGCACGGGTGGGCGGCGGGTCAAGCCTGCAAGCGCCGGTTTAGGTTCGGAGCAGAGGCCCGCAGGGTTGGGCGGAGGAGGAGGGGTCACGAACTGCCAGAGGCGTTTTATGGGCCGGGCAGGCCACACGGGTGGGAGGAGGGTAAGCTCCTGCCAGCCGCCCGTTTCTGGTCTCGAGCGAGCCCACACGGGCTGGGAGGCGGGTTCAAGCACTGCAGATGGCTTTGTATGGTCTCAAGTAGAGACTCCCGGGTGGGATGGCGGGTCCGCCCTGCCAGAAGCGCTTTATGGTCTCGGAGCCGAGACCACCAAGTGGGGGTGGGAGGCGGGTTCACGCCCCGCCCGAGGCGTTTTCTGGTGCGGAGCCGAGACCACCAGGGTGGGAGAGGCGGGCCAGCCCTTGAAAGACGCGTTTTTATGGTTGGAGCCGCGACCCCAAGGGTGGCGAGGGTCAGCACCTGCACGAAGCGTTTGTCTGGTCTCGGAGCCGAGGACCCCAAGGGTGGAGGCGGGCCCGCCACTGCCCGAGGCGTTTTTTGGTCTCGGAAGCAGAGACCGCCACGGGTGGGAGGAGGGTTCAAGCACGTCAAGCCGGTTTTTGGTCTCGGAGCAGAGACCACAAGGGTGGGAGGAGGGTCAAGCACTGCAAGAAGCGTTTGGTATGTCTCGGGAGAGACCACCCGGGGGGGAGGGTGTCAAGCACGCAAGCGCGTTTTTATGGTCTCGGAAGCAGAGACACCAAGGGTGGAGGAGAGGTCAAGCCTGCAGAGGCGTTTTTTTTTATCGGTCTCAGAGTAGGACCCCCCAGGGGGGAGGAGGGTCACGCATGCCAGAGGCGTTTGTATTGGTTCGGGCCAGAGACCACAAGGGTGGGAGGAGGGTCAAGCACTGCCAGAGGCGTTTTTATGGTCTCGGAGCAGAGACCACAAGGGTGGGAGGAGGGTCAAGCACTGCAAAGCAGGTTGTATGTTCGGAAGCAGAGACCACAAGGGTGGGAGAGGGTCCGCACGGCAAGAAGCGTTTATGTCTCGGCGCCAGAGACACAAAGGGTGGGAGGAGGGTCAGCATTGCCGAGGCTGTTTTATGGTCTCGGAGCAGAGACGCCAGGGTGGAGGAGGGTTCAATGCACTGCAGCCGCGTTTGTTGGTTCTCGGAGCGAGACCCACGGGTGGTAGGAGGTCAAGCACAGCCAGAAAAGCACCCACCCCCTGCAGGGGTGGTTACAAAGCGCGCGCGGCAGCGCGATTTTGCGCATGCTTATTGAGCCCCACAGCGCGTTTCGTGCAGTTTACGACCCCCTTGGCGCGCCGGCAGTTTTGCGCTTTTCCCACTAGACAGCGCTGACCAATTGACATGTGTGCGCTTAAGCTGCTGACTATTACCAAAAATGTTAGTACTGCGCCAACACCGATCCTTTTCCCCTGCTCGAGCCTCGGGAACAGGCTTGATGGGCAGCCTACTTTTAGGGGGGGCTACGTCCAACACCAGGGCAAGCCCCTCTTCACCCACTGGGGGCTTTGGTCTTGGAGCAGAGACAGCTAGGGCCAGTGATAGGTTTTAAGGGGTGGCCTTTTAGGGTGGGAGTGGGTTCAAGCATTGCCAGTAGCACCACACCCCGCTCCTCCTCCCCTGCTCAAGCCTCAGGAAGGGTTTGATGGGCAGCTTACTTTCAGGGGTTCTATGTCGTCCGAAAAGCTAGGTGCGAGGCTCCTCTCTCACTGGTGGTGGTGGTGTGTGTTGTGTGGGGGGGGGGGGGGCCGGGGGGGGGGGGGGGAGGGGGGGGGGGCCTGGGGGGGGGGGGGCGCCCGGATCCGGTTGTGCTCTGTTTAAGGGTTACCAAAAATTGGCCTGATGCCCCCTCCCGTGCCGTGCTTACTCCTTTCTCACCTCTATGTCGTATGTTCTTGGTGTTAGTTCTCTGCGGCGAAATCTCTCGTCAACACCCCACCCACAATTTCCCATCTCCGTTTGCGATGTCCACTCCTCTCCACTCCACATTTCCTCTTAGTGAACCTATTCACTGTAAAATCCAAGCATTTCTTTGATGTTCCAAACAGCTGAGGCAGCGCTGTTCCGTCTCGTTGCAGCTACCCCCGTGGTCGAAGTGCCCATGGTGCAGCATCGATCCGTAATCCTTCATTACATGGTCCTAGTACCAGGGTAATTCAAAGCGCGCGCTTTTGAGCGCTGACTTTTTGCCCCTCCTCTGCGCTTTAAGCGCCGTATTTTTGCCAACTTTCTATGGGCGCAGCCCGCCTTTTTTGAGCTTTTTGCTCTCCCCGCCGCTAGGTTTTTGCTTTTCGAGTGCGCTGAAAGGCAACGCCATTTTGGCAATTTGAAGGACCCTGCCTAGCCGCCTCGTGTTACAATTTCTGTCCAGGGTAGATCTTGGGTTGCCGTCTACATTCCCGTCATTTATTGAAGTTGGACAGGACTTCACAGGAGGAGGGTCCTCGACACCAACCGCCGCACACCGAGGCTACTCGGTTGCCCTCGACAAAAGAGTAGGTGACATTGTCAGTGACAAGTCATGTGACCAAGACAAGCCTCTCACCGCATCCGGGAGGGGTCCTCCAGTCTACTCCTTCAAAATATGGTAACTAACCTGTCTCCCTGCTGTTATCCCAGACTACATGAGCAAAAAAGGAACGAGCCCGCTGCTGTGGGCGTTGATATTTACGGGAGCCCCGTCGTACAAGCGGTACATACCGGACGTACTTTGTTTACATGGGGGCAAGTACCTGGCCGGTTAAACAGCAACAGCGCACCTTACGCGCACCTTGTAGGGATTCGAGCAGCACCCTTCATCGGTTAAGTTTTAAACCAGCATGAGGCCAAAAATCTAATGGCCCATGTAATTATTCTTGAGCTCTGTCTTCGCGATTTTTTACCTGTACTTGTAAGCACGCATGCGAAGTTTCGGTATGGTTGCAGCCACTTCATTATTTTGCACGGTGTGTTTTCACTTCAGGTGTGTGTGTGTGTGGGGGGGGTGGTGGTGTGTGTGGGGGGGGGGGGGGGGGGGGGGAGTGTTCTGGACTGCTGGGGGGATTCGCTAGGCGGCAGAGTCGTTTGCAATGCTATGCCTCGTCCGGATTAGACAGTTATTCGTTTTGCCGAGCCATTTCATTTCTGTGTGTGTCTATCAGTATGTGTGTTTTCCTTCTGGTTCTTTTGCCTCGGTTTTGTAGACAAGATTTTACTCTCTTATGACTTGTTAAGTACAGTGGCTGGTCTTGTTGGTCTTGACGTTTTTTTGGGCGGAGAGCCCCCTTGCTGAGCTTCCTCAAGTCAAGTTATGCTGCCCGCGCCCTTGCCTGTCCCACACTGCTGCGGATTGTTCGAGTTAGGCCTGTCGACTGGTCCCTATATTTCAACTGTTCTCTGACCGTGCTTCTGTACTCCCAGAAGCGTGGTGTGCCGGGGTACTTCACATTGCCTCCATTGGCCCCCGCGCTTTCGCGCCTTTTCCCCACCCCACCCTGCGCTTTGTCGTGCCAAACAGGCACAACTTGCTTGGGCGCCAAGGGAGTTGCCCCAATGTGGCGCTTAAAAGCGCCGAGGGGGCAGAAAGTCGCGTCCCCAAAGAGGCCGCTTCTTTGGATTCCCCTGTTGGTGTAGAAGTTGTTTTACTTCCCCATGCCTTCCTCGCCCCGACGGGAGCAAGCCTGTAGGTATGTATTCAGTCCCGGGTAGCCCAATAGGCTTCCGGGACTGCCCAACCTTCATACTAGACGGCGGTTGAAAACAAGCCCTGGTGCACTGACCCAACCCAAATCGCCCACACTAGACGTCGACTGGAACAACAACGGGTGGCTAGAAGTATGTTCGTGACACAGCACAAGGCGGGTGGGGACATGCATCAGTGGACCCAAACTCAGCCTAGGCGATTCCTAACGCCTCCAAACAAACCCCTCAAACATGATATCGCTACTTGCTGATATGTGTACAAGCCTACATCGTGTGGTACGATCCCATGCTCTCTGCACTTGCTGATCGGTTTACAGCATACATTGTGGAAGTGACCGGATCCATGCTCTCTGCACTTGGCTGCGTATATGTCGGCATACATTGGTTGTAGTATCGACCAGGCTGTCACGGGGGACTCCAAGAGTGCCTCTGCCCCTGGCCCAGTCTTGAGGTGAAACTATCCCTTATAGCTTCGCTGGTTCTGTGGGTTCTTGCAAGGCGGGGCTTGGCTTCACGGCGGTGAGACGAAACCCAGAGTTGGTTGAAAAACCATGTGACGATCAAAATCAATCCAAAAGCTGCATCTTGAGACACACCCAATCCAAGAGCTGCATCTTGAGACACACCCAGTTCCAAGATCTGTGGAGACGCAACAGACTCTATAAAATCTGTGCCTCCCGAGACACTGGGATCGGCTCGGCCGCGCGCTTGCGCAGCTCAAAACATTGCCGATATTTTCGCAACGGAGCGACAGGTGGCAAAGGAAGCGAGTTAGTTAAGAGACCGTTGGCTGACGTGTCAGGCTTCGTCTTGGTCAGACGCACTGACAAATGGGTAACCCTGGGAGCTCCCGCCCCCTTGGACAGGGGCCTCCGCCAATAATGAACTATTTGTAATCTCTGCTGCTCCATTTCTGCTTCTTCGCACTGGCCATAGCTCGCTTCATGGCAACAAAAGATGGGAGTGCTACCTACAGGCACAATAGGGGTACGTTTGAGAAAATGCTATTTCGTTGTTCTGGTTTTTGTTTTGTTTTTAATTGATGTTTTGTTTTAGATGTGCCTCGGTGAGGCGCCGATTTCTTTATTAGTCATTTAGTATTATTTGAAGACCCATGTGCTTCCACGTCACAGTGCTTGCTCTCAGTCCATTACTGATAGCCTATATATATCTTTGTTACAGGTGGTTGGCCCCAGTGCAAGCAAACTGGCTGGCCCCCTTAATCTCACATCTCATAGCATTTATTTATTTATTCGAGTTTATTTATTACTTCATCAAATTAATTTATATTTGGTGAAAGGCTTTCTTGATTATTTGAGGTAGAGCATGGCTACCATTGGATTCAAAAACGGAAACACCACTCAATTTGAATCTGGCTGGTCCCTAAAAAAAAAAAAACCCCTAAACCTCCAATGGAACTCAACAGATTCACACCATGTCACCATGCTGGCGAGTGCACTTGTCACCACACAGCTACAAACACACAAACAGTAAACACACACACCACACACACAGCCCCCCCCCCCCCCCCCCTAACCTCCAAATGGAACTCACCAGATCACCATGCTGGTAGGCACTTGTCACACAGTCACACACAGCCACACATACACCTAACCTTCAATTGAAAATCAACATGCCCAATTTGGCAAGTCGTCCTTGCAACAAGGGCCCACCAAGTCCAGCCATCCTAAAAAAATAAATAAATTAATAAATAATAAATAATAATAAATAAATAAATAATAATAAATACATAACTAAAATAAATAAGTAATAATAAATAAATACATAAATACATCAGTATAAGGTTAAAAAAAAAAACATAAGTACTAATAAGTAGTAAGTACGTAAGTAAGTAAGTAAGTAAGTAAGTAGTAGAAAGTAATTCAGTAAGTACGTAGTAAGTCGAGTAAGTAAGTAAGCAAAGTAAAGTAGTAATAATTAAGTAAGTAAGTAGTAAGTAAGTAAGTAAGTAAGTAAGTAAGGGGGGTAAGAGTCAAGTAAGTAAAGTAAGTAAAGTAAGTAAATTAAGTCAGTAAGGTGCGTAAGTGAGTAATTAAGTAAGGAGTAATAAGTCAAGTAATAAAGTAAAGTAAAGTAAGTAAGTAAGTACGTAAGTAAGTAATGGAAGTAATAAGTAAGAAAGTAAGTAAGTAAGTAAGTAAAGTCCGTACCACGTCCTCCCGTCCGTCCGTCGTCCTTCAGTCCGTCCGTCTCGTCCGTCGTCCGTCGCGTCACGTCCGGTCCGGCCGTCCTTCCGTCCGTCCCGTACCGTCCCGTCCGTCCCGTCCGTCCGTCGTCACCGTCAGTCCGTGCCGTCGTCCGTTCCTCTGCGTCCGTCCGTCCGTTCAGTCCGTTCGTCCGTCCGTCCGTCCGCCCTTCCGTCCGTCCGTCCGTTCGTCCCGTACCTCCATGCCTGCCTGCCTCCCTCGTGTTGCCTTCTTCCGGGGCCGGGCGGTTGAGGGGGCAAGCTCGTCTAGCCCCTAACCTCCAAATGGAACTCACCAGTGCCATTGGTAAATCATCTTGCATGATCACATCATCCCGCGCGGGTCAATCAAGTATAGAAATATACAGACATGTATTGTTTGCTGGGCGGGGGGCATGGCGATCCATCTGTTGTTCCCAAAACCCAAACTTTACAACCCGACACCCTGAAACCCTAGTCCCCTAACCACCAAACCGATCTCACTGTTGCTATTGGCAGGTCATCTTGCATGATCACATCATCCAATGAGGGTCCATCAAGTCCAGAATATATATGCATGTATTGTTTGCTGGATGGGCACGGCTATCCATTTGTTTTTCCAAAACCCATACCCTACACCCTAACCCACTAACACATAACTTCTAAATCACACTCACCAGTGCCATTAGTCGACCATCTTGCACAATCACATCATCCCGCGCGTCCAAACCTGACACCCTGAAACCCTAGTCCCCTAACCTAAAATCAAACTCACCAGTGCCATTAGTCGACCATCTTGCACAATCACATCATCCCGCGCGTCCAAACCTGACACCCTGAAACCCTAGTCCCCTAACCTAAAATCAAACTCACCAGTGCCATTAGTCGACCATCTTGCACAATCACATCATCCCGCGCGTCCAAACCTGACACCCTGAAACCCTAGTCCCCTAACCTAAAATCAAACTCACCAGTGCCATTAGTCGACCATCTTGCACAATCACATCCCCGCGCGTCCAAACCTGACACCCTGAAACCCTAGTCCCCTAACCTAAAATCAAACTCACCAGTGCCATTAGTCGACCATCTTGCACAATCACATCATCCCGCTTGTCCAAACCTGACACCCTGAAACCCTAGTCCCCTAACCTAAAATCAAACTCACCAGTGCCATTAGTCGACCATCTTGCACAATCACATCATCCCGCGCGTCCAAACCTGACACCCTGAAACCCTAGTCCCCTAACCTAAAATCAAACTCACCAGTGCCATAAGTCGACCATCTTGCACAATCACATCATCCCGCGCGTCCAAACCTGACACCTTGAAACCCTAGTCCCCTAACCTAAAATCAAACTCACCAGTGCCATTAGTCGACCATCTTGCACAATCACATCATCCCGCTCATCAAAACCTGACACCCTGAAACCCTAGTCCCCTAACCTAAAATCAAACTCACCAGTGCCATTAGTCGACCATCTTGCACAATCACATCATCCCGCGCGTCCAAACCTGACACCCTGAAACCCTAGTCCCCTAACCTAGAATCAAAATCACCAGTGCCATAAGTCGACCATCTTGCACAATCACATCATCCCGCGCGTCCAAACCTGACACCCTGAAACCCTAGTCCCCTAACCTAAAATCAAACTCACCAGTGCCATTAGTCGACCATCTTGCACAATCACATCATCCCGCGCGTCCAAACCTGACACCCTGAAACCCTAGTCCCCTAACCTAAAATCAAACTCACCAGTGCCATTAGTCGACCATCTTGCACAATCACATCATCCCGCTCGTCCAAACCTGACACCCTGAAACCCTAGTCCCCTAACCTAAAATCAAAATCACCAGTGCCATTAGTCGACCATCTTGCACAATCACATCATCCCGCGCATCAAAACCTGACACCCTGAAACCCTAGTCCCCTAACCTAGAATCAAACTCACCAGTGCCATAAGTCGACCATCTTGCACAATCACATCATCCCGCGCGTCCAAACCTGACACCTTGAAACCCTAGTCCCCTAACCTAAAATCAAACTCACCAGTGCCATTAGTCGACCATCTTGCACAATCACATCATCCCGCTCGTCAAAACCTGACACCCTGAAACCCTAGTCCCCTAACCTAAAATCAAACTCACCAGTGCCATTAGTCGACCATCTTGCACAATCACATCATCCCGCGCGTCCAAACCTGACACCCTGAAACCCTAGTCCCCTAACCTAAAATCAAACTCACCAGTGCCATTAGTCGACCATCTTGCACAATCACATCATCCCGCGCGTCCAAACCTGACACCCTGAAACCCTAGTCCCCTAACCTAAAATCAAACTCACCAGTGCCATTAGTCGACCATCTTGCACAATCACATCATCCCGCTCGTCCAAACCTGACACCCTGAAACCCTAGTCCCCTAACCTAAAATCAAACTCACCAGTGCCATTAGTCGACCATCTTGCACAATCACATCATCCCGCGCATCAAAACCTGACACCCTGAAACCCTAGTCCCCTAACCTAAAATCAAACTCACCAGTGCCATTAGTCGACCATCTTGCACAATCACATCATCCCGCTCGTCAAAACCTGACACCCTGAAACCCTAGTCCCCTAACCTAGAATCAAACTCACCAGTGCCATTAGTCGACCATCTTGCACAATCACATCATCCCGCTCGTCAAAACCTGACACCCTGAAACCCTAGTCCCCTAACCTAGAATCAAACTCACCAGTGCCATAAGTCGACCATCTTGCACAATCACATCATCCCGCGCGGGTCCATCAATTCCAGAAATATATATACTTGTACAGTTTGCTGGAGGGGCATGGCGATCCATCTGCTGCTCCCAAAATCCAAACCTGACACCCTGAAACCCTAGTCCCCTAACCTAAAATCGAACTCACCAGTGCTATTGGCAGATCATCTTGCATGATCACATCATCCAATGTGGGTCCATCAATTCCAGAAATATAAATATCGGTGTTGTTTGCTGGATGGGGGGGCATGCTGATCCATCTGTTGTTCCAAAAAACCAAACCTTACAACCCGACACCCCTAACCTCCAAATCGAACTCACCAGTGCCATTGGTAGATCATCTTGCATGATCACATCATCCAATGTGGGTCCATCAATTCCAGAAATATACATATCGGTGTTATTTGCTGGAGGGGCATGGGGATCATTCTGATGTTCCTTCAGAGTACCGCAAGTGTACTGCCGTTGTACATCCCGAATCTGTTGGCACAATGCGTTGTAGGACGGCGCATTTGCAGCGTTGTGTCCCGTTCGGTTTCGGAGCAAGTAGTCTGCCGTAGGGGGCGCGGCAGGGGGAGCCTTTATCTGCTGTGTCTGTTTGTTGCTGATGTACATCCTGCGCAGTAAAGACGGAAGGACAGCTGGATTATGTTGGAATTGTTAGGTTTCGTTTGGATTTGGGTGGTTTGGGATGGGGTGGTGGGATATCAAGGGGGAATGGCGGGGGGTGTCTTAATCTGCTGTGACTGTTTGTTGCTTTCATACATCCTGCACAGTTAAAACGGAAGGACAATTGGGTCGGGATGGGTTGGCTTGGTTTATATCTTGGTGGTTTGGAGTGGGGTGGTGGGATAACAAGGGGGATGGGGGGGGGGGGGAGGCTTAATTGGCTGTGACTGTTTGTTGCATATGTACATCCGCTGTTGGAACGGAAGGAGGTCTGGGTTGGTCTGGGTTGGTCTGGGTTGGTTTGGGTTGGTCTGGGTTGGGATAGGTTGGTCTGGGTTGGTCTGGGTTGGTCTGGGTTGGTGTGGGTTGGTGTGGGTTGGTGTGGGTTGGGGTGGGTTGGTCTGGGTTGGTCTGGGTTGGTGTGTGTTGGTCTGGTTTGGTCTGGTTTGGTCTGGGTTGGGTTGGTACATAATAAAGCAAGCAGGAGCTATTTGGTAAAAGGTGTTGCACAACAAAGTTGCGGCCCAGTAGCTCTCTCTCTCTCTCTCTCTCTCTCTCTCTCTCTCTCTCTCTCTCTCTCTCTCTCTCTCTCTCTCCCTCTCTATGACACACACAGCCAAGGACCAAGGAGACGTGCATCACTTCATGAATTGCACACACGCATACATACTCTCTCTCTCTGTCTATCATTGATTGGCTCCGGCATTGAATTCGTGAGCACCCTAATGCACACACAAAACAGGCAATGGACAAAGGCCCTGGCTCGGGCCCAAACAGACACACAAACACAGTGACACAATCCCATTCAAAAACATGATTACCAACCTCGCCAGCTTGGGCACGATTGGCACCGGCATTGAATTCGTGAGCACCCAACACACACACAAAACAGACAATCGACACAGGCCCTGGCCCAGGCCCAGACAGACACAGTGACACAATCCCATTCAAAAACATGGTTACCCTCCTCGCCTTGGGCACGATTGGCACCGGCATTGAATTCGTGAGCACCCTAATGCACACACAAAACAGACAATCGACACAGGCCCTGGCCCAGGCCCAGGCAGACACACAGACACAAGCCCATTCAACAAGTCATATGCAGCGTCGCAAGCGATGCGGGAAATTGGCGGAGTGTGTTGGCAACGGACCGAAAGGTGGCAACGGACTAGAGCTGACCTAAGCCAGTTAGTTGGCTGGCGTGTCAGGCTTCAATGTTTTGATCGGTTGGTCGAACAGACGGACAAATGGGTAACCCTGGGGGGGCTCCCGCCCCCGAGAAAGGGGGGGCTCCGCCAAAAACATGATCACCCACCTTGCCAGCTAGGGCAGGATTGGCACCGGCATTGAGTTTGTGAGAGCCGTAACTTCTTCCGACGTGTTTATTACAACCTGTGCAACACACACACACATACAGGGGCACACACACACACACACACACACACACACAGGGTCACACAGATACGGGCACGCACACACACTTGGGCACAGGCCCAGACCCATTCATGAAGCAATTCATTCACCACCCACCTTGCTAGCTTGGGCAGGATTGGCATCGGCATTGATTTCGTGAGAGCCATCACTTCCTCCGGCACATCTATCATAACCTGTGCAACACACACACATGGAAACACACACACACACGGACGCACACATACGGGCACGCACACACACACACACACACAGGCCCAGGCCTAGGCCCATTCATAAACCAATTCATTCACCACCCACCATGCTAGCTTGGGCAGGATGGGCACCGGCATTGAGTTCATGAGAGCCATAACTTCCTCAAACTTGTCTATCACAACATGTGCAACACACACACACAAGCAAACACGGGCACACACTCACACGGAAACACACACACACACGGACGCACACATACGGGCACGCACACACACACACACACACACGGGCCTAGGCCCATTCATTGACCAATTCATTCAAAACCTACCTTGCTAGCTTGGGTAGGATTGGCACCGGCATAGAGTTTGTGAGAGCCATCACTTCCTCTGACTCATCTATCACAACCTGTGCAACACACACACACAAACACACTCGGGCCCAGGCCCAGGCCCATTCATAAACCAATTCATTCACCACCCACCTTGCTAGCTTTGGCAGGATTGGTACCGGCATTGAGTTTGTGAGAGCCATAACTTCCTCCGACTCATCTATCACAACCTGTGAATTGCCAGCGTTCCAACTAGTGTCAAGTTGGCCTCCGGGAGACTGAGGCAGATAGCTTTCAGGTTCATCATCAAACTCGTCAGGCATATGCATATGCGCTTCTTCTTGGGCATCTGGCCATTAGATGAGAGGGGGGAAGAGTCATGGGATGGGTGGGAGGGGGGGTGGGAGGGGGCAAGAGTCAGAAGGATACAGAAATGAAAAGACAGTGAAGGTGGGGAGGAGTTGGTGGTGCAGGTGGGTGGTGAATGCATATGCATATGAGCTTCTTCTTGGGCATCTTAACCGATTATAGAATAGGGCAAGATTTTTTTATGTGGTGGGGGATGGGGATGTGGTGGGGGGGAAGGGGAGGAGGGGGGGGTGGGGGGGGGGGGGGAGGGGTGGTGTGTGTGAAAGGGGGGCATAGAGAGGAAATGGAGGAGGGCAAACAGAAAGAAAGCTAGGCATGTCGAAGGCACCGGAGGCCGGATAAACCAGGAGGGGATACAAAGAAGGCAGGGAGGGGTGAGAAGAATAAAGAGAACAGAGGATAAAAGCGCATTAACGAGAGAACGAACAAAGTAGATTTTGGGGGTTGGTTTGTTTTTTGTGGGTTCTTGTTTGAAACCTGTATTTATTTTTTTTGTGGTGTTGTTAATTGTGTAGTTGTTGTTACGATTTTGTGGTGGTTTGTTTATGTGTTTGAGTTTATTTATTTTATTTGTTGATTTATTTTTCTTATTTGTTTTTTGTTTTTGTTGGTGGTTTTTAGTATTTAATTATATTTTATTATAGTTTGATTTTTGTAGAGTTTTTTTGAAAACTTGTTATTGTGGTTTGCATTGTTTGTGGGGGCCCAGTCAGGTTTTGTAGGTGTAGGTGTTGGGAGGGGGCAGTCAGGGAGACTGAGGCTGATGGCTTTCACCTTTATCAGCAAACTCGTCGGGCACTTCAATATATTTTAGACATCTGACCATGGGTTCGGGGAGGTGGCTAGATGCGTGTGTTTGTGTGTTTGTGTGGGGGGGGGGGGGGGTAACTAATTAATACAGCAAAAATGACACCCATGATTCCATGAATTGAAGTAAACAACACTTCAGAATACAGTTAAAATATGCATAGGCGCGAACGGTGCGACGCATGTTCCATTTCCTGGGTAACTGCCACACCTGAGCATCGCACCGAGACGCTGAATTTGCGACGCGTTGGCCAAAAACAAAAACTCTGAGGGGGGCACAGTCAGGAGGAGATACAAATAAAAGGACAGCCAGCTCCATCAGCAGAAGACCCTGGTAGATGAATCCCCCCCACACCCCACCCACACACCCAGACACACACTCACACCACCTTCCCCCAACCCCAACACCACCATTACAGACCAACCCCACCACCACAAACCAACCCCACCCCAAAAACCAAACCCACACACCTACCCACCCCCTACCAAAATCCAAACCACCAACCCCATCCCCCCACCACAAACCAAACCAGCTCACCTGCATCATCCATAATCACAAACACACACACTAGCTCACCTTCCAAGCCAAGCCAAGCCAAGCCAAGCTAACCCCCCCACCACAAACCAAACCAGCTCACCTGCATCATCCATAATCACACACACACACACTAGCTCACCTTTCAAGCCAAGCCAAGCCAAGCCAAGCTAACCCCCCCACCACAAACCAAACCAGCTCACCTGCATCATCCATAATCACACACACTAGCTCACCTTCCAAGCCAAGCCAAGCCGAGCTAAGCCAAGCCAAGTCAAGCTAACCCCACCACCACAAACTAGACCAGCTCACCTTCATCATCCATAATCACTGGTTGACACGAAAGGTCCTTGACAGACATGAGGGATGTGTGATTCTACACCTACAAGTCCTATTTATCTTCCAAGCCAAGCCAAGCCAGCCCCACCACCACAAACTAGACCAGCTCACCTTCATCATGCATAATCACTGGTTGACCCGAAGGATCCTTGACGGACGTGAGGAATGTGTGGTCCTTCATGTCCTCTTGGTACATGCCAGCTGCACGAGGCTCCGGAACCACAGTCTCGAAAGATATTAGTGGCCCGTTCATTAAGGCCTCCCTCATGTTGAGGTCCAGCACCACTAACTGGAGAGAAAGAAAGAGTGGTGGTGAATGGTGAATGGTGAGTAGAATCAGGTCAGATCAGATCAGATCAGATCAGATCAAATCATTAGGGCCTCCCTCATTATGATGTTCAGAACTACTTACTGAAGAGAAAGGAAGAGTGGTGAGTGGTGGTGAGTGGTGGTGAGTGGTGGTGAGTGACAAATTGTGAGTAAAATCAGACCAGATCAGATCAAATCAGAAGGGCCTGCCTCATGTGGGTATCGAGCACCACTACCCGAGGGGAAAGGATGAGTGGTGAGTGGTGGTGAGTGGTGAATGGTGAGTAAATTCAGATCAGATCAGATCAAATCATTAGGGCCTCCATCATGTTGGTGTCGAGCACCAGTAACTGATTAGAAAGAAAGAATGGTGAATGGTGGTGAGTCGTGAATGGTGAGTAGAATCAGATCAGATCAGATCAGATCAAATAAAAGAATTAGAGCCTCCATCATGTTAGTGACGAGCACCACTAACTGAAGAGAACGCAAGAGTGGTGAGTTATGGTGAGTGGTGAATGGTGAGTAAAAACAGATCAAATCATTAGGGCCTGCCTCATGTTGGTATCGAGCACCACAAACTGAGGGGAGAGGAATGAGTGGTGAGTAAAATTCCAGATCAGATCAGATCTAGTCAGATGAAGTCTCGAAAGATATTGGTGGCAAGTTCATTGAGGCCTGCCTCATGTCGGTGTCGAGCACCACTAACTGAAGAGAGATGAAAAAGTGAGAGGTGAGTGACAAACCCAGATCAGATCAGATCAGATCAGATCACACCAGGTCAGGTTGAGCCATGTTGTTGTCAAGCAGAACTAACTGAAGGGAGAGGAAGGAGTGAGAAGTGAGTGAAAAAACAGATCAGATCAGATCACACCAGGTCAGGTTGAGCCATGTTGTTGTCAAGCAGAATTCACTGAAGGGAGATGAAGAAGTGAGGGGTGAGTGAAAATAACAGATCAGATTAGTTCAGGCCAACTTGAGTCATGCTGTTGTCAAGCAGCTCTAACTGAAAGGAGATGAAGAAGTGAGGGGTGAGTGCAAACAACAGATCAGATTAGTTCAGGCCAACTTGAGTCATGCTGTTGTCAAGCAGCTCTAACTGAAGGGAGATGAAGAAGTGAGGGGTAAGTAGAAAAACCAGATCAGATAAGATCAGACCAGATCACACCAGGTCAGGTTGAGTCATGTTGTCAAGCAGAACTAACTGAAGGGAGTTGAAGAAGTGAGAGGAGAGTGAAAAACCCAGATCAGATCAGCAATATTCATAACCACGATATATCGTGCACGCGCGATATATAATGTCTATTCCCGTTTTGGTCCATCGCCCCCCCAGGTGTGGGTAATGTTTCCAGGTTCCCAAATGCTACACCTGGGCATCGGGCGCCACGATGTTCAATGTTTCCAGGTTCCCAAATACTACACCTGGGCATCGCGCGCCACAATTTTTATTTTTTCCACCTTCCCAAATGCAACACCTGGGCATCGGGCGCCACGATTTTTAATGTTTCCACACGAAGGCACCGCGCGCTTTCACCAGCAAGTTGGTGAGGTGGCCCCTGGGCAAGAGCCACGTGGCCCCTGGGCAAGAGCCACGTGGCCACTGGGCACGCTCCGACGGTCCACCAACTTCGAAAATATAACAGCTCGAGCTCAGCTGCTGCGGTTCATATGAAAGGGAGTATGAAAGGGAAATATGAAAGGCCAATACGAAGGGAAATGAGGTAACTGCAGCCTTTTTTTGCCTGCCCGATACTAGAATCAGGCAAGCCAAAAAGGCTGCCCGATTTTTATTGTTTCCACCTCCTCAAATGCTACACCTGGGCATCAGGCGCCACGATTTTTAATGTTTCCATCGAGGGGGTAGAAAACCCAGATAAGATCAGATCAGATTAGATCACACCAGGTCAAGTTGAGCCATGTTGTTGTCAAGCAGAACTAACTGAAGGGAGAGAAAGGAGTGAAAGGTGAGTGAAACACCCAGATCAGATCAGATCACACCAGGTCAGGTTAAGTCATGTTGTTGTGAAGCAGCACTAACTGAAGGGAGATGAAGAAGTGAGAGGTAAGTGAAAAAAACAGATAAGATCAGACCAGATCACACCAGGTCAAGTTGAGTCATGTTGTCAAGCAGAACTAACTGAAGAGAGAGGGAAGAGTGAGTGTGAGTTTAAAAAATCAGATGGGATTAAATCAGATCAGATCAAAACAGATCAGATCAAATCAAATGAGATGAGATGAGATCAATCAAATCAGATGAGATCAATCAAATCAGATCAAAATCATAAAAACTCAAATCAAATCACATCAAATCAAACAAATATAGAAGAAAACGAACACCCCTCACCTGGCCCAGAATAGAGTCCAGAGCGTCCAAGTCACCGACACAGAAAAAGAAGAAAAACAAGTCCTATGCAGCGTTGCAAGCGACGCGGAAAATTGGCGGATTGTGTTGCCAACGGAACGAAAGGTGGCAACGATGGAGCTGACCGAAGCGAGTTAGTTACGCGACCGTTGGCTGACGTTTTGGGCTTCAATTTTTGCTTTTTTTCCAGTCGGACGGACAAATGGGTAAACATGGGGGCTCCCGCCCCCTCGAAGAGGGGGCTCCGCCAAAAACGAACACCCCTCACCTGGTCCAGAATAGAGTCCACAGCTTCCAGGTCACCGACACTGAACACTCACCCCCCCACACACACCCCACACCCCCCCACACACAAAACTCACCTGGTACAGAATAGAGTCCATTGCTTCTAGGTCAACAACACTGAAACAAGAAGAAAAACGAGCAGCCAAAAAGAAAACTCGCCTGGTCCAGAATAGAGTCCAGAGCTTCCAGGTCACCGACACTGACCCCCCCTTCCCCCCCCCCCCCCCCCACACACACACACCCCACACACACACCACCACCCACCCACCCACCCACTAAACTCACCTGGCCCATAATAGATTCAAGAGCTTCCAGGTCACCAACACTGACACTGACCCCACACACACACCACCACCCACCAACCCACCCACTAAACTCACCTGGCCCATAATAGATTCCTGAGCTTCCCGGTCACCAACACTGACACTGACCCTCCCCCCCCACCCACCACCCACCCACCCACCCACTAAACTCACCTGGCCCATAATAGATTCCTGAGCTTCCAGGTCACCAACTCTGACACTGACCCCCCACACAAACCACCACCCACCCACACACACACTAAACTCACCTGGCCCATAAAAGATTCCTGAGCTTCCAGGTCACCAACACTGACACTGACCCCCCCACCACCACCACCACCACCCACCCACCCACACACTAAACTCACCTGGCCCATAATAGATTCAAGAGCTTCCAGGTCACCAACACTGACACTTACCCCCCACACACACACCACCTACCCACACACACACTAAACTCACCTGGCCCATAATAGATTCCTGAGCTTCCAGGTCACCAACACTGACACTGACCCCCCACACCCACCACCACCCACCCACACACACACTAAACTCACCTGGTCCATAATAGATTCCTGAGCTTCCAGGTCACCAACACTGACACTGACCCCACCACCACCACCCCCCACCCCCACACACACTAAACTCACCTGGCCCATAATAGAGTCCAGAGCTTCCATGTCACCAACACTGACACTGACCCCCCCCCCACCACCACCCCCACACACACACACTAAACTCACCTGGCCCAGAATAGAGTCCAGAGCTTCCAGGCCACCGACACTGAAAAGACAAAAAACGAACACTCCACACCTGGACCAGAATAGGCTCCAGTGCTTCCAGGTCGCCGACACCGACACTGCTCCCCACCCCCCTACCCACCCACCCACCCACACAAACCCACCCACACCCACCCACCCACCCACACAAAACTCACCTGGCCCATAATAGATTCCAGAGCTTCCAGGTCACCAACACTGACACTGACCCCCCCCCCCCCACCACACACACACACACACACACTAAACTCACCTGGCCCAGAATAGAGTCCAGAGCTTCCAGGTCACCGACACTGACACTGACCCCCCCCCCCCCCCCCCCCCCCCCCCCCCTCCACACACACACACACACACACAACACACACAAAACGCATCTGGTCCAGAATATAGTCAAATGCTTCTAGGTCAACGACACTGAAACAAGAAGAAAAAACGAACACCCAAAAAAGAAAAACTCGCCTGGTCCAGAATAGAGTCCAGAGCTTCCAGGTCACCAACACTGACCCCCCCCCCCCCCCCCCCCCCCCCCCCCCTCCACACACACACAACTCACCTGGTCCAGAATAGAGTCCAGAGCTTCCAGGTCACCGACACTGCTGCAACTCCAGTGCTCCTTCTGTTGCTCTAACTCATGCCCCCCACCTGAGCGGTACGAAAGCGAGCCATCTCCATTACCCAGCGCTGCCAAACGGATTGCGTTGGTGCGTGGAGAAGTAGCCCTGCAGTCGTAATTAGGGAAAAGTAGAAGTATGAGAATGGGCAGGCACACAAAAAACAGTGCACGGTAACACAGTGCTTGGAGAAGTATCACTGCAGTTGTTTTTAGGGAAAAGCAGAAGTATGGGCATGGGCGGGCAGGCAGGCATAAAATAAATAAATAATTATTATATATATGCACGGTAACTCGGCGCGTGGAGAAGTAGCCCTGCATTTGTTTTTAGGGAAGAGCAGAAGTATGGGCATGGGCGGGCATAAAATCAATCAATCAATCAATCAATCAATCAATCAATCAATCAATCAATCAATCAATCAATCAATCAATCAATAATATATAGATATATAGATTTAGATATGCATGGTAACACGGCGCGTGGAGGAGTAGCCCTGCAGTTGTTTTTAGGGAAAAGCAGAAGCATGGGCAGGCATAGGAGACAAATAAATAATTATATATGCATCTGGTGTGGCCACAGTGACCACAATACACACCCCACACACGACACCACATACCCATCGCCCTACACCCCACACCCATCGTCCCACACCCACCCGCCCACCCCACACCCCGCCCACGATATCATTTTGCCATTCCCTATAAATGTGATGGAGGCTGTCCTATTGGGGACGAAAGTTTGAAAAGCCTAGCCAGCCTAGTCAGACTGCCGGCATCATATGATATCATATTGCCATCCCCCCCCACCCACCCACCCCACACACCCACACACCCCCACACACACAGCAACCCCTACACACACACGCTCATACACAGCCCCCCCCACCCACACACCCACCCCCCCACAGCCCCCCCCACCCACCCACCCCACCCGCCCACACACACCCCCACACACAGCAACCCCAACACACACACGCTCATACACAGCCCTCCCACCCCCCACCCCCCACCCCACACACACACACAGCAACCCCTACACCCACACGCTCATACACAGCCCCCCCCCCACCCACCCACCCACCCCCACACAGCCCCCCCCCACACACCCACCCACCCCCCACACACACAGCAACCCCTACACACACACACTCATACACAGCCCCCCACCCACCCACCCACCCACAGCCACCCCCACACACGCAGCCCACACACACACCACACACCCTAACACACCCAGGCCGTGAATGCCCAACCATCAGCATATACTTGTGATGGGGGCTGTCACATACTCATATTGGGGATGAAGGTTTAAAACACACGCAGCAAGCATGGCTCCATAAGCTAGGAAGTATCGGGGCGTGCTGATAGTCTGACTTACGTGAATGAAGTTACTTATAACTTGTCATTTATATATATTTTTAAGTTCGTCATTTGGTATGTTGGGCATGGAACGCAATAAGCTAGGAAGTATACCGGCTGACTGGTAGCCTGACTTATGTGAAGTAACACACTTATAACTTGTCATGATTATTTATTGTCATTTTGTCATTTTGTTAGTTGGGCATGGGACGCATTAAGCTAGAAAGTAAATCGGCATGCTGGTAGTCTGACTTATGTGAATTAATATACTTATAACTTGTAATGATTATTTATTGTCATTTTGTCATTTTGTCATTTTGTCTGTTGGGCATGGAACGCAATAAGCTAGGAAGTAAATTGGCATGCTGGTGTTCTGACTTATGTGGGTTGCCATGTTGGGGGGGAAAGTTTATAGCAATTCAGGGGATGAACTGGACAAACCGTTTCCACGAGAACTTGTACTTCGTACTTCGTCGAGAATTTTGGCCTGGAAATCCGAGAATTCTCGACAATTTTGCCTGGAATTCTCGACAATTCTCGTCAAAGTACGAAACGTTTGTCCAGTTCATCACCTGAATTGCTATTAAAAATATGCAGCAACCATGGCTCCATGACATGAGTGGTAGGATGGCCCTCGATCACCTCCCACTGTTCTATCACCTCCCACTGTTCTATTGGCCTGGCATTGGCAGGCTGTGTGCATGGTAGTGACGGTTGATATTTGTGTTGAGGGCGGTCATCTTGTCGACAGGAAGGATAAAAAAACGCGATAAATACGACTCAAATCATTAATAAAAAATGAAGGCCTGCTATCATCTTTCACTGTGCTGTTGGCCTGGCATTGGCAGCCCGTGTGCATGCTGGTGATGCTTGGTATATGTGTTGGGGGCGGTCATCTTGTCGATAGAAAGTATTAAAAAAACAACTCAAATCATTAACAAAATTGATAAGCATATCACCTTTCACTGTTCTGTTGGCCTGGCATTGGCAGCCCGTGTGCATGGTTGTGCCGCTCCATGTATGTGTTGTGGGCGGTCATCTAGTCGATAGAAAGGATTAAATCCGCAATAAATACGACTCAAATCATTAACACAAATGATCAATCTATCACCTTTCACTGTGCTGCTGGCCTGGCATTGGCAGCCCGTGTGCATGGTTGTGCCGCTTGATGTATGTGTTGGGTGCGGTCATTTTGGGAACAAAGGTATGGCTGCGCGACTGGAAGTCCCCACTAAGGGGAGGCAGCTTGGCTCGGATGATGCCGCTGGAGCCTGCGGAAAAGAGCGCTAGGCCACAGTGGCCCACGGGACCATTCCGCCGCCTCATCGGACAAGACCTCGAGGCTGTGGTTGGCTCGAGGGGAGGGGGGGTAGGTGGGGGGGTTGGGCGTGGTGGGGGGGCGGTGTTGGGGGGGGGGGATTGGGTGTGTTGGGTGGGGGGGAGGGGAAGGGAAGGGAGGGGAGCGGGGGCGGGTGGTTGTGGGGTGTGTGTGGGGTGATTTGGTTTGTTTTGGTATGTTTGGTCCGGTATGTCCCCACTAAGGGGAGGCAGGCTTGCTCTGATGTTCTGCGAGCTGCGGGAGAGAGCGTGCGGCAGCCGGCCCACGGCCCATTCTGCCGCTTCTTTAGCATCAGTACCTCGAGGCTGTGGGGGGCTGAGCTGAGGTTAGGGGTGGTTGCGGTGGGGGTGGCGATTGTGGTGTTGTGTGTGCTGTGTTTGTGGGTATGTGTCGTGTGTGTGGTGTGTGTGTTTGTTGGGGGGGGGGGGGGGTGGGGGGGGGGGGTGGGGGGGGGGGGGGGGGGGGGGGCGGGGGTGGGCGCCGGGTGCGGGGGGGGGGCGCCAGGGGGGGGGGGGGCGGGGGGGGGGGGGGGGGGGGGGGGGGGGGGGGGGGGGGGGGTGGGGGAGGGGGGGGGGCGGGGGGGGGTGGGGGGGGGGGCGGGGTCGGTGGGGGGTGCGGGGGGGGGGGGGGGGGCGGGGGTGGGGGGGGGGGCGTGGGGGGGGCGCGGCGGGGGGGGGGGGGGGGGGGGGGGGGGGGGGTTGGGGGGGGGGGGGGGGGGGGGGGGGGGGGGGGGGGGGGGGGTGGGTGGGGGGGGGGGGGTTGGGGGGGGGGGGGGGGGGGGGGGGGTGGGGGGGGTGGGGGGGGGGGCGCGGGGCGCAGGCCTTGGCTATGATGATTTTTACTCGAGCCTGCGGAGGAGAGCGCGAGTCCACGCTGGCCCATGCCCATCCGCCGCTCTTCAGCACCAGTTTGAGGCTGGGTGGCCTGAGGGAGGGTGTTGGGTGTGTGGGTGGGCGCTGGGTGGGGGGGAACTGGGGGGGGGGAAGGGGGGGGGCGAGGAGGTGTCGTGGGGGGGCTGGGGGGGGGGGGGAGGGGGGGGTGGGGGGGGACAGACGGGGGAGGGGATTGGGAGGGGGGGGGAAACAGATGGCTATGATTTGCTTCGCTGGAGCCTGCGGGACAGGCGCGAGGCCAAGCTGGCACAACGGCCATTTACGCCCCTCCTTCAGCACTAGTACTCGAGGATGTTGGGTGGCCTGAGGGGATGGGTTGGGAATTGGGGTGGGGTGGGGTGGGGTGGGTGGGTGGGGTGGGGGAGGGGTGGGGGAGGATGGGGGGGGGCGAGGGCTCGCGGGGGGGGGTGGGGGTGGGAGGCGGCGGCTGTGGAAGGGGGGGGGGGAGGGGGGGAAGGGAATTGGGGGGGGGAGGATGGGGGGGGGACTGGGGGGCGAGGGTTGGGGGGGGGGAGGAGGCTGGGGGGGGAAGGGGGGGGGGGGGGGGGGGGGGGGGGAGGGGATTTGGGGGGGGGGTAAAAGCTGGCTATGATTGATTTCCGATGGAGCCTGCGGACAGGGCGCGAGGACAGCTGGCCCACGGCCCATACCGCCGCCTCCTTCAGCACTAGTACCTCGAGGCTGTGGGTGGCCTGAGGGGAGGGGTGGGATTGGGTGGGGTGGGGTGGGGTGGGGGTGGGGGTGGGTGGGGTGTGGGGGTGGGGGGGGGGTGAGGATGGGGGGGAGAGGGTGGGGGGGGGGGGGGGGCGGCGGCTGGGGAAGGGGGGGGGGAAGGGAAGGGGAATTGGGGGGGGGGAGGATGGGGGGGGGACAAGGGGGGGGGGGAGAGAGGGTGGGGGGGGAGGAGGCTGGGGGGGGGGAGGAGGCTGGGGGGGGGAAGGGGGGGGGGGGGGGGGGGGGGGGGGAGGGGATTTGGGGGGGGGGGAACAGCTTGGCTATGATGATTCCGCTGGAGCCTGCGGACAGGGCGCGAGGCACAGCTGGCCCACGGCCCATTCCGCCGCCTCTTTCAGCACCAGTACCTCGAGGCTGTGGGTGGCCTGAGGGGAGGGGTGGGATTGGGTGGGGTGGGGGGGGTGGGGTGGGGTGGGGGGGGGGGGGTGGAAGTAGGGAGGGGAGGGGGGGGGGGGGGGGGGGGGGGGGGATTGGGTGGGTTGGGGTTACGGGTGGGAGGGGGGAGGGGGGAGGGGGGAGGGGGAAGCAGCTTGGCTATGATGATTCCGCTAGAGCGTGCGGAGAGAGCACGAGGCACAGCTGGCCCACGGCCCATTCCACCGCCTCCATCAGCATCAGTACCTCGAGGCTGTGGGTGGGAGGGGAGGGGGGGGGGGGATTGGGTGGGTTGGGGTTGGGGGGGGGAGGGGGGAGGGGGGAGGGGGAAGTAGCTTGGCTCTGATGATTCCCCTAGAGCCTGCGGAGAGAGCACGAGGCACAGCTGGCCCACGGCCCATTCCGCTGCCTCCATCAGCACCAGTGCCTCGAGGCTGTGGGTGGCCTGAGGGGGGGGGGGGGGGGGGGGGGGTAGGTGGAGTGGGGAGGGGAGGGAGGGGAGGGGAGGGGGGGGGATCGGGTGGAATGGGTGGGTTGGTGGGGTGGAATTGGGTGGGATGGGGTGGTGGTGTGTGTGTGGGGGGGGATTGGGGTTGTAAGGGGGGGGACTGGGTGGGGGGTGGGGGGGGAGGGGAGGGGTGGGGGTGTGGGGGGGGGATGGATTGGTTTGGTGGTTTGGTTTGGTTTGGTATGTTTGGTATTGTATGTTCCCACTTAGGGGAGGTAGCTTAGCTCGGATGATTCCGCTAGACCCTGGGGAGAGAGCACGAGGCACAGCTGGCCCACGGTCCATTCCGCCGCCTCAATCGGCACCAGTACCCTGAGGCTGTGGGTGGCCAGGGGAGGGGGGGGGGGGGGGGGGAGAAGAGGTAGGGATTGGGGGGGGGGGGGATCGGGTGGAATGGGTGGGGAGGGTAGGGAGGGGGTGGGGTTTGGGTGGGGAGAAGAGGGGGGATGGGTGGGAATGGGCTGGGAGGAGAATGGGCTGGGAGGAGGGGTGGGGTGGTGGGGGAGAAGAGGGGGGGATTGGGTAGAAGGGGTGGAGGAGAGGGTGGGGTGGTGTGGGGCGAAGAGGGGGGGGATTGGGTGGAATGGGGTGGGGAGGAGAGGTGTGGTGGTGTGGGGAGAAGAGGGGGGGATTGGGGAATGTGTGGTGTGGTGTGGTGTGTGGTGTGGTGTGGGTAGGGGGGGGGGGGGGGGGGGGGGGAGAGGGGGGGCGGCGGGTAGGGAGGGTGATGGGGGGAGGATTGGGGGGGGGGGGATGGGGGGGGGGGGGATGGGTTTCCGTTCGATTGCTCTGGGGAGTACTACCGTTGTTTGTTTTCGTTTGTTTTCGAATTCACCTGTTAATCCTTGTAGCTTGGGTGAGGGTCCATGGCTGAGAGGTCTGTTTCCGGTGATGCTGCTGAGGGTCGACTGACGGGAGGAGCCTCGACTAGATGAGAAGATATCGGATGCTGCTGTGTGCACGCCCGATGATGCACGGTGCTTGGGGATGGGGTTAGCTGCTTCAGCCTGTGTGGGCAATACAGTAGTGGTTGATCAGTACTTGATGCTGATTTGGTTGTACTGGATGCGAATGTACCAAGACGATTTACTGAGACGATATCTGATGCCGCTGAGTGCACGCCTGATAATTCGGTTATTGATTTCTTTTTACTTGATGTGAATTGAGGGGAGGCGATATGGGATTTTACTGTGTGCACCTTGATGATCCACAGTGTTTGGGGAGGGGGGGGATTAGCTGCTTCAGCCTGTGTGGGCAATACAGTAGTGGTTGATCAGTACTTGATGCTGATTTGTTTTGTTCTTAAGTGAATTTACCGGAGACGATGTCAGATGCTGCTGTGTGCACGCCCGATGATTCAAAGTGCTTGGGGATGGGATTAGATGCTTCAGCCTGTGTGGGCAATACAGTAGTGGTTGATCAGTACTTGATTCTGATTTGTTTGTACTGGATGTGAATTTACCGGAGACGATATCGGATGCTGCTGAGTGCACACCCGATCACTCACGGTGCTTGGGGCGGGGGGTGGGGGGGAGGGTGGGGTGGGGTGTGTGGAGGGGGGGGGGGGTGGGGGGTGGGGGGGCTGCTTCAGCCTGTGTGGGCAATACAGTAGTGGTTGATTGGTTAGTGTGCTCGATTTGAATTTGGAGGAGAAGATGCAGGATGCTGCTGATTGTGGTCCTGATGATTCAAGGTGCTTGGGGATGGGATTAGATGCTTCAGCCTGTGTGGGCAATACAGTAGTGCTCGGATGGTTAGTGTGCTCGATGTGAATTTAGAGGAGAAGATGCCGGATGCTGCTGTGTGTGTTCCTCGGGATTCACGGTGTTTGGGGAGGTGATTAGCTGCTTCAGCCTGTGTGGGCAATACAGTAGTGCTCGGATGGTTAGTGCGCTCGATGAGTATTTCTTTGAAGTGCTTGCTTGATTATCGTGCTTGATGTGAATTGTAAGGAGAAGATATCAGAGGCAGCTGTGTGTATTCTTCATCATTCACGGTGTTTGGGGAGGGGATTAGCTGCTTCAGCTTGTGTGGGCAATACAGTAGTGGTTGGCCGGTTATTGTGCTTGATGTGAATGTAGGGGAGAAGATATTACAGGCTGCTGTGTGTGTTTCTCATCCTTCACGGTGCTTGGCTATGGGATTAGAGGCTTCAGCCTGTGTGGGCAATACAGTAGTGGTTGATTGGTACTTGATGCTGATTTGTTTTGTACGTAAGTGAATTTACTGGAGACGATATCAGATGCTGCTGTGTGCACGCCCGATGATTCAAAGTGCTTGGGGATGGGATTAGATGCTTCAGCCTGTGTGGGCAATACAGTAGTGGTTGATTGGTACTTGATGCTGATGTTGTTTTACTTGGTGCGAATTGAGGGGAGGCGATATTGGATGCTGCTGTGTGCACCCCTGATGATTCACGGTATTTGGAGAGGGTATTAGCTACTTCTGATAAATAAATAAATAAATGTACAGTAGAGCTTATTACGAGGCGTGAGGTTGAGGTGGCCAGCCTGTTTGCTTTCACTAGGGCCAACCACCAATAAGGGGGGGGGAGGGAGGGGGGGGGGGGGGGGGGGGGGGGGCTATCATCCCCCTGGAGGAGGTTAGGGTAGCCTATCACATGCCTATCACATGCCTATCACATGCCTAATCCCCGTTCGACGAATGGCTCAGTGGCAGAGCTCCTAGAACGACGAAAGTGCCGGGTTCCAATCCCTACGGGTGCGCTTGAGTGTTCGCGGTCGCTAACAACCGCCATGGTAGCTTTGTCCAGGTAAAGTAGCAGCCAGTTCCCTACCGCCGTATGACGGGGCTCTCTAAATACCACGCCCCACCAGGCGTTCTCATAACACAGCACATGCCTAGCACATTGTCATGCCTAGAACATAGGGTATTCTTTCTTTATTCTTTCTTTCTTATTTTTATTTATTTATTTAACATAGGGTATTCCAGGGGTATTCTTTCTTTATTATTATTTATTTATTCTTTAAGGTGCAACATGTAGCACAAGGGCTACATTGTGTACCTTCGTGTTTTGGGGGTGCTAAGTTATAGCCTTTGAGGGGTCCTTTTTTGCCTTACCAGGCGTTCTCATTACTTAGCACATGCCTTGCACATTGTCATGCCTAGAACATAGGGTATTCTTTAAGGTGCAACATGTAGCACAAGCGCTACATTGTGTACCTTGGTGTTTTGGGAGTGCTAAGTTATAGCCTTTGGGGGGATGCTTTTTTGCCCCAAGAAAGCTACTAGTAGCACACCGAAAGCTTCTAGGAGCACCATGGTGCTGGGCAGAGAATTGGTTCCTTTCCTAAAAACAACTTGTGCACCTCTTTGATGATTTCTTGCATCTTGACAGTGTTTTGGGGCTGCTAAGTTATAGCCTTAGGGGGGTTGCTTTTTCGCCCCAAGAAAGCTGCTAGTAGCACCCCGAAGGCTTCTTGGAGCACTATGGTGCTGGGCACAGACACTGCTTCCTTTGCTAAAAACAACTTTTGCACCTCTTTGATGATTTCTTGTATCTTGACAGTGTTGTGAGGGTGCTACGTCAGAGCCTTTGGGGATTGCTTTTTTGCCTTTGAAAGCTGCTAGTAACACCCTGAAGGCTACTAGGAGCCCTATGGTGCTGCGTGTAAATATACGAGCAGCACCCCCCAAACACGAAGGTACACAATGTAGCACTTGAGAGACGAGTAGCATCTAGAAGAAGCCCATGAAAACATTACATTATGTTATATTATATTATATTATATTATATTATATTATATTATATTATATTATATTATATTATATTATATTATATTATATTATACCGTAGTGGAGCTTAGGGTTCCTGGGGGTCCGGAGACTGTAATTTATTTTTTACTTCCCGGGGGGGTCCAAGAGTTTTTATATCGTTCCCGGGGGGGGATTTTGAATTTAAAACTACATCCCGGGGCAAACATTGGGAATAATGGAGGCATGTATTAAATGACAGAAGAACTGCCAAGTCATTGTATTCCTTTACATCTGGTGTGTAACCGTGATGGATCTGGGGACGTGACGGGCGAGACAGAAGGGACTAGGAAACGCAATTTCCTAGGGCGTCCTGGTGTCCTCTTGCTGGCAAGGGCTGCCTGGTCACGAGCAAGCTTTGCATGGGCAGCTGCTGTTGCTTCCTCCTTGCGCTTCGCCTCTTTGGCTTTCTTCTTCTCCACCTCTTCAGCCGTAAGCGTCGCCTTGAAAAACATGTCCAGCTTTGTCTGCTTCTTCTGATTGCCATCCGAGTCCTTCAACACATTCACGATCTTCACTACTCGAACATCGGGGCTTTTCTCACCGGCTATTTCGAGATCAGGTGTGTCAGATTCGACGATAACAAGATCAGGCGTGTCAACTTCGGCCTCCATGTTGAAGGCGGAGCAGGAGCAACAATTTCAGACGATGGGAGCGAAGAGTTGCGAAGCGGGAGGAGGAACCCCTTGAAATACGTATTGGCAATCAGGCAGTACTGCCCCAATTCTAGTTCCTGGGTGCTGGTGCTGATCTGAGGCCGACCCCATTTTTTAATCGTACCGCTGTGCGGTAAAAAATATTATTTTCGCATCGCGAATGCAGGTTCGCGGGGGGGGGCAAAAACGATAATTATTCGGGAACCCTAACATTTTCTACGGTATTATATTCGAGGGGGGGGGCAAGAAAAAAGCTGCCGTACCGCACCTTCGCTTTGGATAGAGTCTATCCTCAAACTATATAAAAAAAAAAAGTTTTTCTTTTTAGCCAAAAATAAAGTTGTACAAAAGTTAGAGGGGTCCAAAGTTTTTTTCAACCAAAGCGGCCCAAATCTTAACTTCGCGATGAATCACGTTTGGGTAACCCCATGAAAGATGTAAGAGCATAACTGAAATGGGCTTTAAAAGATCTTTCGAATGACCCCCATTTTAGGGGGGGTAGGGTTAGGTAATTGGGTTTTAGGAGGGGGGGGGTGGGGGGGGGGGGGGGGGTAAAAAAACTTTTAGCCAACTTTATTTTTCCCCTCTTTTTGTATGAAACGTCCACAATTCCAACTCCCATCTGAATCGGACACCATATCGAAGGTGCGGTCCAAAATCTGCCTTTCTGCCCCCCCCCTGATTATATTATATTATATTATATTATATTATATTATATTATATTATATTATATTAGATTAGATTAGATTATATTATATTATATTATATTATATTATATTATATTATATTATAGTCTATTATAGTCTATTATAGTCTATTATAGTCTATTCTATTCTATTATATTCTATTCTATTATATTATATTCTATTCTATTATATGTTATTATAGTATATATTACATTGTCTTAGGTGGTAGGCCCCAGTGCAGGCAAACGGGCTGTCTCCCTCAACCTCACACCTCTTAATAAGGTGTAATATTTATTTATTTATTTACATTGACATCGACAGGCCAAACAAACCTGCTAGCATGCCCTCTGTTGAATTTAACAGCCCCCCCCGGGAACTACAAAACACACATTTCTGGCAGAGCCCCCCTTCTGGGGGGCGGGGAATTGTTTGTATGTATGTTTGTATGTTTGTCCGTCACGTTCCAATCCCGGGCCTCGTAAACCCACTCTCCACCCTTCCGAACTTCGGACAGCTTGAACCTCTCTGACAATTTTGAACCCACTATCTGCCAATTTTCTGCGTCGCTTGCGACGTGCCTAGGATTTGTTTTGTTACAGCATGTAAGCTTTGGGGGGGCATCGACGTGTATCACGTAAAACAATAACCCGCTAAGCCTGGAGGCCCAAAGTTCCGTGCCAGACACTGCCAGTGGACGCAACGTGAAGACCTCCATCGACGCCTTTTACATAACCCAAAATGGCAAAATATAGTTCCCTGCTGCACTTCACAATGAACTATTCACCAGTCACTGAAGGCAATACCAGTCACTGAAGGCAATACCAGGGTTTACCACTTGTTCTATACATAGCACGAAGGTGCTACGTATAGAACAAGTGCTAAATCGTGTACCTTGGTGACTTGGGGGTGCTACGTTAGATTCTTCTGGGGTTGCCTGAGGAGACCAGAAAAGCTGCTAGGAGCACCCCAAAAGCTACTAGGAGCACCATGGTGATACATTAAGACACAAGTTATTTTTCTTACAGCAAGCCCTGGACCATACCCCTAAGTCCATCAATTTGCAGACATCATAACCCTTGTGCACAAGGCTAAGACTTTTCCTTCAAGACCACCCCCATTTCCCACTCCTGGCAACATGGCGAGAACCTCCCCCCCTGTCGCCCCCCGGCGATTATTCTCACCTGGTTAACGCTATCTAGGTACGAGTTGAGACTTATGCTATCCATCCTGTCGCAGTCGCATTAGAGTAAGCTCGACCTGGAAATTGACATGTGAGGGCACGCGGCAGAGGAGAGGAGTGAGTCGCACGCATGGATGGATTCAATGATGATATCGCACCAAAGGAGCGTATGTTCTCCAAGATTGGACCTACATTCGTAAAGCTAGTTCACTCCCATGGACTACGGAACGCCCCTTGTCCCCGACTGAACTGTATATCGGTGCTTAAGGACGATAGCAGATGAACGACAGATGAAATACGAGGGAAGAGGGGGAACAAAGAAGGAGCGAGCAAAAGCTGACGCAATTGAAAACTGTCCGCTATAAATTTCGAGGCAAGCTGCAAGGAAGGAGTGCAACGAAGATGTTGAAGCTGGGCCCGAGGGCTGAAAGAAAAGGGATTCACTAGTATACGCCAACGTGGTTGTTGTACCTCTTGTAGTGTTTTCCGCGAACCTCGCGAGGCCCTCGCCCTCGAGGGCTCCCGGCACCTGATACCTGAGGGTAGGCCTGAAGCTGCCCCAACCCAGGAACTGAGTGCTCTACAACTGGTAGCCTTGACAGGCAGGTACACCCTAACACCCAAATACTCCATGGTAGTTTGCTAGCGCAAGAAGACCCATCCTTTGGAATGAAAATCCATTCATTCATAAAAAGGAAACAATTTCACGTCCAAGTACCCTCAAATCCAACACAAGGAAATATAACGGGCCCTGAGGGATTGCTTAGGCCCAGGAAACCCGAAAACAGGAAGTAAATCCGCTTCCGTATGAAGTCTGAAACCGGAAAGCAGCACTGCTGTGTTGGACTGTCGGTAGTAATGGGGGATGGTCGGAGGGGAGATGGAGCATATGGGGCAATCGAGCATTTAGAGAATTTAGTGACATGGTTTCGGTAATCCGGAATGCTGGTCCGTATTTCTCTTTATACCGGTGGGCGTGAGCTGTTTGTTTAAATACAACTTCAGGAGTTCAGTATCCTCTAGAATACCCCCACCTCCGGAATCCGGTTGCTCATTTGGTGAAATTGCACACATCCTTTTCTTTCTTTTTTGGGCTACACATTGCAATTTCCAGGCAGTTCCCTTTTCGTATCTTTAAGCCAAACCTGAAGATAGCTAGTGTGTCTGAAAGCTGATATAACAAGCATTTACATGCAGCTTCAAGAATTAGGTTTGAACCAGTGGCCGGAAATTGCAGCTTGCAGGATTTTACTGGGTAAGTAAAGTAGGATTATTTTTAGAGTGTTTGGCTTCTCGTGCCAGCCAGCTTACCAGCTAATTCACCGTTGAGGTAAGGAATGCAAACCAGGGTTGTTCAGGAAGAAAACCAGATCTGCGTCCCGAGACGCAATATATAGTACAGCTTACGACCTGAGGCGTAACCAATTCCATAACGTCCTGACTCCTGAGACACAACCGAAGTACCAAACCAGCGTAGCAAAAACAAGCAGGCTAGTCAGGCTACAGCCATAGCATATGAATACCGCACGGTATTCTGACTATTTACCCAAGGATTGGATTGGATAATTGGATTTTACTTGTTTTTTTTAGCAAACTCTGGTCTGCCCTTCTTCTTCCAATTCCATGCCCCCCTGTAGGATACACGGTAGCCAAAGGAAAGCAAGCGTACAGTACTGAATGGATTATTGATTGCATTGCTTTATTGCTTGAACCCTGTGATTTTGAGGATGACAGGAAGAAGCCCCCGGTCAAAAGGTGTTGAGGAGCGCGCTTGTCTTGGGTCACCTGTGGCCTGTCTGTGAGTCAGTAACCAAGTTTTTCTAAGTTGTGAAAGGTATTTCACCGCAGGCCAGCGGTACAGACTAGACAGTTAAAACACTTGGCTACGACGAATTTGGCGGCCAAATTGCTGGCTGAAGCTATGTAGCCAAGTTCAAGTTGTAGGACTAGTCACTCAAGGTGAAGCCCCTGGCATCGAATTGATGAGGGGGGCGTGTCAGCAACCTGGCCTCGCACTTCGTGGTTATCTACTCTGGGATCAGATACTCGCAGATAATTATCGAATGACATGACCGCTGGGGAGCCCTCCTGTACAGAGCCTCGCTTCTGAGTGCCTTCGGAGAACCTACGAACCGATCCTGATGAGCTCCGTTTTACAACTCTCATCCGATGACGATCAAATGTACAGAACGTAATCATAGTGCCCCAGTGTCGTGGCTTACGACTCGTTGACAGGCCATTACCGGCTGCTGACCAGCCCACATAATGTTTAATGTCACCTGTGCCAGCCTGTGCACATTATAATACCGTAGGAGCGATCTGACAGAATGCGCCTGTATAACGGGCACATGCAACTGTAGACCTGACCTTTGTTACATCAGTCTGATAGAACGCGGCTATGACAGTAGCGGCCTATTACCGGATAAGGTAAGGCTTTGCATACCTAAGGGAAAAGAAATGCGACGGCCGAGCACATGTAGCGGGCCATAGTATAAAGATTGAGTCGCGCTTGGGACCTTTGTTGGGTTAATTGGTTTTTCCTCGGCCAGGCAGAAATTAAACGGTGCAGTATCCCATCTAGAGACCTGCGGCAGAAGCAGTCCACTGAGTGCGAGGTGGACCGCGACTACCAAGAAACCACCTTCGTGATCATGGTTATTTTTCTGTCAGGTAAATGTGCTATTTCAGGTGTGTGGGGGTATAGGTCTCAGGAACGTACCGACCCTTGCAGTGCGGCGATGGTGGGCAACACGACTGGCGTCTGGATTCTACGCCCTGGTACGTGGGTACTACCTACAAGGCAGAGGGTAGCAACCTTCTGCTACAGGGTTGTTCTAGACGCTGCGTCTTATGGCAAACGCAGAACTTGGAGGGTCCGTTACGTAGCAGGCGTAGATTTCGAAACCGGTTGCGTCTCATGATGTTCGAGCCCCCTGAACCTGAGGGGACACCATTGAACATCCCTGGCGGGCAAGTAAGACGATTTGCGGCTGGACTGGACGCTAAGCTCTTACGGAGGCGCCAGAGTTGTTCAGGGGGACCCCCAGCTCTGCGTTCTGAGACGTCACAAATTTTACAGCCTGCGCTGGCCTGCGTCCTGATATTTCAATCAATTTCACAGCCTGCGTCCTGAAACACAACCGAACCAGCATAGCCCGACATAGCCTGCATCCTGATACGCAACCGACCCGCAACCGACCCATAGCCTGCCCCCTCACCTGAAGCTGCGTCCGCGACGCGACTGACCCTCCCCACGTTGCGTCCGCGACGTACGATGCAGCTTCCTGAACAACCCTGATGCATACTTTACCTCAGGTCTCGTGTACAGGCCGCAGGGTTTTTCGATAGTGTAGAAATATTGTGCTACCAGTCCTGGCACACACCGACACATTGGACAAGAGACAATCAGGACTTCATAGCAGGGTACTGCAAATGGCCAAATTGGCCAGCGCTTTAGCACACTTGAAAACAAAAAAGCTGCGCTTTGTAGTGCAAAAAACGCAAAAATTGCTTGCAGCGCCCACAAGGGTTTGCAAAAAATTGCGCTAAAAGCGCAGAGGGGGTCAAAAAGTCAGCGCTCACAAGCGCAAAAGCGTGCGCTTTGAATTACCCTGCTTCATAGCACATCCGATCATATTAGAAATACCGGTACATCTATTTAAAGGTGCCAGGTATGCAGAATACAAGATAACTGGTTGGAATTAGTGCTTGCATTCTGAAACTGCGATGTGAAATACTGTGATGGACGCATGGTATGTTGAGAAAGAAAAGAGAGTATCAGAACCTGATTTCCCAAGCTGAGATCAAAGCGATTCCTCAAAATTACCTTACGTGCAATCCAGAAGTGGAAGGACGTGCGAAGTTACCTCTGTTACACGTGAATGCAGGAAGAGATTGGATTGAGTATATTTTGATGAGAATGCCTGGATTTTGTTTGCTTTGCTTTGATAACGATAACATTTTACTGGTCCATACTGGTAATTATTTTTACTGCAGAAGGCGGTGAGCAGATAAATTGCTGGCTGGAGCCATGTAACCAAGTTCAAGTAGAACTCGAGGTGAATAACGGACAAACATATGGAGTGTGTGAGAGAAAGGTTTCCAACAGAGTATTCTAAGTTACAACTGGGTCATCACACGTTTTTTTTCTTTTCAGCTACCAGCAGCAGCTTCTAGGCAGCTCCCCTATTCAGCCAAACCTGGTGCCACCTCGAGCACCTTAAAGCTGGCATAATCAGACGTCCAGATCTACTGAAATAGCTCAATGTAGCTGCCTAGAGGGTGATATGAAAAGCTGAAAATAAAAATCCAGAGTCACCAGGAGGCCTTATTCTTTGTACTTTCCCCCGTAGTAGTAGGGGTATGTAAATGGTCTCCACATCCCTTACATCCTGGGTTAAAATCCTGGTGGTTCAAATTCCTGCTATCCGTGGGTATCACCTGGGGGGAAATTGTATTTTCCCAACAGTTAGACGCCTGAAGGCTTATTGACCATGCAACAAATCCTTTGTATTTACAAGGTGTCATATCGTAGAATTGTAGATAGTACATCCACTACTCTAGGCAATGGCCACTGCTTATTTTTTCAGCTGTGTGCAGCAGCTTCTATGCAGCTCCCTTTCCATGTCCTCAGACCAAACCTGAAGCTAGCTAGTGCGTTTGAAAGCTGTCATGACAGGCATTCCAATGATGCTGCAACCCTGGGCTAGAGCCAGTGGCGAGCTAGTGGAGCTGGATGGAAGCTGCCATGCATTGCCCCCAAAAGAAACAGTGTCAACTGCACTCCACACTTTTACCTTCGCATTCCCCTACCACCCCTTCCACCCATGCCCCTACCACCCATTCCCCGGCCACCACCACCAGCGGGCCCACCATCAGGTGCCTCGCTCTTGGGGTTGCGCACAGTCTCGTCCACACTGAGGATGAGGCAGGTGGCCTCACAGGCTGACCATATGGCATTCACCTTCACCAGAGAAGGCTCCCACACAAACGCGTCGAAGGTGTCGACCACGCCTCCAGTGTTGACATCCACACCAAAGTTCTGCACAAGGGTTGGGTGTCAGCGGAACTCGGTCACTAAGGCACAGCGACGTTGATCATATGAAAAGACTAAGGACTAGACAAACCCTAAGAGAAGAGCAACGCCTCCAGAATGGAGGCGGGTTTAGGGTATAGCAGGCGTATAGCTGACAGCAATAGGACAGATAGGCAACAGACAGCTATCGCTGACATTGGGTTGGGGGCTGGGTTGGGGGTGGGGGCGAGTATGAGTTGGGTTGGGGGCGGGGGATGAGCAAGGCGTGAGATCAAAAGGAGGGGCACATGAGGGCAGCAACTATTTTAACACCCAATCTCAACAAGGATACAACAATCTTGAATGAACAAAGGAGCTGCACTCAGACGTGGGAAGGTCAAGTAAAAATCCTTTCATGAACCATAGCAAGCCAGGGCCAATCTCAACTAGGAAACAAGATATTGAACAAAGAAAGGAGCTTCGCTCAGTGGTGGGAAGGTCAAGTCCTATGCAGCGTTGCAAGCGACGCGGAAAATTGGCGGAGTCTTTTGGCAACGGAACGACAAATGGCAACGATGGAGTTGACCGAAGACAGTTAGTTTTGAGACAGTAAGCTGACGCGTCAGGCTTCAATGTTTCGGTCATACATACGGACGAATGGGTAACCCTGAAGGCTCCTGTCCCCTAGAAAGGGGGCTCTGTAAAAAACCTTTCATGTACCAAAGCAAGCCAGGGTCAATCTCCCCATATATCACCTTGCCTGACACATCATGAAGTGCGTGCTTCTGGCGGAGTTTGTTCAGCACGCCAGTTGCAAATACTTTCACTAACGCACACAACGATTGGTCAATAGACTTCCCAAGTCTCACCTTGCCTGACCCATCAGGACGTGCGTGCTTCTGGCGGAGCTTGTTCAGCACGTCAGTTGCATCAAAACCAGCGTTGTTACAAAGTTGGCGAGGGATGACCTCCAGGGCCTTGGCGAAGGACTTCATGAACAGCTGGTTCCTGTTCTGGTGCGTCAAGGCGCACTCACGCAAGTACTTGCTAACCTGCAGAAGACAGGGGGGGGGGGGGGGGGGGGGGGGGGGGGGAGGAGGAGACATTGAGACATCATACAATCTTTTTGATAAAAGTTCTGGTGTGTCGAGACTCACGCAAGTACTTGCTAACCTGCAAAAGATAAGGGGCGACGGAGGAGAGATTGAGACATCATAAAATCATTTCAATACAAGTTCTAGTGTTTCAAGGAGCACTTTCGCAAGTACTTGCTAGCCTCCAGAAGATAGGGGGGCGACGGAGGAGGAGCGATTGAGACATCATACAATCATTTCGATATTAGTTAAGGGATTACTCAAGTCATCCTGTGTAGTGCTAGATAACAAACAATCCAGACAGTAGGGTCTCCACTGGCGTGCTAGAAGCCCCGCTTGGCTTCTATTTCTATTATTATTTGTATTTTGATATTAATGATCCAGATACAGCGTGTAACAGCTGTCCTAGCTGTCAATAGCTACCACATATGAGTGCTAGTCTGCTTGAGGCACAGGTTTCATATTTCCCATGGTGGAAGGTTGAGGTGCTCAGAGGCACAGGTGTCATATTTCCCATGGTGGAGATTGAGGTGCTCAGAGGCACAGGTGTCATATTTCCCATGGTGGAAGGTTGAGGTGCTCACACGCACAGGTGTCACAATTTCCATAGTGGAAGGTCAAGCCAACTTGCTTTTTTGGCGGAGCCTCCTCTTCAAGGGGGCGGGAGCCCCCAGCGTTTCCCCGCTGTACGTCCGACCGACCGACAGACGGACCGACCGACCGAAAAATTGAAGCCTGACACGTCAGCCAACGGTCTCGTAACCAACTCGCTTCCGTTGCCACCTGTCGCTCTGTTGCGAACACTTTCCGCCTATGTGTTGCATCGCATGCGACGCTGCATTGAACTTGTCCATCAATGATTGCATGAAGAGATTGGATCACGTGGCTGCTGTTTTCTCGCCCAACACCCAACCACCAAAGATTGTATGCAAATTAGTCAAGCTGCCACAGGATGTGAGATTGAAGGAACCCCCCCGTTTGCATGTACTGTACATACTGCAGAATGGCTACTATGTTGGGTTAATTTGGGTTTGCAGACCGCAACTGCGCCTGAGCTTGGACTACTGAGCGGCAGCACGGAGGAAAGCTCTCTCCCTCTTCCAAGGCGGCAAGGCTGAAATTTGTATGATTGTATTAAGAGATTGGATCACGTATTTCTTGACACAAAGGCTCTGATTTGACTTTGTTTCCTCACCATCCTCGACTTCATCGTTCAGTCCAGCCATGGCAGCAGCCCCTGCCTTATTATAAATATAATATTAATCATTACATTCATTTTTACTGTAGCACGAACTCAGATCTGCCATCGGTTAAACGATTGTTTGGGGTTCAGTTCATCAGTGCATTTTCTCTGCCCTTCCTGTCATGGTTGGGCAAGACGGCGAGCAGCCTCAAAGGCTTTAGCAATGTAACAAAGTTCAAGCTCAAGCTTTTAGTTATTTTCAATAGCCATAAATGAAAGCGACGTATGAGAAGTGTTAGGCTGCCAGCTGATACCAACATGGACATTTAATCGTTAGAGCGCTTCAGCTCAAACAGCATGGGTTAATGTTTTTCTTTTCGGCTACTACCAGCAGCTTCTAGGCAGCTGCCTGAGCCAGCCACTGGGCTTGCCCCCAAAATTGCAGCAGCGCTAGAAAGCTGATTGCGGCAGCTTCAAGGTGCACTAGGTTGCTTTAGGGCTAACTGATTAGCCAGCTAGGATAGCTGCCTAGAAGCTGATGCACGTAGACGAAAAGGACAACAGCAGTGCGACAGCGCTTCTTAGAATGCCTCAATACAAAATAAAATGGGAACATAATTTGATCACATTTGCATCTTCCTGGTAATTTTGTTTTTACTGCCTAAGACCGCGAGCAGCCAAATTGCTAGCTGAAGCTTTGTAACCAAGTTCAAGTTAAGAATGCTTTAAAGAAGTCTAAGAGAGAACAACTGATAATTGTATTAATACATAGGAGAGTTCAGATAGTGCATTGAATCACTGCAGTACAGGAAGTACATGTAGTTTGAATACAGTCGCACGGTGGCTGGAGCATATTTTGACAGTGGGCGAGACTGTCATCAGAGTCAACCTACTTTAGTTTTCTTTGAATTCATAGTCCAAAAGGAAAGTGCTACCTAGGTTCTACCCACCAGTTCTCATAACAGCTTTTAAGAGCCCCCCACCCCCCCACCCACCTTATACCCCCCCACCCCACCCCCCACCCCAACCTTATACTCACATACCCCCCCCCCCCCCCCCCCCCCTCCTCACCCACACAAACTCACACACACACAGGGCTCACCTCCATCTCAATAGCTCCTCCTCCAGGCACAATCTCCGCATGCTTCAAAGCCCTCCTGACGATCATGATAGCGTCATGCAGGGATCGGTCAGCCTCATCAATGAACTGCTCAGATCCACCTCGCAAAACGATGGTGGCGGTGCGGGCTAGCGGGCAGCCTGTGAAGAGGTTGTAGCGCTCAGCTCCAACCTGACGCTCCTCAAAAGCAGCGCACTCTCCCAACACACCCTTGTCCAGGTTGTTCACAGTGGTCTGCACCCGGGCGCCAGTTGCCTTGGCCACGCGCTGCAGATCTCCCTCCTCCACTCTGCCAGCGCAGAAGATGCCACGGTCAGCAAAGTACTGGGTTCCCAGGTCTCCAATGGCAAGGCGGGACAGCACGATCTGGGCTCCGGAGTCAACACACCTGAAGAAAGACAACAGGAGCATGTGAGGACAAATGCCACAGGGATTTCCCCCCGCTGCATATAGCAATTGCTACTTTTGCCCCCCATTTTGGCCCAAATTGCCACTATCAGACCCCTTCCCCCTCCAAAGCCCTAAATGGCCCTAAAAAGCTACAAAACGCTGTCCCTGGAGGAGGCTTCACCATAAGGCTAAAATTAAAAACTTCCAGATTTGAAAAAATAATTGCCAGGGTTCAGGCCAGGATTGCATCTCTAGCAATTGCTTTGCGAACTACACCACTTTTAAGGCCACCTATTTTATTATTATTAAATTTCAGCCTGAGAGGCGTGTCAGGGCAAAGGTTATGATTCAGACCAGGCTTCAAGGCCGCAGGTGCGTGTCAAAACAAATGCCGCTGTGAAGGTCAGGCTTGAAGCTTTAGGTGCATCTCAGGACAAAGGTTAGGATTCAGATCAGGCTTCAAGACCGCAGGTGCGATGCCGCAAGACTGATGCCGCAGTTCAGGTCAGGCTTTTAGGCCACAGACGTGTGTCAGTTCCACAGGAGAGAACCATGATAATGCAAGCATCTTGTGTTAAGGTGTGGAAGTCATGCGCACCTATGGCCCCACCAAAGATGGATAAGTCCTATGCAGCGTCGCATGTGACACTAAAAAATGGCGGAGAGTGATGAGAGTGACAGAGCGACAGGTGGCAACGGAAGCGAGTTAGTTATGAGACCGTTGGCTGACGTGTCAGGCTTCATCGCGGTCAGACGGATGGCTGGGCGGATGGTCGGTCGGTCGGACAAATGGATAAACTTAGGAGCTCCCGCCCCCTTGTAAAACTAGGACAAACATGATGAAACCCATACCGAAAACACAAACTCGGCCTTGAGCTTGCTCGAAGAGAAACAAGGGAACAAACATTACATAAAGCATGACAGCCCCCCCCCCCCCCCCCCCCCCCCCCCATAAACACACTGACACGCAACTTACTTGGCAAGCTTATCATAGATGATGTTCCACTCAGCGTCAACGATGGACTGGTACTTAGAGGGGTCATCCAGGCGGATCTGAAGGGGACGCGACAGCGGCATGAGATAATGCAAGATTGAACAAGTCCAAGGCACGTAGGCTACGCAGAACTCAGACTCAGGTGCTCATTGACTTCATTATTTTTTACTACCACGTCAGGTTTGGACAAGTGTGCTGGCTTGTATTTTAAAAGAGAGATGTGCACCTCCCCCAGGAGGACAAAGGCCTACTGCAAGGCCACGCCTCAGAAAAGGAGGTGTGCTGCATGAAGCATGATCTCTGCAACTCCTCGCCACCTTGGTCCCATTGTATTACAGACCTTATGGACGTGGGTGATGCAATGCTAATGATTGGTCAACAGTAAATATGCTTAGACTCTTGTACTGTGGAAATGTCCCAACGTCTTAGTGACACGACCGCACGGCTTATGGCGGAAGCATAGTGGTTACAGAGGGTTAGTTGATATAGCGCCAGGAGGGAACCACATGGACGTGGACGTGGGTGATGCAATGCTACTGATTGGCTACCTATGGAATGTAATAAACCATAAGGTACGTACATTCAACTGTCTTTCTTGTTTTTAATATTGGGCAAGTCCTGTTAGCCTATTTGGCTACTCCTGGACTGTACAAATGCATATATCATACATACATTTGAATAGGCAGAACAATACACGGTTAGCAGTGCTGTGTGACAGAAGAAAATAAGCTCAGACTGTTGCCGTGCTGCCAACAGCGAAGATGCGTATACTCTGGTACTCTGTCCGAAGAAAATATGCTCAGACTCATGTCATACTGCCAACAGCGAAGATGCGTGTACTCTAGTTCTATGTTAGAAGGAAAAACGTATACATTTGTTTACTGTGTCAGAAGCCAACACGCTTATACTCCTGCACTGTGTCAGATTCTTGTACTACGTCAGAAGCAAATATGCCTAGATTCTTGTCCTGTGTAAGAAGCAAACATGTGTAGATTCTTGTCCCATGCCGGAGGCAAAAATGTAAAGATTCGTGTACTGTGTCAGAAGCCAATACGCCTAGACTCCTGTACTGTATCACATTCTTGTACTACATCAGAATCAAATATGCTCAGATTGTTGTACTGTCAACAGTGAATATATTTAGACTCTTGTACAGTGTGGAAATGTCCCAACGTCTTAGTGACACGACCGCACGGTTTATGGCGGAAGCATAGTGGTTACAGAGGGTTAGTTGATATAGCGCCAGGAGGGAACCACACACTGACGAGGAGGGCAGCGTGCTGTGTCTCCACACGCGGACTGGGTGGGTTGTGGTGGGTGGGGGTTCTTGTTGGTGGTGGGTGGGTGGGGGGTTCTTGTTGGTGGTGGGTGGTGGTGGGTGGGGTTCTTGTTGTCCAGGAGGGAACCACACACTGGCGAGGAGAGCAGCGTGCTCTCTCCGCACACGGATGTCACGCTTGTAGCCATTTAACAGATTATTTGGATTTGTTCGTTCGAAGACTCTTCGTTGTTCTTTGTTTGTAGTTAGTACCTCGCACTAGAGAATTTGGCCCGGGACTCCTGACATTTTGGCCCGGGAATCGATAATTTTTGACAATTCTGACAATTCTCGGGATTCTCAGGACGCGTAATACTAGACCCAAATCCAACTCATCCGCGGAACGGTTTTAAACAATAGGGAGAAGTCAGGACTAACCAGTGGTCACCTGGTGGAAGAGGGTCATATATTGCTGCAGAGCATAGCACAGCACAGAAGTGAAAGATAAATACATGTATCCCATATCATACTTGTATACATGGTCATGGTTGTTGGGGTTCTGATGGGACATGCTGGGGGTGATGACATGAAATGTTTTTTTGTTAGTAAATGATATGCTAGATTGCACTGCATCCAAATATAAACATTTAGACATTTATGTGTATGATGATATACGGTTGGCAACTATTTGACTTGTGAGGTGTTAATTTGACCCATGAAAGCTGCAGATGGCTACGACAGGCGCACCTCAGCATTCTCCTTCTCTGACTTGAGCTCCAACTCGATGTTGAGGAGGAGGATCTTAGGACGAGTGAAAGCCTTAGGCTGCTGCTCAAAGCCGGCGTATGAGAAGGTCTTCTTGAAGCCCACGCCATCGACCAGGAAGGAGTCACAGAGCCCACCACCTGTTACCTTCTTGATACCAATCATTTTCAGGTCCAGAGTCTGGGGGTCTAGTTTGCTGACGGCATCCACAACCATTTGCGCGAAGAACTCCTTCTCACCGCTCACCTGAGTGGACACCATCATGCAGGCACATTCAATCATGGTTGTACACACAGATTTTGAACCTTGGACACACAGGTCATGTACCACATGGAGATCAACAACCACAGGTCATGGGCACACAGGCCATGAAACACAGATGATGGAAACACACAGGTCATAAACCTTGGACACACAGGTCATGTACCACATGGAGATGAACAACAACTGGTCATGGACACACAGGCTATGAAACACAGATCATGGACAAACAGATCATGCACCACATAGAAATCACCAACCACAGATCATGGGCACACATATCATGAATCACAGATCATGTACCACATGGAGATCATGAACCCCATATCATGGATACAGATCATGAAACACAGATCATGGACAAACATATCATGTACCACAGATCATGGAAACACAGATAATGAAACACAGATCATGGGCAAACATATCATGAATCACAGATCATGTACCACATGGAGATCACTAACCACAGATCATGGGCAAACAGATCATGAAACATAGATCATGTGCTTAGTGGAGATCACTAACCACAGGTTATGGAGACAGTCAATGAACCACAGTTCGTGAATAGATCGTGTATCACATGGAGATCACAAACCACAGATCATGGACCACATTAAGATCGTGAACCACAGATCATGGGCACACAGATCATGAACTACAATGAGATCATGAACCACAGATCATGGACCCCATATCATGGACACACAGATCAGGGACCACATGGAGATCATGAACCACAGATCATGGACACTTAGATCGTGAACCACAGGTCATGGACAAACAGATCACTCACAGATCATGGACACACAGATCGTGAACCACATGGAGATCATGAACCACAGATCATGGACACACAGATCATAAACCTCGTGTTGATCATGGATACACAGATCATGGACCACATTGAGATCTTGGACAACAGATCAATAACCACATGGAGATCATGAACCTTGGACAAACATTAAAAATGAATCGGTAGACTTCAGACAATAATCCTGTACCGTCCAACAGAGGTGCGACCGACATGGGGGCTAATTCAGTCACATTGGCATGCAGAAACAGGTTGGTTCAGTTGCGACTGACCCTGGAGTGTATAAAGGCTTCCTTGCATGATAACAAAGAGGACTCACCAGCTTCGAGTTGAGAGTGGTCATGGCACACTTTTTGAGGAGATCCTTGATAACATCTTCGCTCTTGCCCTCCAAGCTCACAGACAGCTCCTTCACCTTGGCCACAGCTAGCTCAGCAGCCATGCGGTATGCCTTAATGATAGCCTGTGCAAGTAGAGTGAATGCAAGGAGAGGAGGGCATAATATCAACTCGCTGGAGCTAGAAGGCAGTGTTTTGAGCAAAGGGTACATTTGCAGGAAGAAGCTTTGAGTCTTTTCATTTAGAAGTGCAGGAAGCAAAGGTTTCACTATGAGCCAGAACAGGTAGAAGGTCATTTGCATGCACAGGGAGAAGAAGGGAGCTGGGAGTGACAACAGGAGCATGCGCAAGAAGAAGAAGGGAGTCGCAAGATTGGCATGAGCTGAAAGTAGAAGGGAGCTGGCAAAATGTACATGCGCACGCAATACACAGGGAGAAAAAGGGAGCTGGGAGTTCAAACATTAACATGCACAGGAAATATAAGGGAGTCACAACATGTACAGGCGCAGGAAGCAGAAAGGAGTCACAACATTCACATAAGCAGGACGAAGAAGGGCGCTGGGAGTTTTGTGTACACACTCAGGGAGACAAAAGGAGGTGGGTGATCTCTTCAGCCAGAAAAACTAGCAAGCCAGAGAGTGGAGTGACAGAAGTTGAAGGAACATCTAGGCCTGGTGATCCTCAAGTGTGCTTTCAGAGTCTTGCAATGCATGGTATGATAAGACACAACTCGAGGGAACACATGGTAATGACCAGACCCGGGTCAAGATATGCATGGCCAGCTTTCTCATTAGCTGATTCCCTTCCTACAATTACCAGCCAAATGAGATGCTGGGGGGGTGGAATGGCACTGGGGTATGCCATTCCACTACACTTGCATATCTGTTGGCTTGTTCTGGAATGTGCCATTCCCGTGCACCTCCACTATTCGGGCTCATGCATAGACTAGAAGACTAGGAAACTTGATACTTTGGATAAAGGGTCCCAATTCTCCATGCAAGGTTATCAGCTGTTCAATATGAGGCAAGCGAGGGGTCAGGCTTCAACTTTTCAGTTTTCAAGACGGCGAGCAGCCAGATTGCTGGCTGGGGAGCCATGCAACCAAGCTCAAGTTTCCAGTTTTCATGTGGAGGTGGGTTGAGGTGGGAAAGCCTTTCAAGCTTGCTAGGATCCAGATCTTACCCTAGGATGAACTCCCTCCTCCACATATGGCTTGGCTTCCTTCAGGAACTCTCCAGCTAGAATGACGACGGAAGTAGTCCCATCACCGACTTCAGCATCTTGAGACAGCGAAACATCTACAAGACTCTTGGCTGCTGGGTGCACAATCTCCAAAAGCTTCATGATTGTTGCTCCGTCATTCGAAATAGTGACTTGTCCCTGCGCCAAAACCGCGCCCAAATTGTAAGGCAAGGTGGCTCCTCGAAAAGAGAGACTAAAAGCCGAGAATGCCTAGATCCAGGGATCTACATCCAATTTTTTCTCATCAGCAGAGAGCTCAATCGGCGTAAAGGCCTGAACCGCGCGCACTACAGGTTTAACGGAGTGATGAAATCTTCGACCCTCCCAATTGCTCGATGGTCGCGGCTGCTACAAGAGACTCACCCTGTCATTGTGGATCAGCTTGTCCATCCCGCGAGGGCCCAAGGTGGTGCGGACCGTATCAACCACGGCCATGCAGGCATTAATGTTGCTAATTAACTGCGGTTTTCCTTGGCTCGTGTCAGTCCCCTCTTTCAACAAGATAATCTGGGGCTGCATCCCAAAATTTCCCATCATATTGGGCAACTTTTGAAGAACCTTCGTGCAGAAGACGACAAACTAAGTTCGAACAAGTATAATACTAACAGAACGGAAGGGGACAATGAACAAACGCAGTGTTAGCGGCTCAATGGGACAAGCACAATTATGAGTTTGGAAGGAGTACAGAAAGAGGTACGGCTCTTGGGCAAGGGGGAAAGGGGGAGGTCCGGACCTAGGTCCCCGGAAGAGGTCCGGGGGGGAGGTCCGGGGGCGCGGGTAGACAGAACTCCTCGTCTGTATCTGCGTCTCTATATGAGAGCGAGTGAGAGGTGCGACGCACATGCGAAGCCTCGCGCATCCTGCCATCCCACGATTAATTCCTACCCATATAGACCAAACATACATGCTGAAAGCTCGTATTCCATAGTTTCATGTCATCAAGTTGGCTCCGGCCCCCCTAAAAGGAGCTTGTGCACCAGCTCACAGTTAACCTTGGCATTGGTTGCTAGCTTCTCTGGCTGGTTCATTATTGTCTTCCTCGTGTTTTTATCCTGAAGGCCTATCCTAGTTAAATCTCATAAGCATGTGCTGCATGAAGGGAGCCTATAGTATGGCCACCTGTGGTGAGCTGTGGCTTGAACTCGAGTTTGTATAGTACTGCACTGTCCTGCCCCTGTCCCCATGTGGTTGGATCGCCGCTTCCCTTCCCCCATAGCACTATTCCTGTATACCTTCGCCACTTAGAACTAGAGGAGCAGCACGATGGGCGAGCTTCCCCGTCGTATTATCAAGGTTCGAGTGAAAGTCGCAGTGACCGCCTGTCCTTCCTAGGTTCCCAAACTTCACCTTTCTAACTTGCCTTTCAAATCGATCTGCGACCTGCTGTATTATTCTGCAGGAGACGCAGCGGCTGTTGAGTGAGCCTGGTAAGTGGTGACGAAATCGAAATCGCGAAGTCTCTAGGTGTAGCACCTATGCACTTGACTGAAACTCCCTTCCTCACCTTTCGTTGTGCAACAGCTCCTGGTATCAGCGCGTCTCCTGCCGAGGACAACTTGCGCTACTTTAATGTCATGATTCTTGGACCTACCCAGTCTCCTTATGAAGGTATGCTCCAATTGATTTTCTCGGGCTATCTCGTCCTCCTGACTTGAAGACGGTCGCCATTCTACTTTGATGTGCTAAGATCAGCTTTCTCTGGAGTCTCAACTCCTAACTATCAGTAACTGGTCAGATCTTTGGCCTGTACCTCCTAGTGGAAACTTGCAGTGAGGCACATTTTCAGGCCTCCAGACGTCCCTCCTTCCTAAGCAAATGCCCTTCTGTTCACACCACTCACCAGCCACCACTCCAGCCAACAGATTGATCCCCCTTTTCTTCCCCTTCCCCACCACCCACTTCTGACTCTTCGGTCGCCCCATCCTGTAGGTGGTGTTTTTAAGCTGGAGCTCTTCTTGCCCGAAGACTACCCCATGGCACCCCCTAAAGTGAGTCTCACAGTTACAGCTGTACGGGCAGTACAGTTATTTGTAGAAATTGCGCCCAGTACAGCTGTGCCACTTGAGAAACAACATGAAATCATAATGAGGCAGGGCAGATGGGGCATGGTATCACAGCACTGTTTTTCTGTTTGGCTTCGAGCAGCAGCTTCTAGGAAGCTCCCCCAGCCTGCCAGTGAGCTACATCTAGGGATACCAAGCTCTCTATCAGATAATATTTATTATTTTGTATATTGTACAATAATGTGAACTGGCATCGTACGATGTGTCCAGTTACCGTGTTCATCGTACGAAATATCATACTGATATCGTGCCAAAAAACAGGGAAATGTATAAACTCGCAGGAAGGCCAACAGAAAACTGCATTTCGATGAGCATTGGAGCGCAACTGGTCTGCTCATGCACAACTTCTCTGCAACTGGTCCGCAATCGTACAATCCTGGGGTCGGCGGTTTGATAATCATCAGGAGTACCTCAGCCTGGGATTTCCTTGCTCTGGGTCTGGGCTTGGGAATTCAGTATATCGTACGATATATTGTTCGATAACAGATCATGATATTATCGTACTTTTATCTCCTTCAGGATTGGTTCATTTGACTTGATTTTTTCTGTATGGGCATGTTCAAATATTGCCATGTATTATTGTCATGTAATACCTGTAATATCCCCTTGATCTCACATTGATTCCCAAAGAAAAAAGGTGATTTCGTCATCGTACGATAATTGTAAAGATATTGTACTTTAGACATCCCTCACCTGGCTACACCCAATGATTTTAGCAGTGCTACACAATTGAGAATGGCAGCTCCAAAGTTCGCTGGGTTGCGTACAGTTTGGCTAGGTAGCCATGAAGGGGAGTTGCCTCGAAGCTACTTTGCGTAGCTGAAAAGAAAAACATTGTATCACAGGATTACATTTTTCAGGATCTACAGTGAGGTCTACTGATTCCGTTGTAGTCCATGTCTCTTCTCCTTTTTTATAGCCTGGGCTGGGCCTAAGTTGGTTTGATGTACCCTTGACTTGACAGCCTGCTTCACACTTAGCTAGTCGTGTATACCCTGTCTGTATCCTCGGCAAGTCAAACAGATGTTGAAGGCATGCTTCTTGCAACAAATTCAACAGCATGGCAAGGGATGCCGGAAATTGGCGGTGAGTGTTTGCAACGGAGCTACTGGTGGCAACGGAAGCGAATTAGTTACGAGACCGTTGGCTAACGTGTCAGGCTTCGCCTCGGTCAGACGCACAAACAAATGGGTAACCCTGGGGGGCTCCTGACCCTTTGAAGAGGGGGCTCCACCAAAAATTCACCCCCCAAGCAATGTCTTGTGGGGGCTTATTTGCATACAGGGAAACGAGCATTTGTCTAACTCTGTCTGTGACCCCTTGAAGGTCTGGTTATTGACTTAATTTGAGGATCCCAGCATTGACTAGTGGGGAGAAAACAACATGCAGGGAATCGTGAACGCTTTGTCAAACTCTTTCTGTGACCGCCTGAAGGTCTGATTATTGTCGCACTTTTATCTTCCCAGCAGTGACTAGAAGGGACACGATTGCATGTAGGGAATCCTGCACGCTTTGTCTAACTCTATTTGTGACCGTCTGCAGGTCCGATTCTTGACAAAAATATATCATCCCAACATTGACAAGCTGGGTCGAATTTGTTTGGATATCCTGAAAGACAAGTGGAGCCCAGCACTTCAGATCCGAACAGTCCTCCTCAGGTAAGAAGTGCTCAAATAGTCAAATATACTGTTTTTCCGAGAGACTCAGTGCAACCCCAGTGCAACACGCTGCCCCAGGGGGTTCGGGGGGGAGGGTGGGTGGGGGGGCATTTCTGACTAGCCCGACCCGTGCATCGCCATGCAGCGACAGAAGTGAGGTTGAGGGGGCCAGCCCGTTTGCTTGCACTGGGGCCCAACCACTTATGGGACCTACTTATTGTACTCTACCTTCTCATCAGCCCTTGCTCTTGCATGCAGCATCACACATGTTGCAAACACTGTTCAGGTTCAGGTACCATGCTCGGCATGTCCAGACTGCAGTTACGCCTAAGGTCATCGCTTTTCTTTTCAGCTACGAGCAGCACTGCTTAGGCAGCTCTCTGAGCCAGCCACTTGGATAAGCTCCCAGATTTTAACAGTACTGGAAAGTCGATTCTACCAGCTTCCGTAGGCACTACTTTGCTATCGGTTTGGCTGTATAGCAAGCCAGGGCTGCATGGAAGCTGCTGCCAAACGATAACCCCACAATTCACCCATATTTACCCACAATCCAACATTTTTTGAATTTTGTCACAGATACACACACCCACAAATGTGCACAGACACACATCTGAACCTCCTATCCATCTTGTGTGCAGTATCCAAGCTCTGCTCAGTGCGCCTAACCCTGATGACCCTCTTGACGAACAAATTGCTAAGCATTGGAAGGACAATGAGCCCACTGCCCTCGTGACAGGTACGAACCTTTTCAAGCCCCATTCTGTATTCCTCCCAAATGGCAGTATAACTCATACTTGAGCTCACTCTAAAAGAAAAATATCAGATGTGCATATATATATATATATACAATGTACACATGTACATATATTTATATATATACAGTAGACTGGGTGCTAGGGCGAAGAGATTCACCCTGTCCTACTTGTAGCCACTTTTTGTGCAACACATCGTAAATTGAGTGACTCAATGCGACCCCAGTGCTACGTGCTGCCCCTCGAACCCCATAGAGTGCGAAGGGAGGAGCCCGGTGGGTTGGGGGGGGGGGGGGGGGGGGAGCGGGGGCACATCTGACTAGTTTAGCCGGTCCCGTGCAGCGACGGAATGGCGACGCGTCGCACACAACTTTTCCATTCAGTGTGACGTCATGGATAGGTCAATGCTGACGTCACTCAAGCCCAGAGCATAAGACACATTATTGCGTTGACCATTTCCATTCTCGCCCTTCACGGTTGTTTTTCCAAGGATCGCATGTGTATCCAGCACTATGGACCACATGTGTATGCAGCACGCATGTAGATTGCATTATATGGCTTGTGCATGTATCTTGCTTTAGCTGATGTCTCATGTGCAATGCTGGGGGCAAATTCTGTCACTCGTGTTATGTCATACAACCAAAAGTTTCTCATAGCCAGCTCAACCTCAGCAAGGCGCAATAAAGGCCTTGTTAAGCTTTTGTAAACTATTTTACAGATATGTCGTAGCTTGAGTTAAACTGGGGCTGCATCAAAATATATGACTGCGTGTTTGTAAATTAAAAATGCTTCGCTATCACGTGGCGTGAGCTTGAAGGAATCTTCCAGTTCGCTTGCACTTGGGAAGGTTGCTATGTGTTTTGCTGCTTTCGCAGACCGCTACTGCGCCTGGGCTTGGATTAGATCGCGACAGCACAGAGGATAGTTCTCGGTCTCTTTTAAGGTGGCAGGTCGGATTGTGAGTTGGTACTCCTATGGGAGGCTTTGTTCACCTCTCTTCCATCAGGTTAAGCTGAAGGAACTATTCCATCAGATTAAGCTAAAGGAACTATGTAGTGTTAAGTATGTAAACAAAAAAAGAACTGCTACTCACATACTTTTGTATGGTTATGGAGGTGGTGATAGTGGTGGTAACAGTGATGATGGAGGTGGCGGTGATTGTGACAATGATAATGATGGTGGGAGACTAACCTGCATCTTCTCTTCTCCCCCCTCTGCAGCTCGCGAATGGACTCGGGCCCATGCTACTAACTAACTCTGCCATCTGCGGACCTTAACTTTCCTCCCGTCCAATTGATGCAGCGTCAGCAGCCTCATGATTAGATACTACTACTTCCAGCCATTGCTTTTGAGAAGCATCTAAACGGCTAGACCTCTTTAATCCCATGCTCTTTTCTGTGACGCGGAGGAGTTGTACACTGTAGCGTAACTTTTTACTTTCACTTATTTCAAACTTTTGGCGTAATTATACTGTCATGTTCGTGTAAATTCGGTACCCCGCCTGGGGAGTCCTGGCTTGGTTGGGTCTCTCGGAATTGCAGGCTAGGATAGTTAAGTTAAGTTTTATTATCGGTACATGGTCTATCAGCCTTCTTGAACTTGGTTACACAGCTTCAGCCAGCAATTTGGCTGCTCGTTGTCTTCCTCAGTAAAACCAGAATCGGGGTGCTCAGTGCTCACCATGACACCGTCTGTGGTCACAGGAGAATAATTGTTACAAGGTTCTACACGCGTCTAACCGTCTGCACTGTGCAGTGGGCAGACCCCCCGTGCGAGAGCCGCAGAAACAAGGGGGTTCCGGAGCACACGCCAGAGTGCACTAGTGCAGATTCGAACCAGGGACTCCCCCGTGTGTGGTGGCAGTAAACATGACCCCAGGTGTATTACAATGGTAATCAGTTAGCCTGTCAGTTAGTCACTAAAGTATGCGCTTGAAGTGAAGGAGTCCGAGCTCCGGTTGGAAAAAAACATATGTCGATATGTGCCATTACTTACACGCATACGGGTACCATTCCTTTTTTTCCTGATTCCCTTCTTGAGGGCAAGGTGCTACGCGGGACGAGAGCTTTTTACAGCTCCAACCTTTTTACAAGGCATGAAGACTTGCGCATAAGGGCGTATACCTCTTCGTTCTGGAAGCGTGGTGACCAATATAAAATTAAACACGAGCTCACAAAATGTAGGGGGGGGGGGGGGGGGGGGGGGGGGGCTCATATTCCTAATATAATCTCTGACTCACGAGCTAACAACCCGAGACAGAATGTGCAATTGCTGCGATATGATTATTGTTGTAGAGGACGCACACTTCCTCCTAGAATGCCCCATCTACAGGTACTCAAAACTACGACTCCAATTGTTTGAGCTTTTTTTGTGATGATATAATCATTAGCGAAATTCTGGAAGGGCTGAAACAACTGACACAATCTCACCTAAGGCACGTAAGTAGGGAACGGCAATATGATATCATGCCATCAAACGATACCATGTGATGCCGGCAGTCTGTTTTTTTTTGATTAGGCTAAAGTTGCCATTTATATGCAATATCATATGATGCAATTTGTATGATATCATATGATATCATACTCTCCATCGACCAGCATCATATGATATGCCGGTCCCTACACAATAGTATATTGATCTCCGACCACGATAACATGATGTGCAAGAGATCAAATATGTCAAAACACCAAGCAGCATACTCTAGCTAGATTCATCATAGGATGCCATCGACTTAGAAAGCGTACACCACACAGAACCTAGCGAGACAGCTGTTTCACAAAAAACAATACATATTTATTACTTTAAATTTATACATATTTTGGGGTTCAGTTCATCAGTGCTTTTTCTTTTCAAGCTGTTCCTAACAGTTGGGCAAGTCCCTTTAGCCTATTTGGCCTACCACTGGATTGTAACCTACATTCATATAACATGGAATTAGTGCTGATAATAATGCTTGCTTGCTGCAATCTTGTCTTTCTCTTTCTGAGGAGTTTTTGGAAGACCCCTCCCTGATGTTGCGGAGTGGGCTTGTCTTGGGCCAACAATGGCCTGTCGATGGCAAAGTAATGTACCCATGATGTACCTGGGTAATTTTTCACGAGCTGTGTGATCTTGATCTTCAATGCAGATAGCTCTTATAAAACGCATCAGTTGAAGGCACCCCGGGGTTCTGCATCAGGAGAATGTTGATAGCCAGGTCTGTGAAGCGTGAAGTCCTCATGTCTTGGCATCGAAGGAAATCTGTAGTCATGCTGCGTAGTTCTCACTTTCTCACCCAATTCAGCTTGGTGCGTTGGTAATTGGAACTTGAGATGCTGTCAATGCTGGCGCATTGCATAAGTCCAGCCGTTGCAAGATTGCATCAGTGCAAGACTCGACCATAGGGCAGCGCCCTCCCCCTTCCGAAGTCAATTTCTTGCTTCATTTCTCAGTTCATTTCTGTGGGATTCCCAGTCCGAGTTCATTTCCCAGTTGAGGTACACTGTATCCGGTACAAACAGAGCGCGCCCCTCCGATTTCTGAACCAAATTCTTCTTTCTGTTCCAATGCTCCGCTTCGCCCAATAGAAATGCAATAAAGCACTAGCGTGTTCAAACAAAGTTGTGTTCGATTTCGAATTAAAACTTCTCTCTAAGAAATCTCTCTTCGAATCCGGGTGGATGCGGGTACTAGCTGGTAGCAGTTGAATAAGCGTTGTTGGATCCGATTAATCCTGTTGAGCCATGCGGACTGTCGTAGCTTGGCAAGAAACACCGGTGCGAATGCTGCTCGCCTCGCTCTTTCTTTGATGCTTCTAGATTGCTCTTGATTCCCGACGGTGTTCGAAGCTCTGGGTCAATACCCTCCCTGTTGTTTTTAGAATGTGAACGTGGGACTGACGCGCGTTGGTTTCTTACGCAGCCTGAGAAGGATGGAGTTCGCAACGTTTGCTACGATCTATGCTTCAAGCCGGGTACGTTCCAGTGATGGTTGACGATTGCATCCCTGTGCCCGCCCTAGTGAGACTAAGTGTCCAGGAAAGGGTCAGGTTGGGGGTTGGTGAGATATTGATATGGTCCTCCTACCTCCTTCCTTCTACCTCCTACCTCCTACCTCCTACTTTCCAGGAGGCGCATTCCTTAGCCTAAGTGTTCCTCATATTATGCACACATATCTCCCAGTCAGATGCCTGCTTGAATTGCTGCACTCAGACCTCCAATGTAGCAGTTGACTATTCAATTACCTGCTGGCACTAGAGCTGAAAAGGAGCTGATAATTGTGCCCTTCTGCCTCCACATTTCACAATTAGGGAAGTGGCAGCTATGAATTTTCCAGAGCACTCAATTCTTTCAAATCAGGGGCTTCATACGGAAGCCTGCTTGAATTGCTGCACTCAGACCTCCGATGTCGCAGTTGACTATTCAATTACCTGCTGGCACTAGAGCTGAAATGGAGCTGATAATTGTGCTCCTCTGCCTCCACATTTCACAATCTAGGAGGTGGCAGTTATGATTTTGGCAGAACACTCAATTATTTTTCAATCAGGGACTTTATTCAGAAGCCTGCTTGAATTGCTGTGCACAGACCTCCGAGTTCGCAGTTGAATATAAGTGCACCTGCTGGCACATAAGTCTTACACTTAGGGAGCTGGTAGTTATGCTCTTGGCAGAGCACTCATTTTTTTAAATACACCAGGGATCTCATTCAGAAGCCTGCTTGAATGAATTGCTGCACTCAGACCCCAGCAGTTGAATATTCAATCACTGGCTGGCACTACAACCTGATAGAGAGGTCTGGTAATTGTGCTCTTGTGCCTCAACATTTCATAATTTGGGAGCTGCTTGTTATGCTCTTGGCAGAACTCACAATTGTTTTAAACCAGGGGCCTCATTCAGATGCCCGCTCCCACAGCTGCCTTCAGACCTCTGTGGTCGCAACAATATCATCGGACATTTGATACCCCCAGAGAGCTGGTAATTGTCCTCTTGTGCCTCCACATTTCTGTATTTGGGAAGCTGGTTATTCTGCTCTTGGCACTGCACTCACTGTTTAAAAATCAGGGAGCTGCTAATTATTCTCTTGGCAGTGCCTTAACATTTCACAGTTCGAGGGCTTGGTGGGTGGGTATTGTAAGAAAGAGGGGAGACCAAGAGCCAATTGAGAGGCCCTCCAAGCATAAAAGGCAAGCTAACGTCATTCTTGTAGTGTTTGCAGTAAATGCGTATTACATTTATTTTTCTTCCTGTCTTCAATTTCGTCCTGCCCCTCTCACCCTCCCCGCAGATGGTGCTCACCTTGTTGCGGGCGTAGGCAACCGTGTGTTGATCTACGATGCTGTGGATGGAGACCTGCTGCATGCTCTCAAGGGCCACAAGGTGGGCCACAGGGGTTCATATCAGCATGAGTTACAACTTACACATGGCATGCACTTGGGTTCATAGCGTTACTGTTTGTGTTGGCCCGATGCAGCAGCTTCTAGGCAGCTCTTCAAGCCAGTAATTGGGACATGCTTGAAGATGTCAGCATAAATATATACATATGAGACTACCACTTATCATACCGGTAAATACAGATGTCGAGCATGCATACCAAATATATGGATTTCAGAATTCAGAATCCATAATTCAGATGTTAACATCATCACCTGACATCCAGATATTGAATGTCCTGCAGGACTCTGTCTACTGTGTGGCACACTCCAACAGTGAATCCCACCCACTCTCGCATCCCCACACCCATAACCCACCCGCACCCTCTCACCCACCCACCCACCCACCCATTCACACCCTCCCTCACCCACCAACCCTCCCTCCCTCACCCTCACCCACCCATCCTCACCCTCTCACCCTCCCACCCACCCACCCACCCACCCTCACCCTCACCCTCCCACTCACCCACCCACCTAACATCCTGCAGGACTCTGTCTACTGTGTGGCATACTCCAGCAATGTGTCCCACCCACTCTCGCATCCCCACAGCCATAACCCACCCTCACCCTCTCACCCACTTACCCCACCCACACCCTCCCTCACCGGCCCACCCACCCATCCACCCACCCACCCAACATCCTGCAGGACTCTTTCTACTGTGTGGCATACTCCAGCAATGGATCCCATCCACTCTCGCATCCCCACACCCGTAACCCACCCTCACCCTCACCCTCTCACCCGCCCACCCACACCCTCCCTCACCCACCACCCTCTCACTCACCCACCCGCACCCTCCCTCGCCCACCCTCCCTCACCCTCTCACCCACCCATCCACACCCTTTCTCACCCTCCCGCCCACCCACCCAACATCCTGCAGGACTCTGTTTACTGTGTGGCATACTCTTGCAACGGCAAGCGCTTCGCCTCGGGTGGCGCTGACAACACTGTCATCATCTGGACCAGCAAGGCTGAGGGCATCCTGAAGTACACCCATAATGAGTCGATCCAGGCAATGTCTTATAACCCTGTCAGCCAGCAGTTAGCCAGTGCGACCGCAGGCGACTTGGGGCTTTGGTCGCCCGAGCAGAAGTCTGTAGCCAAGCACAAGGTATGGGCTTGGGGAGTAACTAACTAACGAACGAACGAACGAACCAACCAACCAACCAACCAACCAACCAACCAACCAACCAACCAACCAACCAACCAATTAACTAACAGTGTACCGTGCGGCTTTGGTATTGATTGGACTAGTAAACAACGATACACGCACAAGGTATGCGTATCTCAGGTATGGGCTTCGGGGACTTCGGGGGCAGAGGGCAAGTATCCAGCGGTAGAGGGAAGCTAGCCCGGGGCTTAGGTTTTAGGGTTTATGGGGTTTAGGGTTTAGGGGTAACTGGTTACCCCCGGGCTAGCAGACCCCGGGCTAGCTTCCCTCCTCCGTATCCAGCACGCATGCAGATTGCAACACAAACAACTAGAAGCTGCTGACCCTTCATCTTTACCCCTTGCTGCCATACCCCCTCCCTTCCTACCCCACTAAGACCTTCATGCGCTGTCCCCTCCTACCCCACTCACACTCGCACTCGCTCCCTCAGCAAGACCTCACACTCACACTCGCTCCTACCCCACTCCTACCCCACTCACACTCGCACTCGCTCCCTTACCAAGGCCTCACACTCGCACTCGCTCCTACCCCTGTCCTACCCCACACACCCGCACTCGCTCCTACCCCACTCCTACCCCACTCACACTCGCACTCGCTCCTACCCCACTCCTACCCCACTCCTACCCCACTCACACTCGCACTCGCTCCTACCCCACTCCTACCCCACTCACACTCGCACTCGCTCCTACCCCTGTCCTACCCCACTCACACTCGCACTCGCTCCCTCGCCAAAACCTGTCCTGTTCCTACCCAATCACAGTCACACTCTGGTAAACGGTGTTACACAATTTAATTGCGGTCCAGCCACACAGTAATCAAAAATACAAAAAATAACATCATGAATAAGGCATCTAGTCAACCCTACTCACACTCTGCCTCCACTCTGTCCCTAGGTGAGCTCCCTTACCAAGACCTCCATGTCCTGTCCTGTTCCTACCCAATCACAGTCACACTCTGGTCAACGGTGTTACACAGTTTAATTGCGGTTGAGCCATACAGTAATCAAAAAAAAAAAAACATTAGGAATAAGTAATCTAGTCAACCCTGCTCACACTCTGCCTCCACTCTGTCCCTAGGTGAGCTCCCGCATCTGCTGCCTGGCATGGACAGTGGATGGCAACTTCTTGGCCATGGGCTCTTTCGACGGCTCCGTCAGCATCAGGGACAAGGCTGGGAGCGAGAAATCTAGGATCGAGTCTGGAGCCTCCCCTGTGTGGTGCCTCGCATGGAACCCTGTGGTGGGTGCTAAGGATGCCTCCCCCCCCCCCCCCCCCCCCCCCCTATTTTTTCTTCTTCCCTTGAACTGGTGCTTTGTTTTTTACAACGGGGGAACTAGGAAAGGGAGCCTCCCCCGTGTGGTGCCTCGCATGGAACCCAGTGGTGGGTGCTAGGGATGCCTACCCCCCCCCCCCCCCCCCCCCCCCATTTTTTCTTCTTACCTTGAACTGGTGCTTTATTTTTTACAATGGGGGAACTAGGAAAGGGAGCCTCCCCTGTGTGGTGCCTCGCATGGAACTCAGTGGTGAGTGCTAAGGATGCCCCCCCCCCCCCCCCCCCTATTTTTTTCTTCTTACCTTGAACTGGTGCTTTGTTTTTTACAACGGGGGAACTAGGAAAGGGAGCCTCCCCCGTGTGGTGCCTCGCATGGAACCCAGTGGTGGGTGCTAGGGATGCCTCCTCCCCCCCCCCCCCCCCCTATTTTTTCTTCTTACCTTGAACTGGTGCTTTGTTTTTTACAACGGGGGAACTAGGAAAGGGAGCCTCCCCCGTGTGGTGCCTCGCATGGATCCCAGTCCTCCAAACATCAGTTATTCACCTCTATCTTTGTCTTTTCACACAGGAGCCTGGCGTGCTAGCCATGGGTTGCTTGGATGCTATCCACTAGCCCCCCCCCACCCACCCACCCACCCCCACACACAAATATCAGTTATTCACCTCTATCTTTGTCTTTTCACACAGGAGCCCGGCGTGCTAGCCATGGGTTGCTTGGATGGCATCCTCAAGTTCTACACCCTTACAGGACAACAAAAGAGCAAGGATCGTGACCTAGGCTTCGACCCATTGTCGCTGTCCTTCTTCAGCAGTGGAGAGTACATAGCAGTCAGCGGCACTGACAAGTAGGTCAGGGATTTGTTCCCCCGCTATACATAGCGATCGCTACTCTTGACCCCGTTTGGGCTCAAATTTCCATTATCAAAATAACACAACAAGTTTTGCCCCTGCATGGCCGTAAAAAGCTTAAAAAGCTACAACAAGCTGTCCCTGGAGGGGGCCTAAACCCATACAGCTATAAAAATCCACTTTCTGAACTAAAAATAAATCCCTGAAGTACGTCCATTCTAGACTGCTTCTCTCCCAGTTTGTCTGTTTATCATTTATGCATTTAATCTATGCATTTTATCTGGCAAGGCAATGTTCCATTCCCACTTTCTTTCTTCAGCAGTGGAGAGTACATAGCAGCCAGCAGCACTGTTAAGTAGGTCCGGTCCCTGCTTCTCTGCCAGGTGGTCTGTCTATTATCTGTGTATTTTATCTATGCATTTTATCTAGTAGGCCAATGTCCCATTCCCACTGTCTTTCTTCAGCGGTGGAGAGTACATAACAGCCAGCAGCACTGACAAGTAGGTCAGGGACTTCCCTTCCCGCTATACATTGCAATCGCTACTTTTGACCCTGTTTTGGCCCAAATTGCTGCTTTACATAAAACTACAAGTTGTGGCCTTAAAAGGCCCTAAAAAAGCTACTAAAGGCTATAAAAGCTACAAAAAGCTATACAAACACTGTCCCTGGAGGAGGCCTAAATCCATACAGCTATAAAAATCCACTTTCTGAACTGAAAAAGCGAACTGAAAAAGCTATAAAACAATCCACTTTCTGAACTGACAAAAGCCCCTGAAGTAAGTCCATGGTTGTGTGCCTCTCTGCCACTTTGTCTGTTTATCATAATTTTTTTTATCTAGCAGGCCAATGCCCCATTCCCACTTTCTTTCTTCAGCAGTGGTGAGATATATGACGGTGCTATGGAAGTGTCCTGGAATCAGGCTTGCGTCGCACGTTTTGCTACCTAACTTGACTTACAAAAACTTAAAAACTTATTGCCACCACAGCCCACCAGGAAAATATTACCATTATGACCACTCCTCCCGAGCCCTCCCTTGCTATGATTCCACCACCAACTGCAATTAGTCACTGAAACCTGCTTTGATTCCACCACCAACTGCCATAAGTCACTAAAAAAAACCTGCTTCGATTCCACCACCAACTGCGATTAGTCACTGAAACCTGCTTTGATTCCACCACCAACTGCCATTAGTCACTGAAGCCTGCTTTTATTCCACCACCGTCTGCCATCAGTCACTCAAACCTGCTTTGATTCCACCACCAACTGCCATTAGTCACTGAAACCTGCTTTGATTTCACCACCAACTGCCATTAGTTTACCGAAACCTGCTTTCATTCCGCCTCCAACTGCCGTCAGTAACTGAAACCTGCCCTCAGTGTTCACTCCATCACTCTTGTTGCTGTACAGGAACGTACAGCTATACACACGAGACGGTACCTTCCTGACTCAGATAGCTTCACGGGACTCATGGGTGTGGGCAGTACGCCCCCGCCCGAAGTACAATTTTGTTGGCTTGGGCTGCGAAAACGGGTCAATTGCAACATACCAGGTATGAAGGTCTTTGGTCGGCGTGACACAATCAGTTTCCATTTGTGGGCGAAAGAAATCCCTTAGCTATGGGTCCCTGCCCAATTTTTGGCGGAGCCCCTCTTCAAGGGGGCGGGAGCCCCCAGGGTTACCCATTTGTCTGTCTGTGCGACTGTCTGAATAAGGCGAAGCCTGTCACGTCAGCCAACGGACTTGTAACTAAGTGTCGTAACTAACTGCCACCTGTCGCTCTGCCACCTGTCGCCCGTCGCAAACACCTCTCGGCCAATTTTGAACGTCGCTTGCGACGCTGCATAGAACTTGTCAACTTCACAATCATGCATTGTAATTATCAACTGATAGAAAGGGAGTATATGACATGCATCCCACTTGGTGGCGTAACTCTGCCACCCAAATAACACTGCTCCACCCCCCAATGTGGAAACAAGCGCCATGCCACACGACACAAGACAGCAAAACATAACACAAGACAGCACTGCCAAACTCACAAGGCAAAAAAAAAAATCATTGACAAAAAAAAACTTAATCCATCGCAGCGTAACAAAATAATTCGAGCACACCTGACACTGACACTGGCACACCTAACCCTCCCCCCCCCCCTCCCCCTGCCCTTGTAGTCAATTCATTCGACTGTCCATGGGCTTTACCAGGATCGCTACGCGTACCATGACCAGATGGCAGAGGTGATCATCCACCGTCCACCTGTCACTGACACTGGCACACCTGACCCTCCTCCACCCCACCCCACCCCACCCTTCATCCTACTGGCACACCTAACCCTTCCTCCCCCCTCCCCCCTCCCCCCCCCCCCCCCTGCCCTTGTAGTTAATTTTTTCGACCGTCCATGGACTTTACCAGGATCGCTACGCATACCGTGACCAGATGACAGATGTGATCATCCAGCATCTCATTACAGAGCAAAAGGTGGGCCTTGTGATCAGTGTTTTATTTGGCATTGGTGTTTTATTTTGCATTGGTATTTTAGTTGGCATTGGTGTTTTATTTGGCAATGGGGTTTTATTTGGCATTGGTGTTTTATTTGGGATCGATGTTTTATTTCAAGCTGGTGTTTTATTTGGCATTGGTGTTTTCTTTTGGCATTGGTGTTTTATTTGGCATTGATGTTTTATTTGGCATTGGTGTTTTATTTGGGATCGATGTTTTATTTGGCATTGGTGTTTTATTTGGGATCGATGTTTTATTTCAAGCTGGTGTTTTATTTGGCATTGGTGTTTTATTTGGCATTGATGTTTTATTTGGCATTGGTGTTTTATTTGGGATCGATGTTTTATTTGGCATTGGTGTTTTATTTGGCATTGGTGTTTTATTTGGCATTGGTGTTTTATTTGGGATCGATGTTTTATTTGGCATTGGTGTTTTATTTGGCATTGATGTTTTATTTGGCATTGGTGTTTTATTTGGCATTGATGTTTTATTTGGCATTGGTGTTTTATTTGGATTTGGTGTTTTATTTGGCATTGGTGTTTTATTTGGCATTGGTGTTCTATTTGGCATTGGTGTTTTATTTGGGATCGATGTTTTATTTGGCATTAGTGTTTTATTTGGCATTGGTGTTTTATTTGGCATTGGTGTTTTATTTGGCATTGGTGTTCTATTTGGGATCGATGTTTTATTCGGGATCGATGTTTTATTTGGCATTGGTGTTTTATTTGGGATCAATGTTTTATTTCAAGCTGGTGTTGTATTGGGGATAGGTGTTTAATTAGGGTCGGTATTGTATTTGATGTTGGTGATTCATGCTTCTCTGATAACTTGGGAAGACATAGAGTTCAAACGTGAGGCCAGCTTATTGAAACGTGAGGCCAGCTTATTGAAACGTGAGGCCAGCTTAATGACACGTGAGGCCAGCTTATTGAAACGTGAGGCCAGCTTATTGAAACGTAAGGCCAGCTTATTAAAACGTGAGGCCAGCTTATTGAAACGTGAGGCCAGCTTATTGAAACGTGAGGCCAGCTTATTGAAATGTGAGGCCAGCTTATTGAAACGTTAGGCCAGCTTATTGAAACGTGAGGCCAGCTTATTAAAACGTGAGGCCAGCTTATTAAAACGTGAGGCCAGCTTACTGACATGTGAGGCCAGTTATTCAAATCAAAGTAGAAATAGGCGAACCCACCCAACCACGCAAACCCGACCAAACCAGACAAAACCAAAACAACCCAGAACAACCCAGAACAAACCAAACTTAACCAAACTAGGCCAAACCAAGTCAAACCAGACCAAACTAGACCAAGCCAAACCAGAGCAAAACAAAACAAACCAGAACAAACTAGACCAAACCAAGCCAAACTAAACTAGGCCAAAGCAGACCAAGCCAAACCAGAGCAAAACAAACCAGAACAAACTAGACCAAACCAAGCCAAATTAAACTAGGCCAAACCAAACCAGACCAGACCAAAGCAGACCAAGCCAAACCAAAGCAGACCAAAGCAGACCAAAGCAGACCAAGCCAAACTAAAGCAGACCAAAGCAGACCAAAGCAGACCAAGCCAAACCAAAGCGGACCAAAGCAGACCAAGCCCAAACCAGACCAAGCCCAAGCCAGACCAGACCAAGCTAATCAAACTAGGCCAAACCAGACCAGACCAAACCAAACAAAACTAGCCCAAACCAAACCAGACCAAACCAGGCCAACCAACACGCCCCCCTTGCCCCAGGTGCGCATCAAGTGCAAAGCAGATCAAAATATACCAAACCATACCAAGGCCAAACCAAACCAGACCAAGCCAAACCAAACTAGCCCAAACCAGACCAAACCAGACCAAGCCAAACCAGACCAGACCAAGCCAAACCAGGCCAATCAACACGCCCCCCTTGCTCCAGGTGCGCATCAAGTGCAAAGACTACGTCAAGAAGATCGCCGTCTACAAGGACAAGCTTGCAGTGCAGCTTCCCAACAAGATCATCATCTACGAGCTGGCCTCTCAGGATGACCTGGACATGCATTACCAGAGCGCCACCAAGATCCACCAGAAGCTGGAGTGCAACCTGTTGGTGGTCACCTCCAGCCATGTCATCCTGTGCCAGGAGAAGAAGCTGCAGCTGTACAGCTTTGAGGGCGTGAAGGAGCGCGAGTGGGTGCTGGACAGTGTAATTCGGTACATCAAGGTAGGGTTGGGAGGGAGAGGGGGGGTTGGGGTGGGGGGGTTGCTGACAAGTCATGTCATCCTGTCCCAAGAGAGGAAGCTGCAGCCGTACAGCTTTGAGGGCGTGAAGGAGCGCGAGTGGGTCCTGGACAGTGTCATTCGATACATCAAGGTTGAGTTGGGAGGGAGGGCTAGGAGGGAGAGGGGGGGTGGGTGGGGATGTTGCTGACAATTCATGTCATCCTGTTCCAAGAGAGTAAGCTGCACCTGCACAGCTTTGAGCGCGTGACAGAGCGCGAGTAGGTGCTGGACAGTGTCATTCGATACATGAAGGTAGGATCCCCTCGGCATGCCACCCCAAATCCTCTCCACCTCCTCCTCCTCCCGAACCCCTCACCGCTTCCCCCCCCCATCCCCTCTCTTGTTACTCCCCTACTTCCGTCTTGCCATGCCAACCAATCCCCCCCCCTCTTCCCTCCCTCCCTCCCTCCCTCCCTCTTCTTTGCTTCTCACTCCCCACTGCCTTGGCGTGGCCCTTCTACCCCTCCCCCACCACGTTACTTCCCTACTTCCGTCTTGCCATGCCAACCATTCCTCTCCCTCATACCTCCCTCCCTCTTCTTTGCTTCTCACTCCCCACTGCCTTGGCGTGGCCCTTCTACCCCTCTCCCCCCACCCTCACTGCTCCCCTCTTCCTCCCTTGTTACTCCCCTACTTTCGTCTTGCCATGCCAACCATTCCTCTCCCTCTTCCCTCCCTCCCTCTTCTTTGCTTCTCACTCCCCACTGCCTTGGCGTGGCCCTTCTACCCCTCCCCCACCACGTTACTTCCCTGCGTCCGTCTTGCCATGCCAACCATTCCTCTCCCTCTTCCCTCCCTCCCTCTTCTTTGCTTCTCACTCCCCACTGCCTTGGCGTGGCCTTTCTACCCCTCCCCCACCACGTTACTTCCCTGCGTCCGTCTTGCCATGCCAACCATTCCCCTCCCTCATACCTCCCTCCCTCTTCTTTGCTTCTCACTCCCCTCCGCCTTGGCGTGGCCCTTCTACCCCTCCCCCACCCTCACTGCTCCTCTCTTCCTCCCTTGTTACTTCCTGCTTCCGTATTGCCATGCCAACCAATCCCCTCCCTCTTACCCCCCCCCCCCCCCCCCCCCCCCCCCCCCCCCCTTCCTCTTCTTTGCTTCTCACTTCCCACAAAACACACCGCTTCCGTCCGCTGCCCCACACCACACCAAACCTCACCACTCCACCTCACCTGCCGTGAACCTTAAATCCTCCCCCCCCTCCCTCATCAGGTTGCCAGCGCCCCCTACGTCTTGAGGGCCTTCCTGGTTGGCCTCAAGTCCCGCGCCATCCTTACAATCTGTGTAGACAACCCTTTTCCCATCCAGCTCATCAAACACACCGTTTTTATCCGCTGCCCCGTACCAAACCTCGTACCCCGCCCCCAACACCCCCCTCAGGTTGTCGGCGGCCCCCTACGTCGTGAGGGCCTCCTGGTTGGCCTCAAGTCCGGCGCCATCCTCAAGATTTTTGTAGACAACCCTTTTCCCATCCAGCTCATCAAGCACACCGCCTCCGTCCGCTGCTTAGACCTCTCCGCCTCCCGGAACAAGCTCGCTGTCGTTGATGAGAACGCTAACGTGCTGGTTTACAACCTAATCACCAAGGAGCTAGTGTTTGAGGAGAAGAACGCAAACTCGGTGGCCTGGAACTCAGATTTTGAGGATATGTTCTGCTACAGTGGCAACGGCATGTTGTCCATCAAGACTGGAGACTTCCCACTGCACCAGCAGAAGCTGCAGGGTTTTGTTGTGGGGTTCAAGGTGAGGATCAGGGCAGGAGGTGGCAGTGGCAACTGTGGTGATCTTGTCGGTTTTTATCATCAGATTCTGAGGTCATGGTCAGCTACAGTGGGAACGGCAGGTCGTCCATCAAGACTGGAGACTTCCCACTGCACCAGCAGAAGCTGCAGGGTTTTGTTGTGGGGTTCAAGGTGAGATGCAGGGCAGATGGTGGCAGTGGCAACTGTGGTGATCTTGTTGTTTTTGTCATCGGTTGCTGGGTACATGTTCTGATACACTGGCACTGGCATGTTGTCCATCAAGACTGGAGACTTCCCACTGCACCATCAGGAGCTGCAGGGCTTTGTTGTGGGGTTCAAGGTGAGGATCAGGGCAGGAGCTGGCAGGGGAATTAGCAACTGTGGTGATCTTGTTGTTTTTATCATCAGATTCTGAGGTCATGTTCAGCTACAGTGGGAATGGCATGTTGTCCATCAAGACTGGAGACTTCCCACTGCACCAGCAGGAGCTGCAGGGCTTTGTTGTGGGGTTCAAGTTGAGGTGCAGGGCAGGAGCTGGCAGGAGCATTAGCAACTGTGGTGATTTTGTTGTTTTTATCATCAGATTCTGAGGTCATGTTCAGCTACAGTGGGAATGGCATGTTGTCCATCAAGACTGGAGACTTCCCACTGCACCAGCAGAAGCTGCAGGGTTTTGTTGTGGGGTTCAAGGTGAGGTGCAGGGCAGGAGGTGGCAGTGGCGACAGTGCCACTTTGTATTTTTCAAACGCGCCCTGTCAACCCACACATGCACTAACCCTATCAGCCTACACACACACACACACACACACACACAAACACACACACACACACAAACACTCTCCCACCCATGTGCCACTTCTCTCTCAGCTACTCCAAACCTGACACTCTCCCCCCTCCCCCCTCCACCCTCCCCCCCTGACCCTCCCCCCCCCCCCCCCCACACACACACCCACCCACCCACCCACCCGTCCATCCCCCCCCTGACACTCCCCCCACCCACCCACCCACCCAACCCATCCCATCCCAGGGCTCCAAGATCTTCTGCTTGCACTACGTGAGCATGCAGACCATTGATGTACCACAGTCCGCGTCCATGTACCGCTACCTTGAGCGCAAGGACTTTGACAACGCTTACAAGGTTGGCTGCTTGGGTATCACGGAGGCGGACTGGAAGCAACTGGCATTGGAATCTTTGTCGGTGAGTGCCAGCAGTGGTGGTGGTGGTGGTGGGCGGTGGTGATTTGGGTCCTAGTGCTGCTGCTGCTGGTGGTGGTGGGCGGTGGTGATTCGGGTACTAGTGCTCCTGCTGCTGGTGGTGAGCAAGGACTTCGGCAATGCTCACAAGGTTGGCTGCTTGGGTATCACTGAGGCAGACTGAAAGCAACTGGCATTGGAATCTTTGTCGGTGAGTGCCGGCAGCGGTGGTGGTGGTGGTGGTGGGCGGTGGTGATTTGGGTACTAGTGCTGCTTCTGCTGGTGGTGAGCAAGGACTTCGGCAATGCTCACAAGGTTGGCTGCTTGGGTATCACTGAGGTAGACTGAAAGCAACTGGCATTGGAATCTTTGTCGGCGAGTGCCAGCAGTGGTGGTGGTGGTGGTGGTGGGTGGTGATTTGGGTACTAGTGCTGCTGCTGCTGCTGGTGGTGAGCAAGGACTTCGACAATGCTTACAAGGTTGGCTGCTTGGGTATCACTGAGACGGACTGGAAGCAACTGGCATTGGAATCTTTGTCGGTGAGTGCCGACAGTGGTGGTGGTGGTGGTGGGCGGCGGTGATTTGGGTACTAGTGCTGCTTCTGCTGGTGAGCAAGGACTTAGACAATGCTAACAAGGTCGGCTGCCTGATTAACACTGAAGTCGGCTGGAGATTGCTGACACTGGACTCCTTGTTGATTGTCGTTTAGTGCCAGTTTTGTGCATGTGGTTGTGGTGGAGGTTTGATTTGGGTAACGGTGATGGAGGATGGGAGAGAAGGGGGGGGGGGGGGGGAGCGTTAGGGGGTCCCGATGCCCTAGTTTTTGTCCTTGGCACACCCACACACCCACTTGCACACTAACACCATAGTCACACACTGACGCAAAGCAAATGCAAAATCAAACACAAGCACAGACAAATAAACACACATATGCACTCGCGCCTTCATACAAGCTCTAACACACACACGCACACACGCACACACGCACACTCACGCGCCTACAAACACGCACAAACAGACGCATGTGTACACACACGCGCCTACATACATGCATACACAAGCACACGCTTACACTCACACAGCCCATCTTCCACACCACACAAAATCAACCCCAAACTTACATCTCTCTCCCCCAATCCAGGTGGACACACCGCAGCACACATACACTCGAACACACATGCTGCCCTGTGCCCCACACACAAAACACACACAAACACACGTACACTCAAACACACACACACCTACTCTCAAACACACACATACACACAAACACAAACATACACACAAACACACACATACACACACATACACACACATACACACATGTCCTGTGCCCCACCCCTCCCAGGCCATGAACCTGGAAATTGCGCGCAAAGCATTCATCCGCATCCGCGACGTGCGCCATGTGGAGCTAGTCAACCGCACAGAGCTTGGCCGCAAGCACGGCATGCCTGAGAGCTTGCTCATGGCCGAGATCATGGCCTACCAGGGACGCTACCAAGAGGCAGCTAGGCTTTACACCCAAGGAGGTGAGTCATGGTGCTAGGTCCCATTTTATTAACTCTACTCTAACCCCCAACTCAGCCCCTTTCAGTGATATACAATGGTCTAGTGGTAGACCAGATCACTTGAGGATGAAGAGTCGGAGGTTCGACTCCCCCTTTAGTCGCTCTTGGCGGTGCAGGTCGTTGTCAACCGCAATGGTACCTTGTCCAGTTGAGGTAGGAGACCGCTCCCAACCCGCGTACCACTTGCTCCCTTAACACCACGCCCCACCAGGCATTATCATTATCTCCCCCCCAACTCATTATGGAGCCCCCCTTCCCAACCCACCCACCCACCCCAACCCCCAACCCTGAGAGCTTGCTCACGGCTGAGATCACGACCTACCAGGGTCGCTACCAAGAGGCAGCTAGGCTTTACACCCAAGGAGGAGAGGATATGGATCATCCCTTATCAACCCACCCACCTTACCCACCCACCAACCCTCCTTATCAACCCACCCACTCCACCCAACCCACCCACCCACCAACCCACCCACCAACCCACCTTACCCACCTACCAACCCACCCACTCACCCACCCACCTTATCAACCCACCCACCCACTCCACCCAACCCAACCCACTGACCCCCTGACCCACACACACCTGCACGTGCACACACTCAACTCTCCCACCTAACTCTGATTGTATCTCCGCTTCTCAACCCACCCACTCCATCCAGCCCAACCCAACCCACCGCCCCCCTCACCCACACACACCTGCACGTGCACACACACTCAACTCTCCCGCCTAACTCTTATTAGATTTCCTCTCCTCAACCCACCCACTCCACCCAATTCAAAACAAGACAAACAACCCAACTCAACCCAATCCATCCCAACGCAACCCTACAACCCCTCAGGCTCAGATAAAAAGGCGATCGAGAGGTGGTCAATACCCCCCCACCCCCCCCCCCCCCCCCCCCCCCCCCCCCCCACCCCCCCCCCCCACCCACACACACACACACACACAATCAAACACACTCACTAAACTCTCCCCCCCAATTCGTTATTATGGATCTCCCCTTTTCAACCCATCATCCCAATCCACCCAACCCAAAACAAGACAAACCACCCAACCCAATCCATCCCAACACACCCAATACACTCAACTCTCCCCCCCAATTCATTATTACGGATCTCCCCTTCTCAACCCACCCTCCCAATCCACCCAACCCAAAACAAGACAAGACAAACAACCCAACCCAATCCATCCCTACACACCCAATACACACAACTCTCCCCCCCAATTAATTATAGATCTCCCCTTCTCAACCCACCCAACCAATCCACCCTAACCAATCCACCAAACCAAACCAAACCAACAACCCTGCAGGCTCTGTTGACAAGGCGATGGAGATGTTCAGTGACCTGCGCCAATTCGACGAAGCCAAGAAGTGGGCAGAGGAGTACGCTCGCACCAAGGGCGACAATGTACAAGTGCAGGAGCTTATCAACAAGCAGGCGGAGTGGAGTGAGGAGATCAAGAACTATGAATCCGCGGCTGAGATGTACATCAAGGTGAGTCATCCCCCTGTACATCCTTCTGCACATTCCCTGGTTGTACACGGCTAAGATGTACATCTAGGTTATCTATCCCCCCGTACATCCTTCTGCACATTCCCCTGTTTGTATATTACTGAGATGTACATCAAGGTGATATATCCCCCCCTGTACATCCTTCTGCACATCCCCCTGTTTGTACACGGCTGAGATGTACATCTAGGTGAGACATCCCCCTGTACATCTTTCTGCACATTCCCCTGGTTGGATATGGCTGAGATGTACATCAAGGTGATTTATCCCTGTACATCCTTCTGCACATTCCCCTGGTTGTATATTGCTGAAATATACATCTAGGTGAGACATCCCCCTGTACATCCTTCTGCACATTCCCTTGTTTGTATATTGCTGATATGTACATCTAGGTGAGACATCCTTCCTGTACATCCTTCTGCACATTCCCCTGTTTGTACACGGCTGAGATGTACATCAATGTGAGATATCCCCCTGTACATCCTTCTGCACATTCCCCTGTTTGTACACGGCTGAGATGTACATCAATGTGAGATATTCCCCTGTACATCCTTCTGCACATTCCCCTGTTTGTACACGGCTGAGATGTACATCAATGTGAGATATCCCCCTGTACATCCTTCTGCACATTCCCCTGTTTGTACACGGCTGAGATGTACATCAATGAGAAATATCCCCCTGTACATCCTTCTGCACATTCCCCTGTTTGTACACGGCTGAGATGTACATCAATGTGAGATATCCCCCTGTACATCCTTCTGAACATTCCCCTGTTTGTACACGGCTGAGATGTACATCTAGGTGGGACATCCCTCTGTACATCTTTCTGCACATTCCCCTGTTTGGATACGGCTGAGATGTACATCAATGTGAAATAGCCCCCTGTACATCCTTCTGCACATTCCCCTGTTTGTACACGGCTGAGATGTACATCAATGTGAAATATCCCCCTGTACATCCTTCTGCACATTCCCCTGTTTGTACACGGCTGAGATGTACATCTAGGTGGGACATCCCTCTGTACATCTTTCTGCACATTCCCCTGTTTGGATACGGCTGAGATGTACATCAATGTGAAATAGCCCCCTGTACATCCTTCTGCACATTCCCCTGTTTGTACACGGCTGAGATGTACGTCTAGGTGAGACATCCCCCTGTACATCCTTCTGCACATTCCCCTAGTTGGATACGCCTGAGATGTACATCAATGTGAGATATCCCCCTGTACATCCTTCTGCACATTCCCCTGTTTGTACACGGCTGAGATGTACATCAATGTGAAATATCCCCCTGTACATCCTTCTGCACATTCCCCTGTTTGTACACGGCTGAGATGTACATCAATGTGAGATATCCCCCTGTACATCCTTCTGCACATTCCCCTGTTTGTACACGGCTGAGATGTACATCTAGGTGGGACATCCCTCTGTACATCTTTCTGCACATTCCCCTGTTTGGATACGGCTGAGATGTACATCAATGTGAAATAGCCCCCTGTACATCCTTCTGCACATTCCCCTGTTTGTACACGGCTGAGATGTACGTCTAGGTGAGACATCCCCCTGTACATCCTTCTGCACATTCCCCTAGTTGGATACGTCTGAGATGTACATCAATGTGAGATATCCCCCTGTACATCCTTCTGCACATTCCCCTGTTTGTACACGGCTGAGATGTACATCAATGTGATATATCCCCCTGTACATCCTTCTGCACATTCCCCTGTTTGTACACGGCTGAGATGTACATCAATGTGAGATATCCCCCTGTATATCCTTCTGCACATTCCCCTGTTTGTACACGGCTGAGATGTACATCAATGTGAAATATCCCCCTGTACATCCTTCTGCACATTCCCCTGTTTGTACACGGCTGAGATGTACATCTAGGTGGGACATCCCTCTGTACATCTTTCTGCACATTCCCCTGTTTGGATACGGCTGAGATGTACATCAATGTGAAATAGCCCCCTGCACATCCTTCTGCACATTCCCCTGTTTGTACACGGCTGAGATGTACGTCTAGGTGAGACATCCCCCTGTACATCCTTCTGCACATTCCCCTGGTTGGATACAACTGAGATGTATATCACTGTGAAATGTCCCCCCTGTACATCCTTCTGCACATTCCCCTGTTTGTACACGGCTGAGATGTACATCAATGTGAAATATCCCCCTGTACATCCTTCTGCACATTCCCCTGTTTGTACACGGCTGAGATGTACATCAATGTGAGCTATCTCCCTGTACATCCTTCTGCACATTCCCCTGTTTGTACACGGCTGAGATGTACATCTAGGTGGGACATCCCTCTGTACATCTTTCTGCACATTCCCCTGTTTGGATACGGCTGAGATGTACATCAATGTGAAATAGCCCCCTGTACATCCTTCTGCACATTCCCCTGTTTGTACACGGCTGAGATGTACGTCTAGGTGAGACATCCCCCTGTACATTCTTTTGCACATTCCCCTAGTTGGATACGTCTGAGATGTACATCAATGTGAGATATCCCCCTGTACATCCTTCTGCACATTCCCCTGTTTGTACACGGCTGAGATGTACATCAATGTGAAATATCCCCCTGTACATCCTTCTGCACATTCCCCTGTTTGTACACGGCTGAGATGTACATCAATGTGAGATATCCCCCTGTACATCCTTCTGCACATTCCCCTGTTTGTACACGGCTGAGATGTACATCAATGTGAAATATCCCCCTGTACATCCTTCTGCACATTCCCCTGTTTGTACACGGCTGAGATGTACATCTAGGTGGGACATCCCTCTGTACATCTTTCTGCACATTCCCCTGTTTGGATACGGCTGAGATGTACATCAATGTGAAATAGCCCCCTGCACATCCTTCTGCACATTCCCCTGTTTGTACACGGCTGAGATGTACGTCTAGGTGAGACATCCCCCTGTACACCCTTCTGCACATTCCCCTGGTTGGATACGGCTGAGATGTATATCAATGTGAGATATCCCTCCTGTACATCAATGTGAAATATCCCCCTGTACATCCTTCTGCACATTCCCCTGTTTGTACACGGCTGAGATGTACATCAATGTGAGATATCCCCCTGTACATCCTTCTGCACATTCCCTTGTTTGTATATTGCTGATATGTACATCTAGGTGAGACATCCCCCTGTACATCTTTCTGCACATTCCCCTGTTTGGATGCAGCTGAGATGTACATCAATGTGAAATATCCCCCCTGTACATCCTTCTGCACATTCCCCTGTTTGTACACGGCTGAGATGTACATTTAGGTGGGACATCCCTCTGTACATCTTTCTGCACATTCCCCTGTTTGGATACGGCTGAGATGTACATCAATGTGAAATAGCCCCCTGTACATCCTTCTGCACATTCCCCTGTTTGTACACGGCTGAGATGTACGTCTAGGTGAGACATCCCCCTGTACATCCTTCTGCACATTCCCCTGGTTGGATACGTCTGAGATGTACATCAATGTGAGATATCCCCCTGTACATCCTTCTGCACATTCCCCTGTTTGTACACGGCTGAGATGTACATCAATGTGAAATATCCCCCTGTACATCAATGTGAGATATCCCCCTGTACATCCTTCTGCACATTCCCCTGTTTGTACACGGCTGAGATGTACATCAATGTGAAATATCCCCCTGTACATCCTTCTGCACATTCCCCTGTTTGTACACGGCTGAGATGTACATCTAGGTGGGACATCCCTCTGTACATCTTTCTGCACATTCCCCTGTTTGGATACGGCTGAGATGTACATCAATGTGAAATAGCCCCCTGTACATCCTTCTGCACATTCCCCTGTTTGTACACGGCTGAGATGTACGTCTAGGTGAGACATCCCCCTGTACACCCTTCTGCACATTCCCCTGTTTGGATACGGCTGAGATGTATATCAATGTGAGATATCCCCCCTGTACATCCTTCTGCACATTCCCCTGTTTGTACACGGCTGAGATGTACATCAATGTGAAATATCCCCCTGTACATCCTTCTGCACATTCCCCTGTTTGTACACGGCTGAGATGTACATCAATGTGAGATATCCCCCTGTACATCCTTCTGCACATTCCCTTGTTTGTATATTGCTGATATGTACATCTAGGTGAGACATCCCCCTGTACATCTTTCTGCACATTCCCCTGTTTGGATGCAGCTGAGATGTACATCAATGTGAAATATCCCCCCTGTACATCCTTCTGCACATTCCCATGTTAGGTTTCCCCCTGTACACACCCCTCACACTTCCACCCTTAACACTCTCACACCCTTCACACACTTAGATACTCAAACACTCATACCCTTCACGTTCACGCTCTTGACAGGCGGAGAAGTATGTCCGTGTTATTGCCATCCTCGCACGCCACTTCTGGTGGGACAGCCTAATATAACACATGCTCTCGCCCTCTCACCCTCACACACTCAAAAACTAACATTTTCACAGTGAACCACTCTTCACACTCACACACTCACAGGCCAAGAAAAACGACCGCGCCATCGCCATCCTTGCACGCCACTTCTGGTGGAACAGCCGAATATAACACATGCCCTCACCCTTTCACCCACACACACTCAAGCACTCTTCACGTTCACACCCTTCACACACACACACACTCAACAAGCTGATACATGCTCCCACCCTCTTACACTGCCACTCTGACACACTCTCGCACCCTTCACACACTCACACACCCTTACACACTCACAGGCCAAGAAGTACGACCGCTCCATTCCCATCCTAACACGCCACTCCTGGTGGAACAAGCTAATGCAAGCTCCCACCCTCTTACACTGCCACTCTCACACACTCTGGCACCCTTCACACACTCACACACTCTCATACCCTTCACACACTCACAGGCCAAGAAGTACGACCGCGCCATAGCCATCCTGGCTCGTCACTCCTGGTGGGACAAGCTCATCAATGTCGTGCGTGCCATGGACCGCTCAGAGACCCGCAACCTGACCATGTGTGCGACGCACTTCCGCCGTGCCAGCGAGTATAACTTTGCCAAGGAGACACTGCTCAAGATGGACGACACCAAGGCACTCATCTCGCTCTATGTAGAGGAGTCCAAGTGGGAGGATGCCTTTCTCTTGCTGCATGCACACCCAGGTCGGTTTTGGGTCAGGATTGAGATCAAAATTTCAGCTTGTTATGTGTGTGTGGGTGGGTGTGGGTGGGGGGGGGGGGGGCTTGTGTTTATGAGCCTCATGATTTCATTCATGTTGTTGTTGTACAACTATGCCAAGGATACACTGCTCAAGATGGACGACACCAAGGAACTCACCTCGCTCTACGTAGAGGAGTCCTAGTGGGGTGGAGGCCTTCCTTTTGCTGCTTGTTTGCCTGGAATAGTTATCACCTTTTAAATCTCCATTTCTAGTGAGCTGCTTGTTTCTGTATAAGCTGACTTTACTGAATTCACTGTGCTGCAGAGTGCAAAGAGGAGGTGTTCCTGACGTATGGGATTTTTGATGTTAGATTGATATGTTGACACTGACTTCGATGACTTTTCTGAATTCACTGTGCTGCAGAGTGCAAAGAGGAGGTGTACTTGCCCTATGTGAATTTCGAATTTTGATTTATACGTTTACTCTGGCTTTTCTGACTTTTCTGAAACCATTGTGCTGCAGAGTGCAAAGAGGAGGTGTACCTGCCGTATGCCAAGTTTTGATGTTTGGTTATATCTCAATGTTTCCAAGATAGATAGCACAATTTAAACCCAATTTATAGTGTGCTGCTTGTTCCTGCATACACTGTGTTGCAGTGTACAAAGAGGAGGTGTACCTGCCCTATGGGAAGTTTGATGTTAGCCTTGTATGTTTACACTGACTTTGCTGAATTCACTATGCTGCAGAGTGCAAAGAGGAGGTGTACTTGCCGTATGCCAAGTTTTGATGTTTGGTTATATCTCAGATCTTCTAAGATAGACATCACAATTTAAGCCCAATTTATATCACAATTTAAACCCAACTTACATTACAATTTATATCACAATTTTTATTTATATCACAACTTATATCACAATTTAAACCCAATTTATAGTGTGCTGCTTGTTCCTGCATACACTGACCTTGCTACATCCACTGTGTTGCAGTGTACAAAGAGGAGGTGTACCTGCCGTATGCCAAGTTTTGATGCTTGGCTGTATCTCAATTTTTCTAAGATAGATATCACAATTCAAACCCAATATATAGTGTGCTCCTCAGGGCACTCCATTTATCAAATTGGCCAGCGCTTAAAGCGCACAAACGTCAAATTGGTCAGCGCTTTGCAGCGCAAAAAGTGCCCACAGGGAGTTGAACAAACTGCGCGAAACGCGCAGTGGGGCTCAAAAAGCGTGCGCAAAATTGCGCTGCCGCCCGCGCTTTGTAGTACCCAGGTGCTGTGTGTTCCTGCATACACTGACTTTGCTAAATCCACTGTGTGGCAGTGTACAATGAGGAGGTGTACCTGCCATATGGGTTTTTTTGGTGTTAGATTTATATTTTTACACTGTCTCTGCTGAATTCACTGTGCTGCAGAGTGCAAGGAGGAGGTGTACCTACCGTATGCCAAGTACCTGGCGTCCAATGACCGCTTTGACGAGGCGCGCACTGCATACCAACGGGGCGGATTCCCTGACTTGGCGACCAAGATCCTTGAGCAGGTGAGGGCGCCTCCCTTCAGCTACAACCACCACAGCAACTACTACTACCACAACAATAACAGCCACTACCCCAACAAACACAACACCCACTACCACAACAAACACAACACCCTCTACCACAACAAACACAAGAACAACCACAGCCACAACAACCAAAACAACCACAACCACAACAACTACTACCACTATCCTTACCACAACTACTACCACTACCACCAAAACTACTAACGATACCCCTACCACAACAACAACCACAGCAACCACCATGACAACCACCAGAACAACCACAACAACCACCATAATAACAACCACTACCACCCCCCTATCACAATAACTACCACAACGACCTCAACAACCACAATAACAGCAGCAACAGCAACCACTACCACAACAACCACGACAATAACAACAACAACCATAACAACCACTGCCCCTACCCCTACCACAACAACTACCACAACAACAACCACTACCACTACCACAACTACTACCTCTACTGCAACAACCACAGCAACTACAACAGCCACAACAACACCAACAACAACCACTACCACAACAACAACCACTACCACAACATCAACCACAACAACAACCACTACAACCACTACCACTACCACAACAGCTACCACAATATCAATTACAACATCAACCACAACAACAACCACTACAACCACTACCACTACCACTACCACAGCAACTACAACCACAACCACTACAACCACTACCACTACCACAGCAACTACCACTACCGCAACAACCACAGCAACCACTACCACTACAACCACTACCACTACCACAGCAACTACCACTACCGCAACAACCACAGCAACCACAACCACTACAACCACTACCACAACCACAGCAACTACCACTACCGCAACAACCACAGCAACCACAACCACTACAACCACTACCACAACCACAACAACCACCACAATAATAGCAACCATTACCACAACAACCACAACAAGAACAGCCACTACCACTACCACTATGCAACTACCTTCTCAATAGCACTCACTACTACTCAGAGCCTAGTACCCACTGAACTTAGAACACCCTAAATTGTTAACCATAAACCGTCAACCCCCCTACCCCCACTCACCCACCCACCCACCCCTCTACCTGCCCTTCAGCTGGCCCACAATGCTTTGATGGAGAAGCCTACACCTGACCCCACAATCTGAATCCTTACCCCCCCCCCCTCCCCCAACACACACACACACGACCCCATACCTCTACCCTGCCCTTCAACTGACTCACAACCCTTTGATGGAGAAGCGCTTCCAAGACACAAGCTTCTACTTTTACCAGCTCTCCATGGAAGCCTACACCTAAACTCTACACCTGGCCCCTACACCCTTACCCCCCCCCCTCCTCACACAAACACACCTCTACCCTGCCGTTCAGATGACCCACAACACTATGCTAGAGAAGCCTACACCTGAAGTCTGCACCTGATTCCTTACCCCCCCCCCCCCCCCCACACACACACACACGCACACACACACAAACCCACCCCCTGCACCCTGCCCTTCAGCTGACGCACAACGCTGTGATGGAGAACCGCTTCCAAGACGCAAGCTTCTACTTCTACCAGCTCTCCATGGAAGCCCTCAAGGCCATCGACAGCCCGCCCCATGCCATGTCGATGGAAGACAGACGCCTGTTGGACCGCTTCTCCGAGCTGTATGACAAGGCTGAAATATACTACGCATATGACATCATCCACTCATCAGTCACCTCGCCTTTCAAGGTGTGTGCCTCATCCTTTTATAAAGTGCCCACTAGCTATGGTAGTATTAGATTTTATGACGATGCATATGACATCATCCACTCATCAGTCACCTCGCCTTTCAAGGTGTGTGCCTCATCCTTTTATAAAGTGCCCACTAGCTATGGTAGTATTAGATTTTATGACGATGCATATGACATCATCCACTCATCAGTCACCTCGCCTTTCAAGGTGTGTGCCTCATCCTTTTATAAAGTGCCCACTAGCTATGGTAGTATTAGATTTTATGACGATGCATATGACATCATCCACTCATCAGTCACCTCGCCTTTCAAGGTGTGTGCCTCATCCTTTTATAAAGTGCCCACTAGCTATGGTAGTATTAGATTTTATGACGATGCATATGACATCATCCACTCATCAGTCACCTCGCCTTTCAAGGTGTGTGCCTCATCCTTTTATATAATGCCCACCAGCTATGGTGGGATTAGATTGTATGATCCAACCTGGATCAAAAACATTAATATATATACTACGCCTATGACATCATCCACTCAGCAGTCACCTCGCCTTTCAAGCTATGTGCCCCGTCCTTTTATATAGTGCCCACCAGCTATTGTAGTATATTCTGTTGCATTGTATGCAACCTAGATTAAACACTAATCTATTCTGCGCCTGTGACATCATCCACTTGGCAGCCACCTTGCCTTTCAAGCTATGTGCCTCATCCTTTTATATAGTGCCCACTAGCTATGGTGGTAATGGATTTTATGTTTAAACCTAGAGACCTGCCCAACTAACTAACAAACCAATCAACCAACTAACTAACTAACTAACTATCTATATGGCTGCCTACCTACCTCACTACCCAGGCACTTACCTATCTACCAGCCTGTCTGCCTGACCCCCGACCCCTATCTTCCACAGACCTCGCACCCGTCCACATTATTCAACGTCTCTCGCTTCCTCCTTGTGCGCCTCTTGACGCAGGACATCCACACACAACTCACACACTGCTGTGCCCCCTGCCCCCTGCATGCCACCCGACCTGCCTAACTAACTAAAAAACCAACCAAACAACTACCTAACTGACTAACTGGCTGCCTACCTACCTCACTGCCTTGTCACTCACCTATCTACCTGCCAGGCCCCTGACCCTGACCCCTATCTTCCACAGACCTCGCACCCGTCCACATTGTTCAACGTCTCTCGCGCCCTCCTTGTGCGCCTCTTGACGCAGGACATCCACACACAACTCACACACCCCTGTGCCCCCTGCCCCCTGCCTGCCACCCCAACCTGCCTAACTAACTAACTAACCAATTAACCAACTGGCTGCCTACCTACCTCACTACCCAGTCACTTACCTATCTACCTGCCTGTCTGTCTGGCTTCTGACCCCTACCTGCCACAGACGTCGCACCCGTCCACATTGTTCAACGTCTCTCGCTTCCTGCTCATGCGCCTCTTGACGCGGGAGCCTCCAGTGGGAGTCAGCATGGCCAACATCGTGTACATCCTGTCTAAACAAGCCATGCAGGAGGGAGCCTACAAGCTTGCACGCTTTGCATACAACAAGCTCCAGGTGAGAGCCAGGGTTGTTCAACACGCCATGTCATGATGCAGCCGTGATGCAGTGTTCATTATCGTATGGTAGCTAATATTCAAGTTTGCACACTTTGCATACAACAAGCTTCAGGTAAGAGCCAGGATTGTTCAACACACCATGTCATGATGCAGCCGTGATGCAGTATTCAATATCGTATGGTAGCTAATATTCAAGATTGCAAACTTTGCATACAACAAGCTTCAGGTAAGAGCCAGGGTTGTTCAAAACGTTTTGTTTCACGTCTCAAACACAGATTTGGGTCGATTGCTTATATTCAAGCTTGTGTGGTTTGCATATATAAAACTTCAGGTGAGTCCTCATCTCTTTTTGTACAATGGAACCCTAAGCCCTAAACAGCTGAAAACGGCCATAACATCAAATGATGCAGTACCGTAATAAATACCCTATGATGGCTCATATTCAAGCTTGCACGCTTTGCATACACCAAGCTTCAGGTGGGGGCCAGGGTTGTTCAAAGCGTTGTGTCATGATGCAGTACCGTATGAAATACCCTATGATGGCTCATATTCAAGCTTGTACGCTTTGCATACAATAAGCTTCAGGTGGTGGCCAGGGTTGTTCAAAGCGTTGTGTCATGATGCAGTACAGTAAGAAATACCCTATGATGGCTCATATTCAAGCTTGTACACTTTGCATACACCAAGCTTCAGGCGGTGGCCAGGGTGGTTCAAAGCGTTGTGTCATGATGCAGTACCGTATTAAATACCCCTTGATAGCTTGTATTCAAGCTTGCACGCTTTGCATACAACAAGCTCCAGGTGGAGGCCAGGTTTATTCAAAGCGTTGTGTCATGATGCAGTACCGTATTAAATACCCTATGGTTGCTTATATTCAAGCTTGCACGCTTTGCATACCACAAGCTTCAAGTGAGAACTAGGGTTGTACACAACGTTATGTTTGGTGTCCCAAATGCAGATTTGGGTGCGCCTGGCTTGTTGGAAATTGAGATTTTGGCTGATGACACGTACAATTATATAATAAAATGCTTGCCAAACTGTGTCGAAGCATTGTTTCCGCGTTAGAGTTCGCAAGGCATCTAAAGGTAATGATAACACCTGGTGGGGCGTGGTGTTAAGGGAGCCCGTCGTACGCGGGTGGGGAGCGGTCTCCTACCTCAACTGGACAAGCTACCATCGCGGTTGACAACGACCTGCAACGCCAAGAGCGTCCGAAGGGGAGTCGAACCCCCGACTCTTCTTCCTCAAGCGATCTGGTCTACCACTAGACCATTGTATATCACTGAAAGAGGCTAAGGCATCTTATCTATCTCACCACACTCGCCTGTTTTGTGCTTCTTATCCTTTGCAAAGACCTTCTCCTCATACCTCGCCCGTCCCTCGCTCCACTCCCGATCAGGGCTGAGTGTTTTGTAGGTGTGCATCAGGGGTGGGGTGGAATGGGTGGGTGTAAAGGTGGGGGAGGATGGGTAGGGGGGTGAGTGGGTGACGTCCCATCCCTCGCTCCACTCCTCTCCTCCTACCTCATTGAAGCCCCGTCTCCTATCCCTCACCCCTTCTGTGTTTCTCTGCCTTTGCCAATACCTTCTCCTCCTACCTCTCATTCCCCATTGAACTCCCGTTGTATCCCTCATTGAAGTCCCATCCCTCATTCCGTGCCTCTCCTCTTTCATTTAAACCCCGCCTCAAATCCCTCACCCCTTCTGTGTTTCTTTGCCTATCCCAAACCCTGGTGCTCCCCTCAGCTTGGCAGGAAGAGCTCGACCTGCAGTCCTATTCTATTTTTCACAGTTCTCTGCCTATTTTGCTTCTCCTTCTATCTCTCATTCCTCATTGAAGCCCCATCCCTCATTGGAGCCCCACCTCATGTCCCTCACCCTTTTTACCTTTCTCTGCCTTTGCCCAGACCCTGGTGCTCCCCTCAGCTTGGCAGGCAGAGGTCGACCTGCAGTCCATCCTCGTGAGAAGTCGTCCTTTCAGTGATTCAGAGGATCTACTGCCTGTTTGCTACCGCTGCAGTACAACCAATCCACTGCTGAACACACAGGTGAGTATAAATTGTACCGCTGCAGTACAACCAACCCACTGCTGAACACACAGGTGAGTATAAATTGTACTGCTGCAGTACAACCAACCCACTGCTGAACACACAGGTGAGTAGACATTGTACTGCTGCAGTACAAACAACCGACTGCTGAACACACAGGTGAGCAGAAAGCGTGAAGTGTTCCCCCATCCTTCCAAACCAACACACACACAACCAAACCAGACAGACGCTGCAGCGCTTCCAAGCCACTGCTCAAGACCCAGGTGAGCAGAGAGCGTGCAGTGCTTCCCCCACTCTTGCAAGCCAACACACACACAACCAAACCAGACAGACGCTGCAGTACGACCAACACACTGCTCAACACTCAGCCGAGCAGAAAGCGTGCATTGCTTCCCCCACCCTTGCAAGCCAACACTCACAACCACACCAGACAGACGTTGCAGTACGACCAACACACTGCTAAACACTCAGGCGAGCAGACAGCGTGCAGTGCTTCCCCCAGGCTTTCAAACCAACTCACACACAACCCAACCAGACAGACAGACGCTGCAGCACTGTCAACCCACTCCTCAAGACCCGGGTGAGCAGAGAGTGTGCAGTGTGTCCTCACACTTCCAAACCAACGCACTCACAACCAGACAGACAGACGCTGCAGCACAACCAACCCACTGCTGAACACTCAGGCGAGCAGACAGCGAGAAGTGTATCACCACCCCTTCAAACCAACACACACAACCCAACCAGACAGACAGACAGACGCTGCAGCACAGCCAACCCACTGCTGAACACTTAGGCGAGCAGACAGCGATAAGTGCTTCCCCCACCCTTTCAAACCAACACACACACAACCCAACCAGACAGACAGACGCTGCGGCACAACCAACCCACTGCTGAACACTCAAGCGAGCAGACAGCAAGAAGTGTATCACCACCCCTTCAAACCAACACACACAACCCAGCCAGACAGACAGACAGACAGACAGATGCTGCAGCACAACCAACCCACTGCTGAACACTCAGGCGTGCAGACAGCGAGAAGTGTATCACCACCCCTTCAAACCAACACACACAACCCAACCAGACAGACAGACAGACGCTGCAGCACAGCCAACCCACTGCTGAACACTCAGGCGAGCAGACAGCGATAAGTGCTTCCCCCACCCTTTCAAACCAACACACACACAACCCAACCAGACAGACAGACGCTGCGGCACAACCAACCCACCGCTGAACACTCAGGCGAGCAGACAGCAAGAAGTGTATCACCACCCCTTCAAACCAACACACACAACCCAGCCAGACAGACAGACAGACAGACGCTGCAGCACAACCAACCCACTGCTGAACACTCAGGCGTGCAGACAGCGAGAAGTGTATCCCCATCCTTCCAAACCAACACACACCCGACCAGAGTGGAGCAGGGTACTACTTCTCGCGCTTTTTAGTGCAAAAAGCACCTCTAGTGCAAAAAGCGCTTTATAGTGCAAAAAGCGCAAAAACTGCGCACTGCGCCCACAGGGGGTTGAAACAACTGCGCGAAACGCGCACAGGGGCTAAAAAGGCAGCGCGGTACCGAGCTGCCTCGCGCGCTTAGTAGTACCCTGGAGTGGAGTTCAAGCTCAGCCCTTTCAAACCCTTTTCAAGCCAACACATCCAAACCAACACAACCCCCACCAACCCCAGCCAACACACCCCAACCAAACAACACCAAACCAACAAACAACACCAACCAACACATCCAACACATCCAAAATAACCAACCCAAGCCAACACACCCCAAACCAACACAACAACCCAAGCAACACACCCCAACCAAACAACACCAAACCAAAAAACGAACCAAGCCAGCACACCCCAAACCAACACAACACAACCCCAGGGCGACTACTGCATCAACTGCGGAGCTCCTTTCATTCGCTCCTTCGTCACCTTTGAGCACTTGCCTCTGGTGGAGTTCGAGCTCAGCCCGGATATCACTGATGAAGACGCTGAGCGGCTGCTTGGAGAGGATGCAGGTATTCATATTTAGCATTATTATTATAAATATTATAAATATGTGCCATAAGTGCCTAAGTCCTAAGACGCCCTAAGTTGAATCACTATTGTGATTCAAGGTCCTACACGACCCTTACCAGCTCGGAATTTAATTCTGAGTGGATCATATTGTCCGCGAAGGCGCCAGCTAGGCGCGCAGCTAATTTCTGTCCGCATTGGCATCTGGCCGCGAGCAGCCCAGCTGGGGAGGCCGGCTGGAAGTACACGAGATGTACAAAAAGCTTGAATCGACTTCAACGAGATCGCGGTACGGGATCGCGCGAGCTACCGCGACTAAAGTTTCCGCGGGATGAAAGGCTTATCAAACCCCTACCACAAGGTTGGAAGCTGCGCTTCAGCCTAGGCCTCGGAATTTACTGGAATAGCAGTACAACTCGAAAATTCCCCTCCCTTAGTCCCAATTCCGCCTCCCAACTTGAGATTTTACCCCCAATTCCCAAATACAAATCTAAGTTCAGATATGGATGTTTGAAGAAAAGTTTAAAAACATATTGTTTTGAATTTATTTGAAAATTGTTATTTCAAAATTTGAAATTTGAACAACTTTTTTTTGTTTTTAGTAATTTTACATGCTATCAAGCAAAATCTGCAACGCAGAATGATGCAACTGAGTCTACGCAGCTACGTACATGAGTTAGGACACCCACGAAACGCAAATTATCAGTATTGTTTTGCTGTGTACTGCCGTACCGCCTATACGCTACATCCCACAACCTGCCATCACCATGACATGTAAAGGGAGGTGTGAGCTATAGGACTACCTACTTTTTATTTGTATGGAATTTGTTTGGAGCGCGATAGACCTTGAATCATCTTGATGAAGAAGGTGATTCAACTTAGGGAAGCCCATAGTTAAGAAATTAGCTTGTTTCACTTGAGCTAGTCCCCACCAATTGAGCTAACCCAAATTTGAGTATTTATATATTGAACTGATGTGCTTCGGCAACTTTATGCCAACAAATATTTGACTTTGGACTGGAGGCCATAGGCTAAAACCATGCGATTCATGCTCACCAAGACTTACGCACCTATGGAGATACCGGTATTTATTTAATTATTTTACTGCCGGTCTAATTGGTAGTTGATAAATGATCAAATAACCAAGGCCTGGATATCACTGGTGAAGAAGCTGGACGGCTGCTCGGAGAGGATGCAGGTAAGACACAACTTCTAGCTATAACATTTCACCGGACTGCTTATTATGATTCTGATTATTATTATTATTTGAAAAACATGTATGATTTTTAATTTGTTTTAATCAGCCTTTTTACTACTGGTAGTTCAAAAATGATCAAATGACCAAGGCCGGATATCCTTGATGAGGTCGCTGAGCAACTGCTTGGCGAGGGGGTGCAGGTGAAACACAACTTCTCGCTCCCTGTTCTGAATTTCATTGAGTCGTTCCTGGACAGTTTCTTAACTTACGTGGCCTTTATCACGTTTTCCCTTTATGAAGATATGATACAAAAAAGGAAAGCAAAACCAGGGTTTGCGTAAACCTCTTCAACCCACTTCGACCCACTTTGTTGCTTTGCGTAAACCTCTTCGACCCACTTCGTTTTTTTCTTTCAAGATATCATCATAAAGGAAAAACGTGATAAAAGGAGTGGATGAGCTGTTTTTGTATTTGTACAGGATGCACATGAAAACGTATCCACCTACTCCCCTACACACTGACTCACTCTGACTGACTCACCCACCCACTAACCCACTCACCCACTGCCACAGGCATTGATAGCGTCAGCCTCTCCCACCAGCAACAACAGAGCTTCATATCCACCTACTGTCCTACACACTGACTCACTCAAACACTGACGCCCCCACTCACCCCCTGCCACAGGCATAGACAGCGTTCGCCGCTCCCAGCAGCAACAGCAGCAGCAGGGCGCCAACGTGCTCCTCCTCGATGAGAACGACCAGATCCACAACATCGATGACGCCTTCACCGCTCAACAGATGATCCCCAACAGCTCGGTCCGAGTCGACCGTGCTATTCTGCGCCGCATGAAGAACTCCGAGGTCATCACACGCTCGTGGCCCAACCCCAACATCCCGAACCAGTTCTTCCGTGTTATGGACTTGGAGGTGCCGCTAATGGTGGGCTGTTGCGGCCACTTCTACGAGCAGGATGAATATGAGATGGTGAGTTGGTGCGGCACTAGGGGGTGGTGGCGAGGAACGGATGGATGAATGAAAATGTGTGCAAGGGAGGGAGAGAGAGAGAGAGAGAGAGAGAGAGAGAGAGAGAGAGAGAGGGGGAGAGGTTCTTCTGTGTCATGGGCCTGGCGGTGCCGCTAATGGTGGGCTGCTGCAGCCACTTCTACGACCAGGATGGGATGGTAAGTCAGTGCGGCATCAAGGGCTGGTGGTTGGTTGTGATAGGTTGGTCGGTTGGTGGTCGAGGTTGTTCAAAACATTTCATTTTACGTATCAAACACAGATTTGTGGGGGACCATAGCGATGGAAAAGAAGAATAGTTTTCATTTTCGCTTTATCCCCCTCTGGACCCCCCCGATGAACCTCCCAGGGTCCCAGGGCTGAAGCCCTACGCCCCCCCCCCTCCCCCCCCCCCCCCCCCCCTCCTTCCCGTGTCTCTCTCCGTTCTCCGTGCCTCCGTCTGTCCAGGCGTTTGAACGATCACAGGCACCTCCGCACCCAAACATTTGGCTCATATTTGGAATGCGCATGACTAGAGTTATCAGCATGGCAGCGGTCAATATCCTTCGCAAAAGTTGTTCAATGTTTTTTAGCTTTATTCGTCTACAAGTACCTACTTTCTCCAGTACTCTCGAAACTCCCTGCCGGTGACTGCCAAAGCCTTTTTCCGTTTCGCTTGCGACACGCTCTTAGAACTTATCAGCTACGAGCAGCAGCTTCTAAGCAGCTCCCTGAGCCAGCCACTGGGCTAAGCCCCAAGATTTTGACAGTTCTGGACAGCTGATTCTGCCAGCTTCCAGACACACTAGGTTGCATTAGCTTTGGCTGAATAGCCAGTCAGGGGAGCTGCCTAGAAGCTGCTGCTTTGGGCTGAACCAGAGGGACCATTACCAGGCTACTACATTTTGTCAAATTGCTCAGCGCTTAAACCGCACAAACGACAACTTGGTCAGCGCTTTGAAGTGCGAAAAGCACAAAAACTGCGCGCTGCGTCCGCAGGGGGTTGGAAAAACTGCGCGGAACGCGCAGTTGGGCTCAAAAAGCATGCACAAAATCGCGCTGCCGCGCGAGCCTGACCCTGACGTTGGAAACGTAGATTCTGGCCCACCGGCCTACTTTGTAGGAGTGGCAATGCCATTCAAACTGAATCCTGGTGTCGCTGGTTTGTGTAGGGAGACCCACCTCCTGGGGTGGAAATGCTTTCACAACCTCGAAAAACAATTGCGGGACCTAGAGGTTGGCTACATGTCATCATGTGATGTCATGTCATCATATGATATCAATTGATGCTGGCACTCAGACTAGGCCCTCCGGGTGGGCCCAGGTGACCTCGATGGGGTTCTAACCAGCAACCTGATAAGACCCCGCACCTGCTTCCGTTCGATCCGGGATAGGGAACTGCAAAATGATATCATGTCATCATATGATATCAATTGATGCCAGCACTCTGACTAGGCCAAACTGCTTAAATAGTGATGTGCAGCAAAGTGGTCTGCTCAAGGAGCTGCCTAGAAGCTGCTACTAAAAGCTGAAAAGAAAAACCCTGGCTACTCCGTGAGTTGCACTCATGCTTAGGGAACGGCAATATGATAGTTTACGATACCATGCCATCATATGATCTCATATCTGGCTAGGCCAAAGTTACCATTTAAATACAATATCATGTGATGCAATTTGTATGATATCATATGATATCATACTCACCTTTGGCCAACATCATATGATATGCCCAGGGATATTTTTTCCGTAATATATTCCGATCGGAATAGGAGACCCCGTTTTGACCAAATTTGCCGGAATAAGCAACCTAAAAATAAATAGTTTTTTTTGTTCTTCTGAAATTGACAAAAAATGACTTAAATCGACCCAAATCGGAATAAGGATCCTGTTATGGGAGGGGGAATAAGGATAAAAAAAGAAAAAAGAAAAAGATTTCCTCTCCTTGATTTGAAAATAATATCCCTGGATATGTCGATTCTTACTTATTGGACGTGGACTTAGTCTCATGAAACATCGATTTTGAAAATACTTGCGACTCAAAACATAGATTCCGAAGTACCCTTTAACAACCCTGGTGGTGATGAATGAATCAGACAGATAGACTGAGACAGACAGAAGTAGCTAACTAACCAACTAACTGACTAACCAACTAACTAGACGTGTGTGTGGGGGTGGGGGGGTAACACACACACAAACGAACAAGCCAACTCCTTAACCAAGTACCCAACCAACCAACCAACTTGTGCAGGCTGGCTTTGAGGAGGGCTTCGCTCCCTTCAGCCATGCAACCAATTTTCCAACCAACTAACCAACCAACCAACTCGTGCAGGCTGGCTTTGAAAAGGGCTTTGCTCCCTTCAGCCACGAGGCCCTCAAGCCTGAGGGCTTGGTCCGACAGGGTTCCGACTCTGGCGAGCCTGACACCCCAGGCAAGGGTGGCATGGGTGTCCACATGCCCATAGAGCCCCCCACAGGCTTCAAGAGTGTACGCGCCGCAGGGGGGCAGTCGGCAAGGAGGACAGGAGGGGGCTTCTAATGTGGTGTGAATAGGTGGATTCCCTGTATGCCCACAGAGCTCCCTGGATCCCTGTCGGACCTCAAATCTGGCCCCTGGCACGGTTGGCTTGCAGATAAGGTTTCTAACGCGAAATTGGCGAGATCTCCGTCGGATCCATCGCAAAGGTATGCAGTAACGCAAGCACTAGCCCGTGGCATGGATGTCCTCATGCCCGTGGAGCCTCCCACAGGCTTCAAGAGTGTATGCGCCGCAGGGGGGGGAGTCGGCAAGGAGGACAGGAGGGGGCTTCTAATGTGGTGGTTTCCCTGTAGGCCCACGGAGCTCCCTGGAGCCCTGTAGGCCCTCAACTATGGAGACCATGATGCCCCTGGTATCAAGGTCCACATACCCATGGGGAGTGTGTGCCTCAGGGGGGCAGTCGGCAAGGAGGACAGGTGGGGGCTTCTAATATGGTGGGGTCCCTGTAGGCTCACGGAGCTCCCTGGAGCCCTGTAGGCCCTCAACTATGGAGACTATGATGCTCCTGGTATCAAGGTCCACATACCCATGGGGAGTGTGTGCCTCAGGAGGGCAGTCGGCAAGGAGGACAGGTGGGGGCTTCTAATGCGGTGGGGTCCCTGTAGGCCCACGGAGCTCTGAAGTGCCCTGTCGGACCTCAATTCTGGAGAGCATGAAGCCCCTGGTATAAAGGTCCACATGCCAGTGGGGAGTGTGTGTGCCTGAGGGGGCAGTCGGCAAGGAGGACGGGAGGAGGCGTCTAAGGCTAGGTCCCACGCTGTATTGTGATGAGGATGGGTTGGCATAGGCCCACTGAGGTTGAAGAGTGTACGCGCCTCAGGGCAGTTGGCAAGGAGGCCGGGACCAGGCTTCTATGTCACATGCTGCCGCGTAAAGGATGCTCCGAATCAGGATTCTCCAGGGGTAGCCAAAGAAGCTAACGGGCCCCTCTGAAATGCAACGGACCTTACAAGAATGCAACCGACCTAGTGGATCTGCATCTGAAACGCAACGGACCCTCCAAGAGCTACGCATGAGACGAAAGACTCGACGTTTTTAACACCCCTAATACAAGTACCAGGTCCCAGTTGAGTGAAGAGGTTGGGTCTCCCTAGTCCCGCAGAGTTTCCTGGGGGCTAGTTTTTGTTGTGTTGATTAAGGTGCATGGCCCATCAGCCCTCAGGCTGTTCGTCGTATGCAGCGGGAGTCAGCATAGGTAGTATAAACATTACAACTTGAACGTGGATACATGGTTCCATCCTTTTAGGCTGCTTGCCGTCCCAAACATTGCTACTTGAACTTGAACTGGAACTTGGTTACATAGCTTCAGCCAGCAATTTGGCTGCTCGCCGTCTTCGGCAGAAAAAATACTGTCACCAGGAAATTTTAAACGCGAACACGGCGAACAAATCAATATTTTTGGCACACCACCGCTTCGTTCTGCAACCCCATTTCAGTTCGAGCCCGTGCATACATCAACTTGGTTGCGTTTAAGGCTGCTCGCCGTCTTTGTCAGCCTGTGCATACCACCAGGGGTTTTCAGGACGCTGCGTCCTCCATCTTGAACTTGAACTTGGTTACATAGCTTCAGCCAGCAATTCGGCTGCTCGCCGTCTTCGGCAGTATAACAATTATAACCAGGAAAGTACCAACTTGAACAAATCATTTGTTTATTTATTTTTTATATTCCTCTTCTTCCGAACGAAAAAACAATACAGAAAAATCACCTATTCATACCTAAAAAAAAAACTTGATCCAGTCTCTTCATACATTCATGGATGAACAAAGGAGGCTGTTCTCGCCCTTCAACTTCTGGATTGCACATCAGATAATGCAAAATTGTAAAGGAATCATTTCGCTCTCCGATTGGGAAATCAGGCTCTGATACTTTCTTCTCGAATTCAGCAAGGCTTCGTCAGTACATTCAAAAAGCACATGGTGTTCATCTTGAACTGTTCCGTAATCACTAAGGTGACACACTCTCGATCCTTCCAAGGCACAATTGGACGTTTCCATCTATCAGTTTCTACTCTTAGGTAGTGGGAGGAAGTTATAAATCTAGGCATATTACGCGTCCTCCATCGCAGATGCAACGTCGAAGAGTCCGTTTCGTCGCAGGACGCAACGTGGGGAGGATCCTTTACGTCGCAGACACAGCTTCAGTGGCTTGGTTGCGTGACGCAACTTGCGTCGCAGGACGCAGGCTATGGGTCGGTTGCGTCTCAGGACGCAGGCTATAGAATTGGTTGCGTCTCAGGACGCAGGCTGTAAAGTGTGTTGCGTCTCAGGAAATTTCTTTCACAACTTAAAAAAGAGGCTGGTCGCCGTCTTGGGAGGCTATAATAATATACGGGACCGTATTCAAGAGAAATCCTTAACATGTGCCACACCACCGAATCCATGTAATACCACAGGGTCACCCCGTTGTCTGTCTAACGTGTTGTCGTGAACATTGTCTTGTTGTCGTTGTCGAACATCCTCTTGGGGTTGGGAATATCGAGAAGGAGTCAAGGTTTCAACGGTATGTGCCCAGTTGGTCGGCCCCCTAAGGGGTAGGTCACACTGCTCTTGCTTTTGGTCGATTTAGCTTTTGCTTTTGGTCCGATTTTGGTCCGATTTTTGCCCGATTTTTGTGGGGACCAAAAGCGACCAAAAGCGGACCAAAAGCGGACCAAAAGCTAAATCGAAAGCAAAATCTGGTCTTGGGAGACAGAACTATGCGATACTTAAGCGAAATTCCCAATGGGTGGATTTCCATAGGCCGTGGATGGGTGTAGTACTGGATGGGTCGCTAAATCGGTTTACTTTCGGTTATGTCTCGTGGATGGGTCATGGATGGTTCGTGCATCCGTACGCAGGCGACAGCAGTCGATCATGCAGTTCCGCTTCTATGGAAATGCGGCATGGATGGTTCCGCAATGGCCGGGTGGGCCGGGTGCCATAACTTGCGCTGTAGCAATTGCTCCAGCGGAAGACAACTTGTCCGCAGGGGAATGATCGCCTGGCCATCCAGTGTGGCTTAAATGTCGAAGAATCTGAAGATGCACAAAGTCTCGGATTTTCCGTTCCTCGAATCAGATCTGACGCAATTCGAAATTTCTGGAAGTGAAACTAGCAGAGGGAGGTCACAGATTTCTTGAGATTTCTGGAGGTCAAACTAGCGGATCGAATTGAAACTAGCTGGGGGAGGTCGCAGATTTCGGGGTGAGGAGGGTCAAACTGAGGAAGGTCGCAGATTCCGGGAGGTCGAACTAGCAGAGGGAACGAGAGGGAATCGAAACTGGTAGAAGGCAGGTCGCTAGAGAGACCGGCGCCGGGCTGCGCCGGGCTGCACCGGAAAATTTGCGAGTCATCCAGACTCTTCCAATCCACCCCTCGGTCGATGGCAGGGATGGATTTTGCCATCTGTATGGGTCTCGTGGATGGGTGTTTCGTCGGTACAATCCGTACAAATACGAATCATCCAGGGGCTCTGTGGAAATGGAAGGCCTGGATGGATCGTCGGTTGTTCGTACTTTTCGACCCATCCAGACCCATCCACGGCCTATGGAAATCCACCCATTGTCAAATCTTCAAATCTTCAAATCTTCCCAAGAAAGCCAAAATATATATTAAACTTTGTAACTTCTCTGCCCTCGATGAACAGTTGCTATCTCGGAATACGCAGGTTTTGCAGCGTAATCCTTGCAAAGCAGTTTGCATGGTCGCAAGTCCAATACGCAACATCGCGCCACAACTTCTCTGCCACAATTGCTTGCCCACCCGTGTATCTTGCATGGTAGTCTGTTCTGTCATGCGTTGAATTTGCAAAGCAAGTTGAATAGTCGCAACACCAGTACATGCAAAGCCTCGCTTGTCCAATAGTCGCAAAGCTGTTTGAATAGTCTGAAAGCAAGTTCAATACCCGCAAAGCAAGGAACAACTTCGCTTCTCAACTTCCTTGGGAGTTGATGTATCTGCAGAATGGTGCACTTTGGGAACCAGCCTGCTGTTGAAAGCTTGCCCCGGAGAGCACTTATTCGCGTACGGATCTAGGCGTTGCGGACTGTAGACGCAGTGTTTTTTTCTGTCATCCGCCTCCACATCCATCAGAAACAGCCCAAGAAAGAAGTCATCCGCCTCATCTGCATTCACACATCTGCTACAATAAATTACATATACATGCGGCTCTCCCACAGTTCTCCAAGCTTTACAATTACAAGCATACCATTGGATGCCAATCCCAGACATAAAACATAACATAACAATGTACGTTAAATCTTTCAAACAATCAAGTTGTTGGCATTTGCAATTAGCAAATGTACCGTATCTCGCTGCACGTCGTTTCAACTTGGCATACCTACGTGGACATCTTTGTCATATTTTTCAACATTCAATCAGAAATGTAACAATTTTATACACCTGTCTATCTGATCAGATACCAATAAGGCACTCGTGTCCTAGTAGTTCACGCTGACACCGTTCGAGATTAAGTCCTCAACTCGGGAACTAGACAATTTCAGAAAAACGGTTGGCGAATGCCTACCTGGAATCTTGGGCAGGCTTTTTGAGGGGAGTGTAATGAGTGACCAAGCATCCCCTTCCCGATTGCGACATGGCCGGACATGGCTGCCCTTGCCTAGGTTCTGCGAACTGCCTGCCCGCTCAGTTCAATTTACTAACCCTTGGGCCGACCACCGCAGGGGCCCTTAGGGCACCCTACTATTTTTTCTACATTTCGTCCAGGCACGTCCAGGTTTGACTTGTTTGGTGCAGGCACGTCCATGTTTGGGTTGCTGGGGGATAGCTTTTTCTACATTTCGTCCAGGCACGTACAGGTTTGGGTAGGCACGTGCAGATCTGACTTGTTTGGTGCAGGCACGTCCAGGTTTTTCTACATTTCGTCCAGGCACGTACAGGTTTGGGTAGGCACGTCCAGATCTGACTTGTTTGGTGCAGGCACGCCCAGGTTTGGGATGCCGGGGGGTAGTGTTTTCTACATTTGGGTCCTGGCGTACAGGTTTGGGTAGGCTCGTCCAGGTTCGATTTTTGGGGGGCAGGTGCAGGCACGTCCAGGTTTGATTTAGAGTGAAACCTAGCGACTCGTACAAGTTGCGTACAGGTTAGAAACCTGGACGTAAATCTGGACGTAAACCTGGACCCCTATGCGTTAGAACTTAGAACTAGACCCCCTCGGCAGGCTCTCGGAATATTGCGAATAAATATCTCGGAATTGCGAGTATCTCGACTGACATGCGAGTGTCGGGAAAACGCGGACAAATATGCGGAACGAAGTTGTAGGAAACATCTGACGTGGCACAGCCGAAAAGGACAGGCTCGGAAGGCTCGGGAGGCTCGGAAGACAATCTTACAGAGTAGCCAGGTAAATATCTAAGAGAATAGCTCAGAAAACAAGGATGAGAAAACATGAATGAGAAAACATGAATGAGAAAAAGGAAAACAAGTACTGGTATGAGAAAAGACATCTTGATATTTTACTAATCGACTAATTGACCGACATATCCGGGTACACGCACACTTCGTAGATATGACGGGGTAGATATTTACGTAGTACTAGGGCAGTGTACCCGTCGTACTGACGGCAGGCCCCCTCACTCCCCCCCCGCCCCCCAAATGGAATGACTTTTTGTGGGCCAACCACCCAATATTTTCCCTTCCCCATCCACATTAGGTGGCATGTCATCGTGCACTGTTACCATCATGGCATGATCATCCCCGTCACACGGACACTTGATTCCCAGATGGCCACAACATACATGTACATGCGACTCCATTACCAACCACCCACATGCATGCCCCGCCCCCCCCCCCCCCCCCCCCCCCCCCCCCCCCCAAGAGCAGCTTGATTCCATCCAAACGAACATAGCGTTGTAGGATTCAATGCGATGCCTTGCAGATTTGCCCGAAGTGTGAGGGCAAGGGGAAATAGCAACCAGGCAGAATATTGGGCGCGTGCACCTCCCACCGACCCCACATACTGATGAACCCAAGAGTCGCTCGGTTCCTACAGAGCACACACATCGCTGCAGGAATACATTCGATGCCCATCAGATATCAGCTATGCCCGCACTGGAATTAAAGGGTAGGGGGGAAAAGCAGGGAGCAGCTGATAGTCAGAGCAGCGGGAACAATCTGAATATAGCACGAAATTGCTTGGCATTGATGCCGGCAGCGAGTAGAAGCAGCTGTCAGTCAGACGTCTGGGGGCAATCTGCATACCGCGCAAAATTGCTTAGCATTGATGCCGGCAGAGGGTAGAAGCAGCTGTCAGTCAGAGCTCCTGGAACAATCCGCTTACAGCACGAAATTGTTAGGCATTGATGCCGGCAGAGGGTAGAAGGGCACGCATTCCCGCCAATTGGCTGCCATAAGCGCGCCCAGTTAGAGCTTTGTTCTTGTTGCGAGTGACAAAACCTGCTTGGGTGAGGAATCAGAGCTCCCTTTGTGGCGGGGTCAAGACATTTTCAGATCGCGGAGCACAGAGATAGCGCTAAGCGCAGAGGCAAGGAAGTGTAGGTAAAATGAGCTTCGTCGTGGACTGAGTTTGAAAAATGAGCGAGATTGGAAATTGACGGGTGTGATGAAAATCGAGGTTTGTGGGTTGGAAATGTGCCAGATCAGCAGGAAAATGCTTGCCAGATAAGCGAAACCACTGCCAGTTAAGCCCTGAGCCCCGGACGGACGGACAATGCAATTTAATAGTATAGATGTGTTGCGTAGCAGCTGGTATTAGATATTATATTTGCATCGCCAAGAGTATAAATATATGGACGGAAAAGTGCATATCATACATCGGCATTTTTGTTGCCCAATTCTCTTCGTCCACCTTTTCCTCAGGTGAGAAGCTGATCCCGATCGGCGATCATGTCTCGCCCTGCCAACCAGTCTGCCCTGCCCACCCCGCCCGGCAGTAGTGTCTCGCGGTAGCCCAGGCTCAACTTGCATCATTGCATGTGTTGCCTTGAGCTAATCATCTGCTTCCTACCACACCTCCCCTCATGCGGTTTGCCTCCCGTCACCCTCCCACCCCTACCTCCACACCTCGCAGGCACTCCCTCTGTTCGCTTCCGAAACCATTGCGCTGCCGCCAGCTTCGTGCCCTCATAAAAGGTAGGTGAAGGGTTATGCTATCCGGTTTTGCATACACGTACGCTTAAAGACTCGTACATACGGCGCTTTGGTCTGCGCACTTTTTCCGTGCTTTATGCTATATCTAAGTATCCATTCAGTTGTTTTTCCCTTCTGGTTGCCCCTCTCGCCTTCTAGGGGGAGGGAGCCTCATTGGTCCCTGTTGCGGTTGGTTGTGTGTGTGTCGCACTCTCTGTCTGTCGTGTTGTCTGTGTGTGAGGGGAGAGGGGAGCGTTGCTCTGGATTTGGTCCGCTGCACTCGCACTGCATTCCGGTGCCACCTGTCGCTCCAAGCCAACACTCTCCGCCAATATCCGCAAGCGACGCGCTTAGGTCTTGTTCAGGAAATGCATAAGCGACTTCAAGTCCTTTCGGCCCTTATGGAAGAACCTTGGGTCGCGCTTTTCGAGAGCCCTCCCCCCCCCCACCCCCCTCTGCCGGCCTTTGCAATGCAACCATCCAACAGCCCTAATCGCTGTTCACCTGAGTTATGCTTAGGTCACCTCCTGAATCCAGAGCTGCCTCCCTAATTATCAGGTCCTTATTTGAGGTGCACCGAAACAGTGACCTAGTAACCCTTATCACATGATACTTAACACCTCAGCCTGGCCATGTGGTTGGCTGTTGTGTGCTGTTGTGTGATGGGCTGGCATGTGGTGTACTATGATGTGGTCCCGCATTCTGTGGTGCGATGCTGTGTGCTGAGCCCAAGTAAGCCCATCATCCACTGTGAAAAGATCCGTACATACGTTCTGACCAATTTGAAATAAGCAACATGTCTAGGGAACGGCAACTAATATTACTGTTTGAAAACTAATATTAACTCATATTATGACTATCAATAATATTAGTTTTTCAAATAAGTTTGAAATTCTGGTGAGACGGCTTGTCCGACTTATATTATATTACCATACACGCCTGAAGTATTGGCAAGATTAAGTATTGGCAAATGTCATTTCCCCCCTAAAAGTGGGTCTCAGAAAAGCATGGCAAACTAACTTGGCAAAAGGGTCTATGGCTTTGACTATCTCAAGCTTAGACCTGAAATCCAGTTGGCAAAGGGTCTTACATTTCCTTGTCACATGTTCACCAAGTAGTCTGCCCAAGCTTTCTGTAAAACCATGTAACAATTCTAATCAGGAGCATTCAACTTGCTACTTAGGGCTTAGTAGCCAGACCAGTACATGGCTCCAGCCAGCCAAATTGCTGGCTGGAGCCATGTAACGAAGTTCTAGGTCAAGTACATGTGTAGCAATTCAAATCAGGAACATTTAACTTGCTAGGGCTTAGTAGACAGAGTATAATGGTACACGTAACTTGGCAAAGGCCAACCACCTGGAGTGGTCTCAAGCTGGATCCCTAATCCGGTTTTTCAAAGGGTCGTTTGCCAAACTGTTTGTCAATACTTCAGACGCGTATGGTATATTATATTATATTATTTATTTGCTAATATTATATAACATAGCTGACCCCTAATTATCGCCGCGTGCAGATAATGTCCTTCAAGACTGGAGCCATGCTCTGGCTTGCTCCCATCGTGCTCCTGCTGGCCACCAGTAGCCCATGCAGTGCTGGCATGATTGGCCGTAAGCTGCTGCAAACAGTACCACCAACCGGCAACGACCCTGTCGTTCTTGGTGCTGCGACACAGTTCACGGTGCTTGCCGCCACCACGGTCACTAATGCGGTAAGTAGTTGCCCACAGCCTTGCATGAAGGCTTTCATGTTTCGAATTTGCTTGTAGTCATATTGTGTGACGCTAGTATCACTTGTGTAATACTGATATACACAGCAGGCTTATGAGCAGATGTATTAAAGCTGGTATCCCTAATATGGTTGGTATTTTGACCTGACCTTGTGCAGGCCACTTGAAAGTGGGTGGGTCCAAAAAACGATAGTTGTGCCTGCCCCGCGTCTAGCTTATTATTAGCTACATCATGCCTCTGCCCCCTAATATGTTTTATCTTTGTACATGTATGAACCGTCGCCTCATTACCAGTCTAGACAGCTGCTAGTTTGGTTGTGTTTCCACAAATCCCACCTTGACACTATCTGATCTCTGCTTATTCTGACTGTGTCGTAGGGCATCTCTCCTGTTGGCGGGCTCCTCGGTGTCAGTCCCGTCAATGCTGTTGACGATCCTAACTACGAGATCGTGTACACAGACCCAGACACCAACGGCCCCGCAGATGTCCTTATTGCTAAAGCCGCCCATGATGATGCTGTTCTGGCATACAACGACGCTAAAGGTCGTGTGTTGGATGCAGAGACCATCCCTCAAGTGAATATCGGAGGGGAGACCTATGAGCCTGGCCTGTACAAGACTGCTGGTGCATTTGCGATCTCATCGGGCAGCTTGACCCTACATGACCCTGTCGGCGATGGCGTGTTCATTTTCCAGATGGAGACGACGTTCTTGGTCAGTGCAAAATAATGTGTGGCTCATTGCGGTCAGCTGTAACACCTAGGAGACCAATGACCTATCCTATCTGTAACACCTAGGAGACTGCTGACCTATCCTAGCTGCCACTGTGCTATAAAGTATCCCTTGTAAGGAAGCAAGGAGGGAATAGTTGTTAGTTCCTGCTCTTGTACCCCCGATGAAGCCACCAACCTAGTAACCAAGAAGAGTAGAAGAGTAGTCGAAGATGAAATGCATTTCATTTTAGAATGTCCATTATACATTGAGAATAGAAAAATATTTTTTGAAAAAATGAACATTGAACCTGAATTGGTGAATTAAAACTCCAGCATGAAGCTGGTCATGAATCCTGATTCCTTTGAAGGATGAAAATACTTAATTCAATTTATACAAAAGTGCGATAATAATCGCACAATTAAATTATCATCCCAGCTGAGATGATGATTTAATCAGATTGTAGAATTAAATGATCACTGTAGCACGAACTCAGGGCCCCCGTTGGTTAAACGATTGGTTGGGGCTCAGTTCATCAGTGCTTTTTCTTTTTAAGCCCCTCCTATACGGTTGGGCAAGTCCCTTTAGCCTATTTGGCCTACCCCTGGACGGACTGTAACATACGTACATACATACATACATACATACATACATACATACATACATACATACATACATACATACATACATACATACATACATACATACATACATACATACATACATACATACATACACACATACATACATACATACATACATACATACATACATACATACATACAACGGGCATCCAACTGACTGTCCCCCTTCTGATTGTCCACAGATGAGCACTGGTCTCGAGATGATTCTCACAGGCAAAGCTGAAGCCAAGAACATATTCTGGGTGGTCGGAAGCTCTGCCACCTTTGAGGCCAATACCCAGGCGTATGGCACCTTCATGGCACATCAATCCATCAGTGCCTTAACTGGCGCTACTTTCACGGGTCGGCTGCTAGCTATCAATGCGGCCGTCACCATGCTGGCCAACACTGTAGTCTTCCCCTCCTAGTGAGAGTTAAGTGAGGGGATAGAGATGAGGCAACAAGGAATCATAAATGTTACAGAATTTGAGCCCTTTGCCCATTGCAGACCCTTGACCATCGCAGACCATGAAATATTGCTGACCATTGACCATTGCATACCATGGAATATTGCAGACCATTGACCATTGCAGGCCATTGACTACTGCAGCCCTGGATGTCTGGAGTGCAAGTGAGGGGAGGGATGGAATAAGAAGATGAAGCAACACATCCTAACTGTTGCGGCGTTGAGGACCATTGCCCAGCGTGATGGCATGTGTACATAAAGGCAGAAACGAAAGGGTCTGCCTTTGTGTACACATGCCATGGTGGCCCCTAGGTAGCTGGTTGAGTCGTATAGGATGCTCACACTGTTTGGTATTGTGTACGACGGAAATATGATGCCCTATATAAATAAATATATGTCCAATGTGAATAGGCGATGCATGCTTTGTTGCATTTGGAGCCAGCAGTCTGTAAAGTTATCTTCTCGTCAGGTCAGAAGTAAAAACATTTAGACATTCAGAACACGATGCGGCCAGGTGACTTGAAATTGAACTAGGTTACATGGCTGCATCCAGCATTTAGCTGCTAGCCGTCTTAGTGTAAGAGTCCGAAACCATGTAAGAGTGACGTTTCCGTTCAGAAGGCTCCGAAACCATGCAGGATTCAGGTTACCGGTACCATGCAGGGAGTTGCGCAGTATCTTGTAGGAGTCAGTCAAGTTCGAATGATGGAGATCGCTCCTAGTCACGGTCTGTATTGACAGCCTATCCAGAGGTGACGATTCTAACTAAGCGAAAGGGTTAAATCGAGGTTACAAAGGTATAGAGCAGCTTACCTAGCTGCTTATATACAACTCATTATACGGTATACCTTTCCGGCCCTGCATCAAAACCTCTAACGGTTAAAACGGGCCCTTGGTCCCAAATTGATCATGTACACCCAACATTTTTCCAGGTAGTAAAAACAATTACCTGGAAAAATGTAACAAAAATTATCAAAAATAAGCACACTTATATACTTGATCCAATCACGTCAAACATGCATGGTTAAACGGAGGTAGCCCCCCCCCCCCCCCCCCCCCCCCCCTCCCACACGCCCCCTCCCACCGCCCCCTCCCAACCCTAAAATGATTTCTCTACATTATCTGATGTGCAATTCATAAGTGGAAGGTCGTGCGAGGCAGGGGGGCGTTAAAAATATAAATTAATAAAATAACGCAAGGTACCCAAGGCCATGCTCGTGTCAAATGGCAGATACTTGATAAGCTTTGTCCGAGCGTTGTTGTTACTAAATATGGCGGCGAGAAGCCCACCATACACGCAGCAATAAATGGCCAGGTAAAAGGTTGGCAAAAACCTTTATTTAAAATAATAGGCCTCACGAAAATGCATAGAAAAAACTCTTGGAAAAACTCTTGGAAAAACTCTTGGAAAAACTCTTGGAAAAAACTCTTGGAAAAACTCTTGGAAAAACTCTTGACAAAACTCTTGGAAAAAACTCTTGGCAAAACTCTTGGAAAAACTCTTGGAAAAAACTCTTGGCAAAACTCTTGGTCTAAGGCTGGACCTACTCAAGTTCAGATCTGAAAACCAGTTGGCAAAACCTCAATTTGCTTGTGTTACATTTCCTTGTTTCATGTTCACATAGTGTGGTACTAAGGTCCTTTAGACTGTAAATAAGATATACATACTGGTGGCTTACCACCAGGTTTGCCCAAGGTGTAACTTGTGTATGATCAAGCGCTGACCGTGGATACCGTAAATCATTAATGGTGAACATCCAATAAAATATAAGTGCATATTGTGAAAGCCATTAAAATGTACAGTCAAATGTTATCAAACGTTACATTGATAACTGTTTACAACAGCTATTACCGTTCGAATTTAACCCCAAGATTTAACTTGTGTTTGACCAAGTTGTAAGCGCGAATGATTCAATAATGGTGAACTTCCAATAAAAAGTAAGTGCATATTGTGAAATCTATAACAATTACCTTTCAAAGGTATACTCAAAGTGATTTTGATAAAACTGGTGGCTTTTCGAATAAAAATGGGGGGGGGGGGGGGGGGGGGGGGGGGGGGGGGGGGGGGGGGTCCTTCAACCTGACACCCCATGGAAGCGCGTATGGATTTTTATTTGTGTGTGATACTGGGCAGTCTTGTTTGGCAACAATCCTCTCTTGAAGATTGAGAATTCAATGATGAGGTTATAACAGGCTAAGAGCGCCTCTACATGTGCTCTAGGTTGCTTGTCTGAATAGCGAGCTAGGGTAGCTGCCTAGAAGCTGCTCCAAGTGCTCTAGGTTGCTTGTCTGAATAGCAAGCTAGGGTAGCTGCCTAGAAGCTGCTCCAAGTGCTCTAGGTTGCTTGTCTGAATAGCAAAGTAGGGTAGCTGCCTAGAAGCTGCTCCAAGTGCTCTAGGTTGCTTGTCTGAATAGCAAGCTAGGGTAGCTGCCTAGAAGCTGCTCCAAGTGATCTAGGTTGCTTGTCTGAATAGAGAGCTAGGGTAGCTGCCTAGAAGCTGCTCCAAGTGCTCTAGGTTGCTTGTCTGAATAGCAAAGTAGGGTAGCTGCCTAGAAGCTGCTCCAAGTGCTCTAGGTTGCTTGTCTGAATAGCAAGCTAGGGTAGCTGCCTAGAAGCTGCTCCAAGTGCTCTAGGTTGCTTGTTTGAATAGCGAGCTAGGGTAGCTGCCTAGAAGCTGCTCCAAGTGCTATAGGTTGCTTGTCTGAATAGCAAGCTAGGGTAGCTGCCTAGAAGCTGCTCCAAGTGCTCTAGGTTGCTTGTCTGAATAGCGAGCTAGGGTAGCTGCCTAGAAGCTGCTCTAGGTCGCTTGTCTGAGTAGCAAGCTAGGGGAACTGCCAAGAAGCTTGAAGGCATCTCACAGGTCGATCGGTGATTTGCCCCAATGCAAGCAAACGGGCTGGCCCCCTCAACCTCACGCCTCGTAATAATGCATGATATTAATTTACTTAATGCGGCCATCGTTGATGGCCCGCACAGCAGCGTCAGCATGCCTGAGTGCCACAGTTTCTAGGCAGCCCATGGGCAGACCCCGGTAGGGTAAATTATTGTCGTTTATGCAGTAGAGCAAAACGTTGCCGTAATCTCCATTCGTACCAGCAGGTATGAGTGCCTTTGCCATAGGCACTTGTTTAAGCAAGTCTTTGCGCAGGTGTGGGATCTTCCGTCAGCGTTTTTCCTAAGCACGATTAATCGTGCAGGCACGATTATTAATGTTTCTCGCGAAATGGTCCATCGTTTTCTCAGGTCTGGTTAATGTTTTCGAGCTCGCGAAACTTTGGCCTGGGCATTGTTCATGCACGATTATTAATGTTTCCGGTCGACCCAAACGCTGGCTGCAGCATCGTGCAGAACGATTATTAATGTTTAGCATCAGCCATACTGTTGGCTCAGGCATCGCGCATCCCAAATCCCCCATCACATGGGAGCATGCTCTTGACAGGACACTGGGTGACACGCTGGACAGAATCCAGCCAGCTCATCCGGGGGGAGGCGAAAGGAGCAGGGGGCCACGTACCCGGCACGTACCCCATGAAATAACCTCGTCACAGGGCTTAGTGAAACCTCGAGCTCGCTTGCTGTTACGCCCCAACTCGCGACTTACTTCACTGCCAGCTCTTGCTGAAACACCTAACCTTGCAGCTTCCTCGTCACAGCACTCGCTTCTCCCCCTCCTGCGCTGTTTCTCTTCCTCGCTCGCTGACTGCATTTCCATCGCGTGCTCCACAGCATCATGCTCCTCGCTAAATGGACCAGCACTGGGAGCTTCGAATCAGCGACAGGCACATGTTAAAGACCAGTATTGGCCAAAACTCAGTCGCTTATGAGCGCTCACTCTGAGGGTATTCCTCCACAACTAGCTAATGGGCATCGCATTTACCCCTGCACACATCTGTCTGCTTGGTAGGAACCGAGCGAGTATTGGGTTAATGAGTCGGTGGGGTGGGACGGGTTCACTCGCGAGATGGGGCGCGCCTGCACCCAATATGCTAACTGGATGCTATTTCCCCTTGCCCTCTCACTTCGGGCAAACCTGTAAGGCATCGCAATTATAGACAACTGAACAACCCAGAAGCCATCGTGTTTAAAACGCCACCCCCGGGTCTGACCTCCAGGGGACCCGCCAGGATCCCCTACCATTTCTATCGTGTTTCTTCCAGCAAAACTGTAATCGTGCAGAATCGTTCAATACGATTATTAATGTTTTTATGTTCCCAAAGTGCAGACCCAGGAATCGGACCCAAACGATTATTAATGTTTTGTCCCAAAACCTTAGGAAAATCACTGCTTCTGTACAAGGACGTCTTGTTAATCTGGGAGTACCAAGGTGTAGGGTGTGCATGTTACAGTTCAGGGGTAGATCCAATTAAAGTTGTAGAATTAAATTATCACTGTAGCACGAACTCAGGGCCCCTGTTGCTACACCGATTGTTTGGGGTTCAGTTCGTCAATGCTTTTTTTTTGTAGCCCTTCCTGTCAGGGTTGGGCAGGTCCCTCTACTTGGTCTAACCCTGGACTGTAATATACATACATACATACATCTATATATATAAAGAAATCATGGTCGTGGTCGTGGTCGTGGTGGTGTCATCATCGCGTACCCACGTGCCATGGGCGTGCGAAGTGTAACCGACTTGCAACCGACTTTCCGTACACCCAAGTCTTCGCCCAGCGATTTCAATTGCTGAAACAGCAGATGCGCTAAGCTATGCGCGCGCGCTCATTTGATGTCCACAACTGCCTCCCATACTGTGACTGCAATGAATTGCAATGAAATGAGTGAGGAGATCCTCTCCTCGGAGGTCATTTGCTGACCCTCAGATCGCTTTGCATGGCGCTCGGAATAATAGTTTTCAGTGTATTGCTTCACGGAGCGACCTGCGGGCTGCGGCTCATGCTCCAGAACTTTCACTTCGGCTCATGATTCGGCTGGCCCTTGACTTTCACTTGGCTCACGCATGCGCACTTCTTTCTTCATCTCAGCATTACATTCGTCGTCGCATTATGCTATCACATCGCCTGATTCGTGATTGGAGGTAGTTCACTTCCATTCTCCAGCCTTTCTGCAGGCTCTATTGATACATTCATCTTGCTGCGAGCTAAGACACTGGCGCGGCTCATGGTATCTCTGCACGATCTAAGTCCCTGCAACCCTGTGACGTTCTTCCGACGTCCGACTTCCTTCTTGCTGCGTGCTCCTTGCACCGCGTGCAATACCTCTTCAAGATCTTCCCCCCCAGCCCACACGACTCACACCCTGCAACGATAAGGTTATTTTCGCGCTGAGCTGTAGCGAGTGCGTGACAGAGTTGACCGAGCGAAGGCCCTTTCGGGAAACAGCTTGCACGCCCAACCAGGTATCTATGCGCGAAGAGGAAGCTACAGGTAAGCACCTTTGCTCTCGCGCAATTCCGATCTTTCAAGCTGAGTCTGAAACTGCGCAGACGTTCGTTTGCAATTTCCAAAAGTCTTCGCATTTCCGCGTCGTCTGACGAAACGTCCAAACGTCTGCGCGATTTCGAACTCAGCTGGAAACATCATAATCGCTTCTGTTAAGCCCATCTGCTAAAGTGGCCGAGAGAAGATCAGATTAATGGGAACGGAGAAGCAGGGAAGTGCGTGTGTGTTGGCGGGTAAAGGGGTGAGGCAAATTTGAGATTGGGCCTGGGTCGAGCCGTCGAGGTTTGGGCAGAGTGGGGACTGTGTGTGTGTGTGTGGGGGGGGGGGGGGGGGGGGGGGATGCATGGGGAGGGATTAGTGTGTGGGTAGTTGTTATTGCTGGGGAGGGGGGGGGGGGGGGGGGGCAGATGCGTCAGGATTTGAAGTGGGGGAAACATGATGACTGTGTTTATGAGAGGGGTGGAGGTGAGGACATATGTGTAGCCCATTCTGTAACCCAGCCCCACGGGAACCCTATTATGATTGGGGTAGGGGTGATGTGTGTAGGGGCTACCGTACTACTACATACATACATACATACATACATACATACATACATACATACATACATACATACATACATACATACATACATACATACATACATACATACATACATACATACATACATCTATATATATAAAGACATACAAGATTACACCTGCGAGCCATCGCCCTTTCCGCCTTTTTGACTCAGCCGAATACCCATCCAACTCCCTACCCATTTCGAAAATGACAGAGCAGGTGAATGCGAAGCAATAAATCATCTTCCGCATTCGATCTGAGCGTCAAAACCAAGAATGGTGCTCAAACTAATTGTCTATAATCTTCTGCTCCTCGATGCCATGAATGCGCACAATCAACAAGATGTAGGCAGACGGGCAACGAATACAGCCAGCCAGCGAGCTCTTCACAGCGAAAGGCGAGCTCTACATGCCGAAGAGCATAGGAGCGATGCAAATCAGAGACGGCGTTTGGCAAATGATGTAGGTCAGCCTGGACGAGCTGGGAATGGAAATAGATACTCGCAACTTTCTCGCAACCCCGGAACTTCAAGTCTCTTTCCCCAATCATTCGCAATTCTTTCTCATTAGCGATCTTTGTGCCTAAGCATCCATACCTCCCTCCCCTGTTCCTCACCCAGACTCTCGCATGAAAAGCCAGGGGCGTTCGAATTCTCAAAATACTTTCTGAGTTCTCATTGTTCTCGTCAGGCGCCCATTCTATCCTCAGTGCTCTTCCGCCTGCGAGCGTTGCCACCATTCACTTTACGCATGCGCACTTTCACCATGCCTGTGCATCAATTGTGTCACGGTTGGCAGCCAGTGGATGCGAGCAGCCATTTCCTTCCCATTTCTCACACTTGGACCGCTCCTATCTATGCAATCCTATCTATGCAATCTCTTTTCATTCTATCGATGATCATTAAGGGCGGCGCTGCGATTTTTGATTCAGCAGGTGTTGATCGGACGGAAGTCGAAGATTTCTACCATATAATCGCGATATGGCCCTTGCACCCCTCATCCAATCTCTTTTCATTGTTTCAAGCATTGATACATCGGTTGCTTAGCATGTTGCGATAGAAGACTGGCTAGAATTTCCTGGTCAAAGCAACAGCTGCAGGTTGACCCACCATGGGTGGGGATGCTTGGGGCGAGGGGAGGGGGGAGAAAGAGAAAGTGTGTACATGGGGTGGGGTGAGGGGCAAGGAGGAATTCAGCAATGTGTTGAGGCTGTGGGTCTGGCATGGGTTGAGTTGGAATGGTTTGTGTGTGATACATCTGGGTAGGGGGGGTACATACAAGGACGTAACCCGATATGTTACCCAGGTCCTGGGGGCTGGGGGGGGGGGGGGGGGGGGGGGGGAGGGTACATTTTTAGTAAGGAAAGGAAGTGGGCATGTGTTAGATATTTTGCAAAGGGGGACATATCTTGACTGTGTGCATGTGAGTAAGGGGGGGGGGGGGGGGGGGGGGCGGAGGGTGTACGTTCAAGGGCGATGCACGTTATGTAACCCAGGCCAGAACAGGACCCAGGACCTGGGTGGGTGGTGTGGCGGGTGGCCTCGGCCACACGGGCAATGTACTAGTACATACATACATACATACATACATACATACATACATACATACATACATACATACATTTGAATATGTAGAACAATACACGGTGAGCAGTGCAACGCGAGCCTAACAACAATGAGTTAATCCTGGAGTGCTTTCAGTGATAAGACCTGGCCTAGACGTCTGCTGCCCACGGTGTACCGGCTCACGCAGCAGACGCTAGTCTTATCAACACTGCACCATGGGTCTCCAGGTAAAAAGTAAGGTAAGCAAGGCAAGGAATTTAACCAACCGAGGTTTCCAGGATCCAAAATCATGTGGGTCTCACTTGAAAAGTCGTGTATACAACCAACCAATGCCAGCCTGATACAGACGCCAGGCTACTACACACGCCCCACGCCAAGGGGGGAAATCCTAGGCGCGTCGCAAGCGACGCGGAAGATTGGCGGAGAGTGTTGGCTATCGGATATTCTATCGGATTGGGTATCGACAGGTGGCACCGAAGCCAGTTTATGACAGGTCCGGGGCCAGTTACGGCCAGGGTAATGTGCAGATAATAGGAAAACGGGGTGACTCTGGGGGCTCCCGCATCTCAGCATGGCGACGCATGGTTTAGGCTGAAGTAGTCAGAAATGCCCCCCCGAGCACCCAGGGCTCCGTGCTTTGTGGGGGTTGGGGGCAGCGCGTCGCACTGGGATCACACCGAGTCGCTCAATTTACGACGCGTTGCACGGGGGGAAAATAGTGGCCAAGGGGAAAAGTTAGTCATGGGTGGGTGTCCCATGGAGTGGGATCCCTGCGGCATATCTCATCCGTGGACATCAACTTTTTTTGTATTGAAAATATTTTCATCTCAGGAAGTGGGACCCCGTACACAAATTAGCTCCCACCGGGGATTCAGAAAGAAAGGCGGAGAGATTCCTCCTAAGTAGGCACCTGCACGACAAACAATACAAACGATACGCCTTACCACAGGGCGTGAGGTTGAAGGAACCTTTCCGTGAGGCATCTTGTCCAAAAAACCACACCCACCTGCCACACAAAATCCCCCCCACACAAACACGTACAAAAAACTTACTTTGAAGTGAGGCATCTTGTCCATGTGCTCAAGTTCCAAGACAAGAAAGTGAGTGTCTCTGTTTGTCTCATTGAAGAGGTCTAGCACCATATCCAGCAAGAACCAGGTCACACGGCTGATCCACAAATTTAGTTGTTTAAACTTGTGAGCCATCGCTCTGCCTTGTTCCTCCTCAATGGTTTTGTGCGCTTCCTGAATCTCTTTGCACCTTGGGAGGAAATTGAATGGGGGGGGGGCAAGAAATTGAATGGGGGGGGGGGGGGGGGGGGGGGGGGGGATTTGAAGGGGGGGCCGGGTGAGTTATGGTGCAGTGTGGTGCGGTATGGAACGGTACGGAATGGAATGGTGTGGTGTGGTACGGCACTGTGTGGTCTGGTGTGGTAAGGTATGGTGTGGAACAGCACGGTGTGTTGTGTTTTGGTAATGTATGGTGTGGTGTGGTCGAATGTGGTGTGGTGTGGTGAGGTTAGATATGGTATGGTATGATATGATATGATATGTTATGTTATGTTATGCTATGTTATGGTATGGTATGGTATGGTATGGTATGGTATGGTATGATATGATATGGTATGGTATGGTATGGTATGGTATGGTATGGTATGGTACGGTACGGTATGGTAGGGTAGGGTAGGGTAGGGTAGGGTAGGGTAGGGTAGGGTAGGGTAGGGTAGGGTAGGGTAGGGTGAGGTGTGGTGTGGTGTGGTGTGGTGTGGTGTGGTGTGGTGTGGTATGGTATGGTATGGTATGGTATGGTATGGTATGGTATGGTACGGTACGGTACGGTACGGTATGGTATGGTATGGTATGATATGATATGGTATGGTATGATATGGTATGGTATGGTATGGTATGGTATGGTATGGTGAGGTAAGGTATGGTGTGGTGTGGTGTGGTAAGGTATGGTGCGGTGTAGTAAGGTATGGTGCAGTGTAGGAAGGTATTGTATGGTGTAGTATGGTGTGGTTATGTAGGGTTTTATGTGGTAAGGAATGGTATGGTATGGTGTGGTATGGTGTTTTGTAGTGTGGTACGGCACGGTACGGTACGGTACCGTACGGAACGGAACGGAATGGTGTGGTAAGGTATGGTGTGGAGTAGGCTATGCTAGGCTAGGAAAGGCAGGGCTAGTTCTAGTTCTAGGGCAGGGGCAGGGGCAGGGGCAGGGAGATGGCATGGTGATGGCATGACATGGCATGGTGGAGGAGATCTCACTGGAGTTTGTGAAATGCCCAGGCTTTCTTCTGGCACTCCTTTCCACAGTAGGAGACGCTTTTGCATCCCTTGCATAATTGAATCTTCTTGCCTTCCACCTCACCCAAGAGGCATTCACTACATCGGTCTAAAAGCAACCGGTGGGAAATACTGGTACCGGCGTAACTCATCGAGAAAGACGGAAGGGAATAAAAAGAAAAAATATAAGAAGCCAGGAGGCGTAGCTGAAAGCTTGCACTGGCGCTTCCTAACTTGCTGCAATGACAATCTCGAAATCGAGGGAAGTCAGTTAAATTGAAATGGCGCCGTAAGGCGATATAGGGAGCCTCGAGACCACCAGTTGAATGCGGCAATCGCTCTGGGTCTGGAGTGCGGGATTAAGGATGGCACCGCTGGAAAGTGTAGCTTTAGTGTGACAGAGGTCCCAGGCCAACACGAGGATTATTGGCTTTCAACCTGTGCTGCACAGAAGACTCTTTTGAGCTACGCATCGCAACCGGAGCATGGAAATAATAGCCTTGGACATCGTCATTTTTCGAACCTACACTTCAGACCCGGCCAAAATTGCCGTGACCCGGCCAAAATTGCCCCTGCTCGGGAGCCCCCGATAGCCCCGCCCCCGTTGGATCCCCGATACTCCCCGTTGGAGCCCCGATAGTTCTGCAATAGAAAGCAACACGAGCCTGCACGCATGTGGAGGGATGTGTTGAGCGCGACCTACGAGTGTGGCGCACGAAGAAATGGCGCAAAACAACCAACTGAGCAAACAACTTGGAGTCTTAGACTGGCAGTAAATGTATGAGCGGACAAGGAAACAGGCGGCGAGAAACAAGCGAGAAATCCGGGAGTGACAGCTCGAATGCCAGCGAACCCTACAAACAGGCCTGCAGCCAACGAAGCAGTGCCAGCGCATCTTCGACAAGGAGGTGGGAAGTGATCACATTTCAGATGACACATGGCAGGCAGGGGCGTGTACCGAGAGCTCTCGAAACTCTTTCTATTTTGTTCGCTATTTTGCGAGAGGTGGGACATGCGCGCATGCATGCGACAGGTAATCTCTCAAGGTGGTTGCAGTCGGTTGGAATTCGGCCCAGCATTACTGTAGAGTTGGTTGTAATCGGTTGCAACGTGGTGATACGAGAAGGTGCGACGCTGCTGCGTGAGTTCGGGGAGAAGCAGGAGAGAAGGTACGAAGCACGCCATATCCCATGGCATGGCATCACATTTTATTCTGTGATCTAGCTCTGATATCTACCTCTGGTCTGCTCTTTCTCCCAGCGAACTTGCTATCCAATTTCTTAATCACTGGCCGTGACACCTTTCGAACCTCAAGCACATACAGCTGCGAGCTTCTTAGCCAATCGCCTCCAAGTTCTGATCCCGAGCGAGACGACACACAACCTTAGCAATCTCTGGTGCTCCAGAAAATCTCCGCCGGCTTCTAGAAATTCATAAAGCTCCTCCCATTCCCGACGTCTCCACAGACCGGAGAAGGCAGGAATAAAAAGAAAACAGGCGATAGTAGGCGTGGCTCCAAGACCAAGTGGCGAAAGCAACCTTGACAGCTCATCGCCTCTTTCCCCTCCTCGTATTCCCTCTTCCTATTCCAACCATTCCCATTCCTGTTCCTATCCCAATTCCAATCCCAACTCTGGCGAGTTACAAACAGCCTCATTAGCGTCCACGACAGCGTTTTGAACTTAGCGCAACAGCCTCCGAGCACCGTTGCAAGCGGGTACAAAGCACACGTCAGCCACCCGCGTTCCATCCGCTGAACATCGAAGAGCGAGAAGATGACACAACCGGAGTACGAAAGGACCGAGAGTGAGCTTGCTTCCAGGATAGACCTCCCTACAAAGGTGAACGCCATTCAATCCCTAGCCCCCCACCCCCACCCCACCCCCACCCTCCACCCCAAACCCCACCACACCCAAACCTAAACCCCACCACACCCACCCCAAACCAACCCCAAACCAACCCCAAACACAAACCCAAACACAACCCCCAAGAAACCCCACCCCCACCCCACCCCACTCCCACCCCACGCACCCACTCCCACACACATAAACACACAATTTGTTGGGTGGTATAATCGGTTAAAAAAAGGTAATAGAGAGCTAAATGTGAGCCCCCCACCCACCCACACCACAACCCCCACCCACCCACAAACTCTGGACAACTTCATTCTCCAAGAAGAACTGGTGCAAGGGGCATTCAGCCATGTCCTATCCACCACAGACAAGACAGGCATGCATGAATTCACAAGTATGCTCATTCACCCCTACCCCACCACCACCACCACCACCACACACAAACTCTGGACAACTTCATTCTCCAAGAAGAACTGGTGCAAGGGGCATTCAGCCATGTCCTATCCACCATAGACAAGACAGGCATGCATGAATTCACAAGTATGCTCGTTCACCCCTACCCCCCCACCACCACCACCACACACACACACCACCACCACCACATGACCACCACTACCCCCCCACACACCACCACCACCACCACCACCACCCCACTCACACCACCACACACACCACCACCACCACACACAGAATCTGGACGATTTCATTCTCCAAGAAGAACTGGGGCGAGGCGTATTCAGCCATGTGATACGCGCTACAGACAAGACAGGCAGGCACGAATTCGCACTCAAGCTCATTCGAGTGGAGGTGGTACCAGGCCAGACTGATGCTGAGCTGGCAGCTATGTGCCCTTGCAAGGAGGCGCGATTGTGCCAGCTAGTCAGCCAGGAGGTACGTTTACAAGGAGTCGTGTTGTGGGTGTTGTGGGTGGGGTGCAGTGGGGTGGGGTGGAGTGGGAGTGGGGGTGGGGGTGGGAGTGGGCTGGTGGTGTTGAAGCAATAATGTAGCCACCTTCTCCAGCTTTGCCGGGAATAAACATGCCTTCATTAACCGTGGACTGAGGCCTGCATCGGTTCAAGTAGGGGGGGCTGTTTTTGTAAATCCAAGCCTAAGTCTCTATGTATTGTATGTATGTTGCAGTCCAGGGGTAGGCCAAATAGGCTATAGGGACTTGCCCAAACGTATAGGAAGGACTTTAAAAGAAAAAGCACTGATGAACTGAACTCTAAACAATCGGTTAACGGACGGGGGCCCTGAGTTCGTGTTGGTAACCAAGTTCAAGTTCAAGTTCAAGCAGATACGACTTTTAGCCGTTTATGCAGCTTACTAATGATAAGTAATGATAACGCCTGGTGGGGCGTGGTATTAAGGGAGCCTGTCGTACGTGGGTGGGGAGCGGTCTCCTACCTCAACTGGACAAGCTACCATCGCGGTTGACGACGACCTGCAACGGCAAGAGCGACCAAAGGGGGAGTCAAACCCCTGAATCTTCATCTTCAAGCGATCTGGTCTACCACTAGACCATTGTAAATCACTGAAAGGGGCTGCAGCATAGTATAGTAGTATGCTACCTGATACGGGGCGGAATTGGAATTGGAAGGCGGTGAGCAGCCCAGAGTTTGCTTAAAACCATGTAACAAGTTCTATGCAGCGTCGCCTGAGAGTGATCGCGAGGGAGCGACGTGGCAACGGAAGCTAGTTACTTACGAGACCGTTGGCTGACGTGTCGGGCTTCATCACGGTCAGACGGATGGATGGACGGACAAATGGGTAACACTGGGGGCTCCCGCCCCCCGGAAGGGGGGGCTCCGCCAAAAATCCAACCCAAGAAGTCTCTCTACGTTGCATCCTTCAGGTGTGTGTGGTGCAGTGCCTAACAGCCTTCAAGACTGTGGTCCACGATCCAGCTAGCGGCGTTAAGATGCACCTGGTGGTGTTGCAGATGCCGCTCATGAAAGGCAACATGCGGGAGTGGATTCAGAAACAAATCCCACGAGGGAAGAAGGTGAGTTATCAGCTCACATTTATATGTTACATTTATATGTTACATTCATAGGTCATCATTTTTTTGTTTGCATTTATAGGTTATTATAGGTAGGGAAGCCAATCCAAGCCAAGCCAAGCCAAGCCAAGCCACAGTGTTATTATAGGTAAGGAACAGGGTACTTCAAATGGCCAAATTGGCCAGCGCTTTAGCGCACTTGAAAACAAAAAACTGCGCTTTGTAGTGCAAAAAGCGCAAAAATTGCTTGCTGCGCCCACAGGGGGGTGCAAAAAACTGCGCTTAAAGCGCAGAGGGGGTCAAAAAGTCAGCGCTCAAAAGCGCATAAGCGCGCGCTTTGAATTACCCGGGTAGGGAAAGGCTAAGTTAGTACTTATCTTATATTAGCTTAACTCGAGTCCGTCTTAACTTATCTTAACTTCCCTTAACTTCCCTTAACTTATCGTATTACTGTATGAACTAGCTTACCTTATATTATGATTTATGAACTTAACCGGTCTTAACTTATCTTATTAACGTATGAACTAACTTACCTTACCTTAAACTATGATTTATGAACTTACCCAGCCTTTAATCCTGTCGCCATATGCATCCGGGGAGGGGGGGGGGGCGGGGGGGGGGGGCAAAGGGAGGGAGATATAAATGTGCTTGACATGTTTGTTTACTAACTTGTTTGTTTACCGTTTACCGTACCATTTGTTTACCGACATGTTTGTTTACCAACAGTACTTGAACAGGATCTGTTCTTCAGTTGGTACGCTCTTCTGTTTTTGGCGGAGCCCCCTCTTCAAGGGAGCGTGAGCCCCCATGTTTACCCATTTGTCTGTCTGTCCGACCAAAACGCTTGAAGACCGACACGTCAGCCAACGATCGCGTAACTAACTCGCTTCGGACAGCTCCATCGTTGCCACCTTTCGTTCCGTTGCCAACACACTCCGCCAATTTCCGCTTTGCTTGCGACGCTGCATAGGACTTGTTTGTCTGTAACTTATCCTGCCTGAACTCCTGTCGCCAAATGCAGAGCTTTACCCTGCCTGAGAAGCAAACACTGATGGTCTTCATTGAGATGCTCAATGCTGTCCACAAGATCCACTCACACGGAGTCATTCACAGGTATGGGTAGGGATGGACTGACTGCCTCCCATTACTGTTTGTATTGTGAGTTGTAAGCATGTTCAATAAGCAAGTACCAAGTGCCAAATACCAAAACTGTTTGTATAGTGAGTTGTAAGCATGTTAAGTCGCCAAGTACCAATAATAAATACCAAAACTGTTTGTATAGTGAGTTGTAAGCTTGTTAACCAAATACCAATACCAAATACCAAAACTGTTTGTATTGTGAATGTAAAGCATGTTAAGACAAAAATACTTATATAAATGAAGTTGTATGTAAGTATTGTGAGTTTAAAGCATGTTCAATACTAACTACCAATACTGTTTGTATTGTGAGCTGTAAGCATGTTAAGCAACCAAGTACCAATACCAAATACCAGTACTGTTTGTTTTGTGAGTTTGAAGCATTTGAAGTCACAAAATAATTATACGCATGAAGTTTTATATGCGTCGATTTATGACCAATAAAGAAACCACGTGTAGATCTTAAATCTTTATTAAGACTAAACGAATAAACCAGTCAAGTGAAGTTACTTATTAAAGTTAAACCATCCACATACCAACCATGAGTTGATACAAACAAGTCCCTCCCCACCCCACCCCTTCCCACTACTTCTGTGCAGAGACATCAAGCTTGAGAACTTTATGCTAGACAAGCAACACATGATTCTCCCGTAGCAGACTTAAGATTGAGTTGCATCAAAAAGTATGAATCCCCTCCCCAACCCTCCCCACCCCACCACTTCTGTGCAGAGACATCAAGCTTGAGAACTTCATGCTAGACAAGCAACACATGCTTCGCTTGGCAGACTTCGGATTGAGTCGCAGCAGTGATGAGGTCAACCCCCTCATAGCTGGCACGCCATGGACCATGTCACCCGCTAGCTTCTTGGGCGTGGATGACGGCTTCCAGGGGGACTGGTGAGTGGACTAATTTTCTGATACATATTAGGGGCCGACTCTTAATCTTATTCTAAATCTGAATCTGAATCGTTATCGTTATCGTAACCAAAAGATTGCGTATATACGGTTCATAACACATCTAATCCTGCCATAGCTGGCACACCCTGGACCATGTACATAGCCCACAGCAATAGTCCAGTATATAGCCCGCAGTAATAGTACACCCGCTAGCTTCCTGGGCGTGGATGACGACTTCCAGGGGGACTGGTGAGTGGACTAATTGTCCGATACATATTACGTATAAAGGGTATATGCGCACATAGCACACATCATCCTGTCATAGCTGGCACGCCATGGACCATGTCCCCCGCTAGCTTCCTGGGCGTTGACGACGACTTCCGGGGGGACTGGTGTATGGATTCATGTCTGGTGTATTACTGTATACAGCCCACATAAATAGTCCAGTATATAGCCCACAGAAAGAGTACACCCACTAGCTTCCTGGGCGTGGATGACGGCTTCCAGGGGGACTGGTGAGTGGACTAATTTTCTGATACATATTACGTATAAAGGGTATATACGTACATAGCACACATCATCCTGTCATAGCTGGCACGCCATGGACCATGTCCCCCGCTAGCTTCCTGGGCGTGGATGACGGCTTCCAGGGGGACTGGTGAGTGGACTAATTTTCTGACACATATTACTTATAAATGGTATGTAAGTGATATTAATACATATTTTGTATAAATTGTGTGTAAGTGGTATTAATACATATTTTTTATAACTTGTGTTTAAGTGGTATTAATACATATTTTTTATAAATTGTGTATAAGTGGTATTAATACATATGACTTGTAAATGTTATATAAGTGATATTTATACATATTACGTTTAAATGGTGAATACGCGTTATTAATACATATTACATATAAATGGTATATCAATGGTGGGTTTAATACATATTACGTTTAAATGGTGAATAAGTGATATTAATACATGTTACATATAAATGGTATGTCAGTGCTTTTAATACATATTACGTGTCGGTGCTCACATGTTTCAACCTCCACTCCCGCTTGTGCGCTCTGTGTTACTGCTATGCTAGTGGTCACTGGGTGTAGTGCTGTACCACACATCTCAGTTCTCACATGTTTCAACCGCGACCCCGGTTCATGCACTATGTGTGTGTTACTACTGTGCTGGTGATCACTGGGTGTGGTGCTGTACCATACATCTCAGTGCTCACATGTTTCAACCTCCACTCCCGCTTGTGCGCTATGTGTTACTACTATGCTGGTGGTCACTGGGTGTAGTGCTGTACCACACATCTCAGTCCTCACATGTTTCAACCGTGACTCCGGTTCATGCACTATGTGTGTGTTACTCCTGTGCAGGGGGTCACTGGGTGTGGTGCTGTACCATACATCTCAGTGCTCACATGTTTCAACCTCCGCTCCCGCTTGTGCGCTATGTGTTACTACTATGCTGGTGGTCACTGGGTGTAGTGCTGTACCACACATCTCAGTCCTCACATGTTTCAACCGTGACTCCGTTTCATGCACTATGTGTGTGTTACTCCTGTGCAGGGGGTCACTGGGTGTGGTGCTGTACCATACATCTCAGTGCTCACATGTTTCAACCTCCACTCCCGCTTGTGCGCTATGTGTTACTACTATGCTGGTGGTCACTGGGTGTAGTGCTGTACCACACATCTCTCAGTCCTCACATGTTTCAACCGTGACTCCAGTTCATGCACTATGTGTGTGTTACTACTGTGCAGGGGGTCACTGGGTGTGGTGCAGTATCAGACATCTCAGTGCTAGTATGTTACAACCTATGTTAAAGTTCATGCGCTGTGTGTGCTACTACTGTGCAGGGGGTCACTGGGTGTAGGTCTTTGCCAGGCATCTCAGCGCTCACATGTCTCAAATCTACTCCTGTTCATGCGCTATGTCTCACTACTGTGCAGGTGGTCACTGGGTGTGGTGCAGTACCGGACATCTCAGTGCTCAAATGTCTCAACCTCTACTCCCCCTCATGTGATATGTGTTACTAATCCACAGGTGGTCAGTGGGTGTGGTGCTGTATCAGACGTCTCAGTGCGGGGAGTGGCCCTTTAAGAAGATGGACAAGTTCACGTCAAAAGAAAAGACCAACAGAGACACGATGGAGGCTGGTGTGAAGAAAGCTGTACTGCTGGGAAACATTAAGTGAGCGGAACTCGGTCTGTGTGTTTGTCTGCCTGCATTAAACGTTTCTTTCGAGGCTGGGGTGAAGAAAGCTGTACTGCTGGGTAACATTCAGTGAGTAGTTTCAGTCTGTGTGTTCGTCTGCCTGCATTACATTTTTCTTTCGAGGCTGGTGTGAAGAAAGCTGTACTGCTGGGAAACATTAAGTGAGTGGTTTCAGACTGTATGTTTGTCTGCCTGCATTAAACGTTTCTTTCGAGACTGGGGTGAAGAAAGCTGTACTGCTGGGTAACATTAAGTGAGGGGTTTCAGTCTGTGTGTTTGTCTGCCTGCATTAAACGTTTCTTTCGAGGCTGGGGTGAAGAAAGCTGTGCTGCTGTGCAAGATGTAATAAGCGCGTTTAGTCTTTGTGTTTGCTTGTGTGCATGAGGGTTGACAGTGACTACGTACATTCAAGCACACCCTTAGGGATTTGAACCCCCCACCTTCTTGTTTCAACGAGATCCAACCCAATCCCTATGTGCTTAAACAATTTCTGTCTACTCTCCCAATCTCTACCAGCATGCTTACAGCTACCCAAGCAACATGCAAATGCTTATCTGCTTACCTTATCTGCATCTGATTTCTTACAGCTACCCGATGTATATGCTGACCTCTATCTACTCACCCAATCTCTACCCGCTTGCCATAAATGACCCTTCAAAAAGCTATAAAAGGCTATATAGGCTACACAAGCTATACAAAGCTATACAAAGCACTACAACACTGTCCCTGGAGGAGGCCTGAAACCAGTAAGCTAGAAAATACCAACTCTCAGATTTGAACAAAAGCCCTGTTACAGCTACCCAAGCAACATGCCAATCCCAAACTGCTTTCCTAATCCCTATCTTCTAAAACAATGTTTATTTCCTTACACAACCCATATCTCTTTGCTCGCAGCTACCCGAAAGACATGCCCACCAGTGTCCATACCATCCTGGAAGGACTACTGGATCCCAACCCCCAGACTCGATATGACATAAACAAGGTCCTTGCCTTGCCGTGTATTACAGAAGATCTGTTGCGCTCAGTGGGGCGCTACCACCCACCACTAAGAAAGGATATGGAACAGCTTGTGGTAAGTTGAAACATGCATGTGATCATGTCAAACGTGGATCACAACATTCAACTAGGTCAAACGTGGATTTAAATATTCAACTAGGTCAAACGTGGATTTAAATATTCAAATACGTCAAACGTGGATTCAAATATTCAAATAGGTCAAACGTGGATTAAAATATCCAAATAGGTCAAACGTGGATTTAAATATCCAAATAGGTCAAACGTGGATTAAAATATTGAAATACGTCAAACGTTAATTAAAATATTCAAATAGGTCAAACGTGGATTAAAATATATCAAACTATGTGTTTCTGAAAGGATACGGGTGGTCCGGTTGTACGCTGGATACTCAAGCAATGCTGGCTTGTCCCCTTCACCTTCCGCAGATTGTGGTGAGTTGAAAGTCTTCTTCCTAACCCTATCAGGCGCTCCCTACATATATCCCCAATGTGTGTATGCACTTCTCAACTCATACAATGCTTTCTTGGCCCCATCACCTTCCACAGCTTGTCAAAATGTAAACTTATCAATACTACATACGCGTTTCAATCATCTTTGCTGTGAGCTCGTGATACAATTATCAACCCCAGCAATGTCATCTCTTCCCCCTGACCCCACCTCCACTCACCCACCTCAGCTCGGCTCAGCTCAGCTCAACTCAACTCAACTCAACTCAACTCAACTCAACTCAACTCAACTCAACTCAACTCGACTCAACTCAACTCAACTCAACTCAACTCATCTCATCTCATCTCATCTCATCTCATCTCATCACATCACATCTCATCTCATCTCATCTCATCTCATCCCATCTCATCTCATCTCATCTCACCTCACCTCACCTCACCTCACCTCACCTCACCTCACCCTTGCAGGCACTCCGAGCTAAGGTCCTGTACGCAGGCACCCACAACGACCCTGACAGCGAAGGTGAATCTGACACCCAGCCAAGCCGACCCCCCCGAACCCTCCGCAAGTCCCTCCTCCACCCCCCCGGCCTACCCCTGGGCTCACCACGCCTGATCTCAGAGTCCGCAGGACCCCAGGCAGGATCCAACCCTGAGCCAAGTGCTACTCCCGATGGCACGGCCCGCCTAGAAATTGCTTCCCCCCGTGAACTCAACCAGCTTGGCGCAACCCCACGTGAAATTAACCAGATCGGCGCAACCCCACGCGAAGTCCACCAGCACTCCATGGATGCGATCCCTGCACCTAGAAACACCTCGTTCGCCCTACTCGACGGCGTGGCCCCGGGGGTCGTGTCCGATCTGCTGCACGGGAAGGTTGGGCTTACGAAAACCCGACACCGGCGCGCACCTTCCGGAGACTCTCTTCTTACAGGGGAAGTGGACTCAGCCCGGGATACAGAAGTCGACTTCCGGGCAGAGCCATCTATCGCATCGAGGCATTATGGCTCAGTCGGAGGGATGAGTAGTGTCGTGGATGAAGCTGCAGAGCAGGCAGGTGGCAGGCACCGGCATGCAGAGAAGAGAGGGCTCCTGAGCAGACTGAAGCTCTTCATTTTTGGCTCCTGCTTTGGTGAGGATGATGACTACCACCATGTGGCTGCGTGATCAGCACCTCTGTCGGCGGGACGAGTAGTGTCGTGGACGAGGTTGCAGAGCAGGCAGGTGGCAGGCACCGGCATGCAGAGAAGAGAGGGCTCCTAAGCAGACTGAAGCTCTTCATTTTTGGCTCCTGCTTTAGTGAGGATGATGACTGCCACAGTGCCACTATGTGGCTGCATGATCAGTACCTCTGTTTGCGCGATCATGGGCAATGAGCAGTATCGTGAATGAGGTTGCTGAGCAGGCAGTTGGAAGGCACCGGCCAGCAAAGAAGACAGGGCTCCCGAGCAGACTGAAGCGCTTCATTTTTGGCTATTGACCGCTTACATTAAAGCGCAACCGTAAGGATTCGAACCCTGCACCTTATTGTTTCAACGAGCTCTACCATTGAGCCATTTGTTGAAACGGAATGTAACCTCAGTATATGAGGACATCAAGGCATGCAAATATTTTGACGCTACGATGAGCATCACTTGTTCTGCAGCCCTACTGGATTCCAAATGTGCCCTCGTGTTGACGGAGTCAAGAGGGAATTATGAACATTGTTTGTATGAGTATATGTATGTTCCAGTCCAGGGGGTAGGCCAAACAGGCTAAAGGAACTTGCCCAACAGTGACAGGAAGGGCTTAAAACGAAAACGAACTGAAGAACTGAACTCCGAACAATCGTTTTACCGACGGGGGGCCTGATTTCGTGCTATGTTTGTGATGGGCTCCATGACTGACGCAAGTGTATATTGTACTTGAGTAGTTGGACCGCGCCAACCTTCATTGTTTTCATTTAACTGTCATGCTTTTTTTTGTAGTTTGCAGACGTGCCAGGCGTACTATACAATCAATAAATAAATATTACGCCTTATTACGAGGCGTGAGGTTGAGGGGGGCAGCCCATTTGCTTGCACTGGGGCCAACCACCAAGCGTACAACCAGACGTAACGAGTGTACTATCAGCCTTGATGACTGGTTTTTGTGACAGACCAGGTGGGGTGCAGATAGGTGGGTATAAATAAGTAAATGGTGCCTTATTACTAGGTGTGGGATTGAGGGGGGCAGCCGGTTTGCTTGCACTAGGGCAAACCATTAACGGACCGCGCCAACAATTTGTTGCTGACAGTTTGCAGTGTTTTTGTTTTCGACAACACGTCGCCATTCCGTCGCTGCATGGCGTCGCATTAGTCTAGCTAAACTAGTCAGAACTGGGCCCCGGGACCCCCCAGCCTCCGCGCTTCGCGCTCCGCGGGATTCAGGGGGCAGCACGTCGCACTGGGTTTGCACCGAGTCGCTCAATTTGCGACGTGTCGCACGAGAAAAAAACGCAGACAGTTGCTGACGTGACGAGTAAACCATATGCCTTGGTGATGTGTCTGTGTTGTATGTTTTGTGTTGTGTGTTTTGTGTTATATGTTTTGTGTTCGTGTTACAGCGCAGGGGGGCGGGGGGGTGGGGGGGGGGGTAGGTAGGTTGGAACAGTTGAATTCTGGACTATTTGGTAGGAACTGTTATAGGTTTTTAGTGGTAAGTTGTATCTTGTTACAGTCCAGGAGTAGCCAATCAGGCTAAAGGGACTCGCCCAACTTCCCAAAATAAAGATCTGCTAGATCTGTGCTAGATCATTACTAGATTACTTGGGGTACTATATTGTTAGGCTACGGTATACTACATTACTGCTCAAACTGTATTTCAGTTTATCTTTCCATCCTCCCTCGTATGCGGATGGATGTTGTTTTCTTGGATTTGATTTTGTACATGGTTTTAGGTAAACTCTGGGCTGCTCAACGTCTTCCAAATCCGATTCTGCCCCATACCAAGTATCATACTACTATACGAAGCTACCTGAACTTGAACTTGAACTTGGTAAATAGCTTCTGCCAGCAATTTGGCTGCTCGCCGTCTTCAGTAGTAAAAATAAAATACCAGGAAAATGGAAATGGAAATCTAAGTGATACGGATGGGTGTTGTTTTCTTGTCCCTTGTTTATATTTGTTCCTGGCTGAACACTGGCCTGCCTATGGAGTGGATTGTTACATGGATTTTCAGCCAACTATGGGCTGCTCGCCTTCTTCCAATTCCAAATCCCCCCGTTCGATACCCGCAGAAACTAGGAGCATACGTAGGGCTGTCAAGCTTTATATCGCCCGATATTTATTTTACCGTGTACCGAACGATATATCGTACGGTATGCTTATTATGTGAACCGATATTATGCGTATCGGCTGATGCGATACTATGCGTATCGGGTGATGGATATATATCGTGTTGAGTGGAAAGGCATTTGATTTCAGATCTGACTGACCAAAATCCGACCACCGGGTGGGAATCCCAGCAGCGTATTTTCGGGATTACCGTAGGGTATATTGTGTTTACCGCGATTTTACCGTGTTTAATATCGTACGATATATACCGTGTTCAGTGGACATGGACTTTAATTTAGATCGGCTGCGACTCTGTTCAGTATTTTGGGGGGTTCGCGGGTTCGATCCCGGTAGGCAGACACACCTCTGTGCGCTCACATTTTTGCTCGCTCGCAGATGCTCTCGAGGGCAGCACACTCACCATGGCATCAGCAGCAATGAGAGTGGTGAGCGTGATTTTCCATGCACTTCTGGTGCTATAGGGTGGGTGCTATAGGTGGAAGCGTAGTTTGGGGCTTCAAGTGGAGGTGAAGTTTGGTCTAGTGGTATGATTAGCAGATTTGCCTGGGATTTCCTTGCACTGGGTCTGGGCCAGGGAATTCAGTATATCGCCTTATACCGTACGGTATCACGATATATCGTACGGTAATAGACCACGATATTACCGTGTTTTCTATCTCCCTCAGTATTGGTTCATTTGACTTGATTTGAAGTGTATGGACGTGTAAACGGTATTTCCTGTTATATCCCCTTGGTCATACTGATTTCCCCAAAAAGGGTCTAAAAATATCGTACGGTATCGATACCGTACGATATATCACGATATATCGTACGGTAATTGAAAATACGAAAATAAGATGAAAGGTAATGATAACGCCTGGTGGGGCGTGGTGTTAAGGGAGCCCGTCGTACGCGGGTGGGGAGCGGTCTCCTACCTCAACTGGACAAGCTACCATCGCGGTTGACAACGACCTGCAACGCTAAGAGCGACCGAAGGGGGAGTCAAACCCCCGACTCTTCAACCTCAAAGTGATCTGGTCTACCACTAGACCATTGTAAATTACTGAAAGGGGCTAATGCATCTAATATATCTCACCACACTCGCCCGTTTTGTGTTCATTGCCTTTGCTCAGACCTTCTCCTCATACCTCGCCCATCCCTCGCTCCACTCCCGATCAGGGCTGAGTGTTTTTGTAGTTGTGCATCAGGGGTGGGGTGGAATGGGTGGGTGAAAGGGTTTGGGGGGATGGGTAGGAGGGTGGGTGGGTGACGTCCCATCCCTCGCTCCACTCCTCTAGAGGAGATCTCCTCCTACCTCATTGTAAATCACTGAAAGGGGCTCACAAAATAAGATATCAACTTGTGCATGCTCGCACTAGTGCCTAAGATACCGGTATGTATGTATGAATGAATGTATGTGTGTATGTATGTATGTATGTATGTATGTATGTATGTATGTATGTATGTATGTATGTATGTATGTATGTATGTTACAGTCCAGGGGTAGGCCAAATAGGCTAAAGGGACTTGCCCAACCGTCCAGGAAGGGCTTAAAAAGAAAAAGCACTGATGAACTGAGCCCCAAACAATAGTTTAACCGACGGGGGCCCTAAGTTCGTGCTACCGGTACAAAAACATCAATGGCAGTAGTGGGATCCGGAGCAAGGGGCAAAGAGTATGCTAGTTGTTGGAGATGCCTTCAAATTACTACACAATTAATTACTAACTGTCACATAAAAGCCATGTCAGCAAATAAATGTAACAGATCATACTAATTGTTGCAGCAATTAACTGTAAAAGACACTAACTGTAACATATATAAGAGCCATATCAGCAACTAACAATAACAAATCGTACTAATTATTGCAGCGACTTACTTTTACAGCAACTAGCAGTCGGGAAGAACCTCACAACGATTGCCAGGTTTACAGTCGTTTTTAGCTAACTGGCCCGCCATTCCCGAACTTTGGAAGGCTGGTCGACGAAAATTTGCACCTGCGACCACATTCACCCGATTACGTAGGCGAAGATGGTGCACTTCATAAGCGGTACGTAGCGTGCGAGGGGGTGTTTGTGAGTCGACGCGCCCAAAATGTTAATCGACGCGCATGGTACTACCCGTAGTACCCGGGTATTACCCATAATACCCGCCCAGGACGAACACTAACTGTAACAGCAAATAACAGTAACAGATCCGGTCTAAACTGATCATACTAATTGTTGCAGAAAATAACTGGTACAGAAGACAGGAGCTTTAATAGCAAACACCTGACACTAGCCATAAGAGCTGTGACAGCAAATAGCTGTTACACATCATAACTGTAACAGGTCATAAGAGCTGTAACAGCAAATAGCTGTTACACATCATAACTGTAACAGGTCATAAGAGCTGTAACAGGCAAATAGCTGTTACACATCATAACTGTAACAGGTCATAAGAGCTGTAACAAGCAAATAGCTGTTACACATCATAACGTAACCAGGTCCATAAGAGGCCCCTGGTAACAGTAAATAGCTTGTTACACTCATAACTGTACACAGGTCATAAGAGCTGTAACAGCAAATAGCTGTTACACACCTCATAATGTAACAGGTCATAATAGCTGTAACAGCAAATAGCTGTGACAACATTCAATAACTGTAACAGGTCCATAAGCAGCTGTGAACAGCAAATAGCTGTTACACATCATAACTGTACAGGTCATAAGAGCTGTAACAGCAAATAGCGGTTTACACATCATAACTTAACAGGTCAAACAAATCTTAACAGGTAACTAAGTAAGCATGTAACAGCAAATAGCTGTTAACATCATAATCTGTAACAGGTCATAGAGCTGTAACAGCAAATAGCTGTTACACATCATTAACTGTAACAGGTCATAAGAGCTGTAACTAACAGCAACTAGCTGTTACCATCATCACTGTAACAGTCATAGAGCTTGTACCGCAAATAGCGTTACACATCATAACTGTAACAGCTCATAAGACTGTAACAGCAAATAGCTGTTACACTCATAACTGTACACAGGTCCATCAGAGTGTACAGCAATAGCTGTTACACATCATAACTGTAACAGGTCATAAGCGCTGTAAACGCAAAGTAGCTGTTACACATCATAACTGTAATCATAAGACTGTAACAGCAAATAGCTGTTACCATCATAACTGTACGGTCATAAGAGGCTGTAACAGCAAATTAGCTGTTACACCATACTGTAACAGGCATAAGAGCTGTAACAGCAAATAGCTGTTACACCTCATAACTGTAACGGTCATAAGATCTGTACAGCAATAGCTGGTACACCATAACTTTAACGGTCATAGAGCGGTAACAGCAAATATCTGTTACCTCATACTTAACAGGTCATAAGAGCTGTAACAGCAAATAGCTGTTACACATCATAACTGTACTGTCATACGAGCTGTAAACGCAATAGCTGTATCACACACCATCATTACTGTAACATGTCAATTAAGAGCGGTACACAGCAAATAGCTGTTACACATCGTAACTGTAACAGTCATAAAGCTGTAACAGCAATAGCTGTACACATCTAACTGTAACAGGTCCTAAGATCTGTACAGCCCCCAAATAGCTGTTACATCACAAACTGTACAGTTCATAGCAGCTGTACACAAATAGCTGTCTACAGCATCATAACTGTAACAGGTTCATAGAGCTGTAACGCAATAGCTGTTACACATCTAAACTGTAACAGTCTAAGAGCTGTTAACAGCAAATAGCTGTTACACTCTAACGTAACAGTTCTACGACCGTAACGCACGTAGAGCTGTACACATCATAACTGTAAAGTCATAAGAGCTGTAACAGCAAATAGCTTTTTTCCCACATAACTGTACGGTCTAGAGCTGTAACACAAATAGCTGTTACACACATACCTGTACAGGTCATAATAGCTTAACATGCAAATAGCTGTACACATCATACCTGTAACAGGTCTAATAGCTGGTAACATCATAGCTGTACCATCATAACTGTAAACAGGTCCATAGAGCGGTAACAGCAAATAGCTGTTACACATCATAACTGTACAGGTCATAAGAGCTGTAACAGCAATAGCTGTTACACATCATAACTGTAACAGGTCATAAGAGCTGTAACAGCAAATAGCTGTTACACATCATAACTGTAACAGGGCATCAGACCAGGGTGCAAATAGCTGTTAAACATCATAACTGTAACAGGTCATAAGAGCTTGTACAGCAATACTGTCACAATCGAACTGTACAGGTCATAGAGCTGTAACAGCAATAGCTGTTACACCATCATAACTGTACAGGTCCTAAGAGCTGTACAGCAAATAGCTGTTACCATCATAACTGTACCAGGTCATACAGACTGTACAGCAAATAGCTGTTACACATCATAAATGTAACCAGGTCATAAGAACTGTAACAAAGCAAATCTGTTACACATCTTAACTGTAAAAGGTCTACATCTTGTAACAGTAATGCCTGTTACAAATCCAAATGTAACAGGTCCTCAACCATGGTGCAAATAGCTGTACACATCTAACTGGAACCTTCTAAGCAAGCTTGTAACGCATAGCTGTTACCCATCAAACTGGGGAACAGGTTCGTAAGAGCTGTAACAGCATATAGCATGTTACACATCAATCATAACTGTCACAGGTCCATAAGAGGCTGTACCAGCAATAAGCTGTTACCCATCATAACTGGTAACAGGTCATAATGATCTGTAATCAGTAAATAGCTTGTACCATCATAACTTACAGGTCAAATAGCTGTAACAGCAATATCTGTTACACATCATAACTGTAACAGGTCTAGATAGCTGTAACGCAAAATAGCCTTTTACACATAATAACTGTAACAGGTCATAGAGCTTAACAGCAAATAGCTGTTTATACCTATAACTGTAAACGGTCTAAAGCTGTCACATCAAATAGCTGGTTTACACATCATAAACTTTAACAGGTCAGAAGAGCGGCACAGCAATGCTGTTAAACATCATAACTGTAACATGTCCTAGAGAGCTGTAACGCAATAGCTGTACACATCATAACTGTAACAGGTCATAAGAGCGGTAACAGCAATAGCTGTTTATCACACATAACTGGTAACAGGTCATAAAGAGCTGTAAACGCATAGCTGTTCCTCATAACTGTAACAGGTCATAAGAGCGTAACAGCAATAGCTGTTACACATCATAACTGTAACAGGTCATATAGCGTAACAGCAATATCTGTTACACATCATAACTGTAACAGGTCATAAGAGCTGTAACAGCAAATAGCTGTTACACACATAACTGTACCCGGTCATAAGAGCTGTAACAGCCACTACTGTTACACTCATACTGTAACAGGTCATAAAGCTGTCCCGCAAATAGCTGTTACACATCATCACTGTAACGGTCATATAGAGCTGTAACAGCAAATACTGTTACACATCATACGTAACATCATAAAGCTGTACAGCAAATACTGTTACACATCATAACTGTCCCAGGTCATAAGAGCTGTAACATCAAAATAGCTGTTACACATCAAACTGTAACAGGTTCATAAGAAGCTGTACAGCAATAGCTGTTACACATCATCCTGTACAGGTCTAACAGCGGTAACAGCAATAGCTGTTCCACACTTCATACTGTAACCGTCATAAGACTGTACCCGCAACTATCTGTTACACATCATATAACTTTAACCGGTCATAATAGCCTGTACCAGCAATAGCTGGTACACTCATTACTGTAAACAGGTCATACGAGTCGGTAACAGCCGAAATAGCTGTTACACTCGTAACTGTACAGGTCATTAGAGCTTAAACAAGCAATAGCTGTACACATCATAACTGTAACAGGTCATCAGAGCGGTACAGCAATAGCTGTTACCATCATAACTTGTACAGGTCATAAAGCTGTAAACAGCAAATAGCTGTTACACATCATAACTTTACGTCATAAGAGCTGTACACAAATCGCTGTTTACCATCATAACTGTATACAGGTCTCATAGCCTGTAACAGCAATAGCTGTTTACACATCCTACTGTAAAGTCCATACGAGCTGTAACAGCAAATAGCTGTTACCCATCATCACTGTACCGGCATAAGAGCGTACAGCCAATAGCTTACACATCATAACGTAACAGGTCATAAGAGCTGTAACAGCAAATAGCTGTTACACATCATAACTGTACAGGTCATAAAGCTGTAACAGCAAATAGCTTTACACATCATAAACTGTACAGGGCATAGAGCTGTAACAGCAAATAGCTGTTACACATCATAACTGTAACAGGTCATAAGAGCGGTAACAGCAAATAGCTGTTACACATCATAACTGTAACAGGTCATAAGAGCTGTAACAGCAAATAGCTGTTACACATCATAACTGTAACAGGTCATAAGAGCTGTAACAGCAAATAGCTGTTACACATCATAACTGTAACAGGTCATCAGACCAGGGTGCAAATAGCTGTTACACATCATAACTGTAACAGGTCATAAGAGCTGTAACAGCAAATACTGTCACACATCATAACTGTAACAGTCATAAGAGCTGTAACGCAATAGCTTTACATCATAACTGTAACAGGTCATAAGAGCTGTACAGCAAATAGCTGTTACACATCATAACTGTAACAGGTCATAAGAGCTGTAACAGCAAATAGCTGTTACACATCATAACTGTAACAGGTCATAAGAGCTTGTAACATCATGCTGTTAACAACATCTTAACTGTAAACGGTCATACGACTGTAACAGTAAATGCCTGTTCAATCACAATTCACAGGTCATCAGACTAGGGTGCACATAGCTGTTACACATCAATAACTGGAACAGTTCATACGAGGCGTTAACAGCATAGCTGTTACAACACATCTTACTGTAAAAGGTATCCGAGCTGTAACGTACATGCCTGTTCAAATCACAAATGTAAGCAGGTCATCAACCAGGTGGGCAATAGCTGTTAGCCATCTAACTGTACCAGGTCAGAAGAGTGGTCCCAGCAATAGCTGTTACCCACATCTTAACTGTAAAGGTCATACGAGCTGTACCTAAATGCCTGTTACAAATCACAAATGTTACAGTTCATCAGACCCAGGGTGCAATGCGGTTTACACATCATACGTAACAGGTCATAGAGCTGTACAGCAAATAGTGTTACACTCTTAACTGTAAAAGGTCATACGATCTGTATACGTAAATGCCTGTTTACAAATCGGCAATGTAACAGGTCCATCAGACCAGGGTGGCAATACTGTTACACATCATAACTGTAACAGTGTCCATAAGAGCTGTAACAGCATAGCTGTTACACACTTCTGTACAATGTCTATTACGAGACTGTAACAGCAAATGCCTGTACAAATCACAATGTAACAGGTCATCCGACCAGGGTGCAAATACTGTTACACATATAACTGTCACAGGTCATAAGAGCTGTAACAGCAATAGCTGTTACACATCTTACTGTAAAGGTCATACGAGCTGGTACAGTAAATGCCGGTTCAATCACAAATGTAACAGGTCATCAGACCAGGGGCAAATAGCTGTTACACATCATAACTGTACAGGTCACAATAGCTTACAGCAAATAGCTGTTTACCACGATCTTAACTTAAAGTCTTCCGAGCTGTAACAGTAAATGCCTGTTACAAATCACAAATGTAACAGGTCATCAGACCAGGGTGCAAATAGCTGGTATCACATCATAACTGTTACACGGTCATAAGCAGCTGTACCCCCAATAGCTGTTACACATCTTAACTGTAAAAGGTCATACGAGCTGTAACAGTAAATGCCTGTTACAAATCACAAATGTAACAGGTCATCAGACCAGGGTGCAAATAGCTGTTACACATCATAACTGTAACAGGTCATAAGAGCTGTAACAGCAAATAGCTGTTACACATCTTAACTGTAAAAGGTCATACGAGCTGTAACAGTAAATGCCTGTTACAAATCACAAATGTAACAGGTCATCAGACCAGGGTGCAAATAGCTGTTACCATCATCACTGTAACAGGTCATAAGAGGCTGTACCGGCACTAGCTTTACCATCTTACTGAAAGGCATACGAGCTGTACCCTACATGCCTGTTACAATCACAAATGTACAGGCATCAGACCAGGGTGGCAATAGCTGTTACACATCATACTGTCACAGGTCTAAGAGCTGTACAGCAAATGCTTGTACACATCTTAACTGTACAGGTCATACAGCTGTAACAGTAAATGCCTTTACAAAGCACAATTAACAGTCATCAGACCAGGGTGCAATACTGTTACACATCATACTGTAACAGGTATACGAGCTGTAACGCAAAATAGCTGTTACACATCTTACTGTAAATGGTCATACGAGCTGTAACATTAAATGTCTGTTACAAATCACATGTAACAGTCTCACGACCAGGGTGCAAATAGCTGTTACACTCATAACTGTACAGGTCAGACGACTGTAACAGCACATAGCTGTTACCATCTTAACTGTAAAAGGTCTACGAGCGGTAACGTAAATGCCTGTTACAAATCACAAATTAACAGGTCATCATACAGGGTCTAATGTGTTACACTCATAACTGTAACAGGTCTAAGAGCTTGTAACCGCAATAGCGTACACATCTTAACTGTAAAGCATACAGCTGTAACAGTAAATGCCTTTACAATCACAATGTAACAGTCATCACCAGGGTGCACATACGTTACCATCATACTGTAACATGTCATAGAGGACTGTCACACAATAGCTGTTACACATCTTAACTGAAAAGGTCATACGAGCTGTAACATAAATCTGTTTACAACATCACAAATGTAACAGTCATCAGACCAGGGTGCAAATACTGTTACACATCATACCTGTAACAGGTCCTAAGAGCTGTAACAGCAAATAGCTGTTACACATCTTAACTGTAAAAGGTCATACGAGCTGTAACAGTAAATGCCTGTTACAAATCACAAATGTAACAGGTCATCGGGAGCCAGGGTGCAATAGCTGTTTACACATCATAACTGTAACAGGTCATAGAGCTGTAACAGCAAATAGCTGTTACACATCTTAACTGTAAAAGGTCATACGAGCTGTAACAGTAAATGCCTGTTACAAATCACAAATGTAACAGGTCATCAGACCAGGGTGCAAATAGCTGTTACACATCATAACTGTACAGGTCCTAGAGCTGTGCAACAGCACATAGCTGTTTTACCCTCTTAACTGGGACAAGGCATACGAGCTGTAACAGTAAATGCCTGTTCAAATCACAAATTAACAGGTCATCAGACCAGGGTGCAAATAGCTGTTACACATCATAACTGTAACAGGTCATAAGAGCTGTAACAGCAAATAGCTGTTACACATCTTAACTGTAAAAGGTCATACGAGCTGTAACAGTAAATGCCTGTTACAAATCACAAATGTAACAGGTCATCAGACCAGGGTGCAAATAGCTGTTACACATCATAACTGTAACAGGTCATAAGAGCTGTAACAGCAAATAGCTGTTACACATCTTAACTGTAAAGGTCTCGGCTGTACAGTAAATGCCTGTTACAAATTCACAAATGTAACAGGTCTAGACCAGGGTGCAAAAGCTTTACACATCATAACTGTAACAGGTCCTAAGAGCTGTAACACAATAGCTGTACACATTTAACTGTAAACGGTCATACAGCTGTAACAGTAATGCTGTTACAAATCACAAATGTAACAGTCATCAACCAGGGTGCAAATGCTGTTACACATCATAACTTTAACATTTCTAAAGCTCTGTAAACGCAAATAGCTGTTCACCATCTTAACGGTCAAATGTCCACGAGCGTACAGTAAATCCGGTCAAATCACATGTTAACAGGTCATCCGACTCAGGGTGCAAATAGCTGTACACATCATAGCGTAACCGGTCATAAGAGCTGTAACTCAAATAGCTGTTACACATCATAACTGTAACAGGTCATCAGACCAGGTCAAAACTGTTACACATCATAACTGTAACAGGTCTAGGAGCTGTTACACAAATAGCTGTTAACATCATAACTGTAACCGTCATCATACCAGGGTGGCAATAGCTGTTACCACATCCTCAACGTAACAGGTATAAGAGACTGTACCGCACATAGTGTTACATCATAACTGTAAAGGTCATGAGAGCTGTACAGCAAATAGCTGTTAAACCATCATAACTGTAACGTCATAAGAGCTGAACAGCAAATCTGTTCCAACACATAAAACTGTAACAGTTCATCAGACGCTGTAACCGCAATAGCTAGTTACACATCACAACTGTAACAGGTCATCAGACCAAGGTGCAATGCTGTACAAACCTCATAACTGTAACAGTCATAAGAGCTGTAACAGCAAGAGCTGTTACACATCAGAACTGTAACAGGTCATCAGACCAGGGTGTCAAATAGCTGTGCCATCATAAGCTGTAACAGGTCATAAGAGCGTAACAGCACATAGCTGTTACACATCATAATGTATCAGGTCATCAGACCAGGGTGTGCAAATAGCTGTTACACATCTACGTAACAGGTCCCATAAGAGTTAACAGCAAAATAGCTGTTACACTCATAACTGTAACAGGTCTAGAGCTGTAACAGTAAATGCCTGTTACAAATCACAAATGTAACAGGTCATCAGACCAGGGTGCAAATAGCTGTTACACATCATAACTGTAATCAGGTCATAGAGTGTCAACAGCAAATAGCTGTTACACATCTTAACGTGTAAAAGGGTCATACTAGCTGTAAACATACAATTGCCTGTTACAAATCACAAATGTAACAGGTCATCAGACCAGGGTGCAAATACTGTTAACCATCATACTGTGCACAGGTCATAAGAGCTGTACCAGCCAAAAGCTGTTTACACATCTTAACTGTAAAGGTCATACGAGCTGTACCAGTAGTACAGTAAAAATGCCTGTTTTACAAATCACAAATGTAACAGGTCCATCAGACCAGGGCCAAAATACTTCTACACATCAGAACTGTAATAACAGTCATAAGAGCTGTAAACAGCAAATAGCTGTTACCCATCTATAACTGTAAACAGGTCAAGAGCCTGTAACATGCAAATGACTTTACATCATCAAATGTAACCGGTCACTAGACGAGCGGTCAAACATACTTTTACACTCATAACTGTAACAGGTCATAGACTGTAACAGGACAATTAGCTGTTACACATCTATAACTGTAAACGTCATACAGAGCTGTAACAGCAAATGCTGTTAAACACAAACTGGTACAGTCATCAGACCAGGTGCAAATAGCTGTTAACCACATCATAACTGTAACCGTCATAAGAGCTGTAACGCAAAATAGCTGTCACACATCTATAACTGTAAACAGGTTCATACAGATCGTAACAGTCAATAGCTGTTACAATCACAAACTGTAACAGTCATAGACCGGCGTACAGCAAATAGCTGTTACACATCATAACTGTAACAGGTCCATCAAGAGCTGTAACAGCAAATAGCTGTTACCAAAGTACAGGCATAAAAGCTTAACAAAATGGTAATCAACTGGGTCATACGAGCTGTACAGTAAATGCCTTTACCAATCACAAATGTTACAGGTCATCAGACCGTGGTGCAAATAGCTGTTTACCCATCATAACTGTGAACAGTTCATAATAGCTGTAACAGCAAATAGGCTGTTACACATCACAATCTACTGATACGAGGTCATACGAGAGCTGTAACAGTCAAATGCCTGTTACACATCAATGTAACAGGTCTCACAGATGTACAGCAAATAGCTGTTAACGTCAGTCATAACGTACAGTATGCTTCACATATAGAGTCATAGAAGCTGAACAGCAAATAGCTGTTACACATCGATACTGTATAAAGGTCCATAAGAGCTGTAACAGAAATAGCCTGTTCACCCATTAACGGTATAAACAGGTGCATGGACTAACACAACTTAAGATCATATAGTGTACAGCAATAGCTGTTACACATCTAACTGTAAAATGTCATGAGCTGTAACAGCAATAGCTGTTACAATCATCACTGTAACGGTCATCAGACCAGGGACACAATAGCTTGTTACACATCAATAACTGTAACAGGTCATAAGAGCTGTAACCAGCAAATAAGCTTTACACATCTAATGAAAAGGTCATACGGCTTGTAACATAATGCTTGTTACAACCATAACTGGTACAGGTCACTACCAGAGCTGAAGCAGCAAATAGCTTTTACACATCATAACTGTAACAGGTCCTATAGAGCTGTAACAGCAAATAGCTGTTACACCATCTGAACTGTAACAGGTCATAGAGTCTGTACAGTAATAGCCTTGTTTACAACACATAACTGTAATCCGTCCTAACAGAGCTGTAACAGCAATACTGTTACACATCATAACTTAAGTTCATAAGAGCTGTAACAGCAAATAGCTGTTACACATCAGTAACTGTAACAGGTCATAGACTACAGGTCAAATAGCTTGTTACACATCATAACTGAACAGGTCATAGCTAACGATGCTGTTATCGACTTAACTGCAAGCTAACAATAGCTGTTACACATCATAACTGTAACATCATCAAGACTTACAGGCAATAGCTGTTCACATCATAACTGTAACAGGTCCTAAGAGCTGTAACGCAAATGCTGTTACACATCATAACGGTACAGGTCATGAGAGCTGTGAACAGCAAATATGCTTTTACACATCATAACTGTAACAGGTCATAAGAGCTGTAACGCAAATACTGTTTACACATCATAACTGTAACAGTCATAAGAGCTTTAAAAGCAAATAGCTGTTACACATACATTAGTAACAGTCATCGACAGAGGTACAGCAAATAGCTTTACACATCATACTGTAACAGGTCTTAGAGCTTACAGCAAATAGCTGTTACACATCATAACTTACAGGTCATCAACTCAGGGTAGCAAATAGCTGTTACACTCATACTGTAACAGTTCATAAGAGCCTTAACAGCAATAGCTGTTACACATCATAATGTAACAGGTCATAAGGCGAACCACAAGCGTCTTCTGTAAGGTCAAGAGTAGCATAGCTGTCCACATCATACTGTAACAGGTCCTATAGAGGCTGTAACAGCAAATAGCTGTTACACATCACTGTAACAGTCATAAAACTGGTAACAGTCAGATGCCTGTTACACATCCAATACCTGTAACAGTCATCAGAGCTTCAGCAAGATAGCTGTTACACATCACTACGTAACAGGTCATAAGATCTGTAACAACCGCATAGCGTACACTCTATAACTGGTAACAGTCATAGGCTGTAACATGCAATAGCTGTTACCAATCACATAACTGTAAAAGGTCATCAGACCTAGGTAACGCAATCTGCTGTTACCCTCATACCTGTAACAGGTCATAAGAGCGGTACAGCAAATAGCGTTTACACATCATGAACTTAAACGGTCATACGAGCTGTCAACGCATAATGCTGTATACAATCACAATGTTAACAGTCAAGCCAGGTGCAAATGCTGTTACACATCAATAACTGTAACAGGTCATAAGAGCTGTCAACACAATAGCTTCACACATCATATGCAGTCCTGGTTAACAGCATGCTGTAACTTAACTAACGGTCATACGAGCCTGTAAACAGTCAAATGCCTGTTACAAACCATCAAATGTAACAGTTCAAGATCTAGGTCGCAATGGCTGTTACACAGTCAATAACTGTACACAGGTCATAAGAGCTGTACACAGCAAATAGCTTTTACACATCTTAACTGTCAAAAGGTCAGACGAGCTGTAACTGTAAATGCCTGTTACAAATCAACAATGTAACAGGTCATCATCCAGGGTGCAAATAGCTTCAATACGGAAATTCAATAGCGAACAATAGTGTACACATCTAACTGTAAAATTTCTTAAAGTAGCCTGTTACAAATCAATGAACAGGTACATCAGACAGTTACTGTTACGCATCTTGAACGTCAAAGGCTTCACATACTGTTAGCCTTCATGAACGGTTTATACGAGTGTAAATATGCCTGTTACAAATCACAAATGTAACAGGTCATCAGACCAGGGTGCAAATAGCTGTTACACATCATAACTTAACAGGCATAAGAGCTGTAACCCAGCAAATAGCTGTTACACATCTTACGTAAAAGGTCATACACTGGTAACAGTAAATGCCTGTACAAATCACAAATTGGGGTAACAGGTCATCGACCAGGGTGCAATAGCTGTACACATCATAACTGTAACATGTCATAAGAGCTGTAACAGAATAGCTGTTACACATCTTACACTGTAAAAGGTCATACGACTGTAACATAAATGCCTGTTACAAATCACAAATGTGAACGGTTCATCAGACTCAGGTCAAATAGCTGTTACACATCATAATGAACAGGTCAAAGAGCTGTAAGCACAATAGCTGTTACACATCTTAATCTGTAAATGATCTACGAGCTGTAACATGAATGCCGTTACAAATCACAAATGTAAACATGTCATCAGACCAGGGTGCCAATAAGCTGTTACACTCATAACGTCAACAGTGGCCCTAAAGCTGTAACAACAATAGCTGGTTACCATCCTTAACTTGTAAAAGTCACTACGAGCTGTTACAGTAATGACACGTTACAACACAAATAGTAACAGTATCAGACCAGGTGCAATAGCTGTCTACACATCATAAACTGTACCATAGGTCATAAACTGAAACAGCAAATAGCTTTACACATCCACTAAAATATCATATAAAGCCTGTTACAACACATGCAGTCATCAGAACCAGGGTGCAAATAGCTGTTACATCATAACTGTAACAGTCATAAGAGCCTGTACAGCAAATAGCTGTTACACTCAATGAAAGCTCGTAACAGTGCTGTCAATCAATGTTAACAGGCACCCAGGGTGCAAATACTGTTACACATCAAACTGTAACAGGTCATAAGACTAGTAACGAATAGTCGTTACACATCATTACTGTACAGGTCATGATAGCGGACGAACTAGGTTAACATCTTAAAGGCTGTTAACCATCTAAGAGTGTCATCAGACTGAAATAGCTGTTACACATGGGGGGCATAACTTAACAGGTCATAAGAGCTGTAACACGCAAATAGCTGTACACATCTAACTGAAAGTCATGGTTAACAGAATTCGACATCACAATACAGCAGGAGGGTGCAAATAGCTTTTTACAATCATAACTGAACAGGTCATGAAGAGGAAAGATAGCTGTTACACAATATGGACGTTCAGACAGGTGAAACTTTACACATCCATAACTGTAACATCCTAAGAGCTGTAACAGCAATAATGCCTGTTACAATCACAATGTAACAGGTCATCAGACAGGAGTGAAATAGCTGTTACACATCATAACTGTAACGGTCATAAGAGCTGTAACATCAAATAGCTGTTACACATCTAACTGTAATCAAGTTCTACGAGCTATAAACATAAAGCTGTTACAATATCACAATGTAACATGGCATCCAACAGCTTGCAACATAGCAGTTAACTCACACTGGTATCACATCTAGAGTACGAATGCTGTCACATAAACTGGGTCCCATACGAGCTGTAACATTAAATCCGTTTACAATCACAAATGTCACAGGTCCTCAGACCAGGGTGCAATAGCTTGTTACACATCATAACTGTAACAGTCCAAGAAGCTGTAACAGCAAATAGCTTTACACATCTTAACTGTAAAGGTCATACAGCCTGTAAAGTTAATGCCTGTTACAAATCACAATGTAACAGGTCATCAGACCAGGGTGCAAATAGCTGTTAACACTCATAACTGTACAGTCATAAGAGCTCGTAATCAGCCAAAATAGCTGTTTAACACATCTAACTTAAAAGGTCATACGAGCTGTAACAGTAATGCCTGTTACATCATACAAATGTAACAGTCATCAGTACCAGGTGCAATAGCTGTTACACATCATACTGTACAGGTCATAAGAGCTGTAAACAGCAATGCTGTTTACACATCTTAACTGTAAAGTCCCAACTGAGCTGTAACAGTAAATGCCTGTTACAATCACAATGTAAACAGTACAGACCAGGGTGGCAAATACTGTTTCACATCATAACTGTAACAGGTCATAAAGAGCTGTAACGTCAAATAGCTGTTACACATCTTAACTTACAAGGTCAACTAAGCTGTAAACAGTAAATGCCTGTTACAAATCACAAATGTTACAGGTCATCAGACCGGGTGCAAACTAGCTGTTACACACTCATAAACTGTAACCAGTCATAAGAGCTGTGACAGTCAAATAGCTGTGTTACCAATCTGAACTGTAAAAGGTCTACGAGCTTAACATAAATGCCTGTTACAAATCACAAATGTAACAGGTCCATCAGACCAGGGTGCAAATACTGTTTACACATCATACCTTGTAACAGGTCATAAGAGCTGTAACAGCAAATATCTGTTACACACTTTACTGTGAAAAGGTCATCGAGCTTAACAGTAATGTGTTTTACAAATCACAAATGTAACGAGTCATCAGACCAGGGTCAAATATTGTTACACTCATAACTTAACCGGTCATAAAGCTGTAACACAAATAGCTTGGGTACACTTTAACTGTAAAGGTCAACGATCTGTACAGTAAATGCCTGTACAAATCACAAATGTAACAAGGTCATCAACCAGGTGGCAACATAAGCTGTTACACATCACAACTGTACAGGTCATAAGAGCTGTAAACAGCAAATAGCTTGTTACACTCTTAACTGTAAAGGTCATACGAGCTGTAACAGTAAATGCTGTTACATCACAAATGTAACAGGTCATCAGACCAGGGTGCAAATAGCTTTACACATCAAACTGTAACAGGTCATAAGAGCTGTAACAGCAAAAGCTGTTACACATCTTAACTTGTAAAAGTCATACGGCTGTAACAGTACCATGCCTGTTACAAATCACACAATGTAACAGGTCATCAGACCAGGGTGCAAATAGCTGTTACCATCATAACTGTAACAGGTCATAACCGAGCTGTTAACAGACAAATACTGTTACACATCTCACTTTAAAGGTCATACGAGCTTTGTACAAATGCTGTTACAATCAAGAATGTAACAGGTCATCATTACAGCAAATAGCTGTTACACATTCATAACTGTAACAGGTCAAAAGACTGTAACCGCAAATAGCTGTTACAACATCTTAACTGTAAAGGTCATACGAGCTGTAACAGTAAATGCCTGTTACAAAACACAAAGTGTAACATGTTCATCAGACCAGGGTTCAAATAATCTGTTACACATCATAACTGTAACAGTCATAAGAGCTGTAACAGCAAATAGCTTGTTCACATCTTAACTGTCAAAGGTTCACACGAGCTTGTAACAGCTAAATGCCTGTACAAATCACAAATGTAACAGGTCATCAACCATGGTGCAAGATAGCTGTTACACATCATAACTGTAACAGGTCATAAAGCTGTAACAGCAAAATAGCTGTTACACTCTTAACTGTAAGGTCATCGAGCGTCAACATAAATGCCTGTTACAAACACAAATGTAACAGGTCTTCAGACCAGGGTCAAATAACTGTTACCATCATAACTGATAAAGGTCATAAGAGCTGTAACAGCAATAGCTGTTACACATCTTAACTTTAAAAGGTCATACGAGCTTTAACAGTAAATGCCTGTTACAAATCACAAATGTAACAGGTCATCAACCCAGGGTGCAAATCTGCTGTTACACATCAAACTGTAACAGGTCATAAGAGCTGTAACAGCAATAGCTGTTACACATCTTAACTGGAAAAAGTGTCATACGGTCAGTAACATTAAATGCCTGATTAAACAAAATCACAAATGTAACAGGTCATCAGACCAGGGTGCAAATAGCTGTTACACTCATACAACTGTAACAGGTCATAAGAGCCTGTTAACAGCACATAGCCTGTTACACATCATAACTGTAACAGGTCATCAGACCAGGGTGCAAAATAGCTGTTACACATCATAACTGTAACAGGTCTAAGACGTTACAGCAAATAGCTTTTACACATCATAACTGTAACACTGTTCAATCATACGCAGGGGCAAATAGCTGTTACACATCTAACTTGTACCAGTTCATAAGAGCTGTAACAGCAAATAGCTGTTACACATCATAACTGTACACAGGTCATGAAGCTTGAACAGCAAATAGCTGTTACACATCATAACTGTAACAGGTCAAAGAGCTGTAACAGCAAAATACTCTGTTACACATCATAACTGTAACAGGTCTATGAGCTTGTAACCATAGCTGTTACAACATCACAACTGTACCAGGTCAATCAGACCAGGTGCAATAGCTGTACACCATCATAACTGTAACAGGTCATAAGACTGAACGCAAATAGCTGTTACACATCAGTAACTGGTAACAGGTCAAACAGAACCAGGGTGCAAATAGCTGTTACACATCATACTTTAACAGGTCATAAGAGCTTAACAGCAAATGCTGGTTCACACATAATTGTAACAGGTCATCAAAACCAGGGTGCAAAAGCTGTTACACATCATAACTGTACACGGTCATAAGAGCTGTAACACAAATATCTCTTACAAATCTTATCAAATGTCAACAGGTTCCAATTAAGAGCTGAACAGTTAAATGCCTGTTACAAATCCAACAATGTAACAGGTCATCGACCAGGGTGCAATAGCGTTACACATCATAACTGTAACAGGTCATAGAGCTGTAACAGCAAAGCTGTTACACACTAACTGTAAAAGGTCTACGAGCTGTAACAGTAAATGCGTGTACAAATCAACAATGTAACAGGTCATCAACCAGGTGCAAATAGCTGTTACACATCATAACTGTAACAGGTCATAAGAGCTGTAACAGCAAAAGCTGTTCCACATCTTAACTGTAACATAAGAGTCATACGATACGGGCATTAACGTTAAATGCATGTGTATAATCACAAATGTACTCACACACCTTGCCCTTTACACATCATTCTCACACACATATGCCTTAACATCATTCTCACAAACATATGCCTTACACATCATTCCTCACACACATATGCCTTACACTCATTCTCACACCATTGCCTTACACATCATTCCACCACATAGGTGCCTTACACATCATCTCACACACATATGCCTTTTACATCATCATTCTCACAACATTGCCTTACACATCATTCTCACAACATATGCCTTCACATCTTCTCATACACATATGCCTTACACATCATTCTCACCACGATATGCCTTACATACACATCATTTCACACACAATATGCCTTACACAGTCGTCTTCTCCACCACATATGCTTACATACACAATCATTTCTCACCCAACTATGCCTTTACACATCATTCTCACACACATATGCCTTACCACATCCTTCTCACACCTATGCCTTAACACATCATTCTCACACACATAGGCTTACCCATCATTCTCACACACATATGCCTTACACATCATTCTCACACACATATGCCTTACACATCATTCTCACACACATATGCCTTACACATCATTCTCACACACATATGCCTTACACATCATTCTCACACACATATGCCTTACACATCATTCTCACACACATATGCCTTACACACATATGCCTTACACATCATTCTCACACAACATATCCTTAACCATCATTCCTCACACACATATGACTTAACATCATTCTCATACCATATGCCTTACACATCATTCTCACCACATATTGCCTTACACTCTCTCACACACATATGCCTTCCAACACATATGCCTACACATAGTCTCACACACATAATGCCTTACACATCATCTCACACAACACATATGCCTTACACATCATTCTCCACACATATGCCTTACACATCAATTCTCAACACATATGCCTTACACCTCATTTCTCACCCCATATGCCTTACACAATATTCTCACACACATATGCCTTACACATGGCATTCTACCATTTGCCTCCACATCATTCTCCCACACCAGTGGCCTTACACATCATTCTCATTTACATATGCCTTACACTCATTCTCATACACATTGCCTTAACCATCATTCTCACACCCATATGCCTTACACATCATTCTCACACACCCACATAGCCTTAACACATCATTCCTCACACACATATGCTTACCCATATCATTCGCAACACATTGCCTTACACATCATTCTCACCACAATGCCCTTACACTCATTCTCACCACATGCCTTACCAATCATTCTCACACACTATGCCTTACACATCATTTCTCACAGCCTATCCTTACACAATCATTCTCACACACATAAATGCCTTACACATCATTCTCACACACATTGCCTTACACATCATTCTCAACACACATATGCCTAACACATCATTCTCACAACATATGCCTTACGCATCATTCTCACACAACATATGCCCTTACACATCATTCTCACACCCATATGCATTACACATCATTTGCACACACCATATGTGCCCTTACACATCATTCTCACACACATCACTTTACACATCATTCTCACACACATATGCCCTTAACACATCATTCTCATCTCCCACATAGTGCCTTACATACACATCATTCTCACACATCATTCTCACACCACCATATGCCTTACACAGCTTCTCACCACATATGCCTTACACAAATCATTCCACACACATATGCCTTACACACATTCTCACACACTATGCCTTACACATCATTCTCCACACATATGCCTTACACACATTCCACACACATATGCTTACACATCATTTCTCACACACATATGCCTTACACCTCATTCTCACACACATTGCCTACACACATTCTCACACACATATGCTTACACCAAAATCATTCTCACACACATATGCCTTACACATCATTCTCACACACATATGCCTTACACATCATTCTCACACACATATGCCTTACACATCATTCTCACACACATATGCCTTACACATCATTCTCACACACATATGCCTTACACATCATTCTCATACACATATGCCTTTACAGCATCCATTCTCACAAACATATGCCTTTACACATCTTCTCACACACATAATGTCCTTACACTCATTCTCACACACATATGCCTTACACATCATTCTCATACACATATGCCTTACACATCATTCTCACACACATATGCCTTACACATATGCTATTGCAACTGTCTCTGCCTATGTCTCCCTCTAGTCCCGCCCCTAGTATGTGAACAGGGGCTGTTGTAGTGCCTATGTCTCCCTCCAGTCCCGCCCCTAGTTTGTGAACAGGGGCTGTTGTAGTGCATGCGACCAGTCCCCAGAGCTGCAAAAAACCCCCCCCCCCCCCCCCCCCCCCCCCCCCTCATTCCCACAGCCAACCAACACACACCCTCACAGCTGCATACCCATCCTCAACCCCACCATCCCCCTCTGCTGCCATACCCCACTCAACCCCCCCACACCCACAACTTACAAGTGACCTTATACGGCCAGATGTCTCCACTTACCTCTCCCCCTCGTCCAAAGAGCCGCCTGATGTTGAACTGCTGCTGGCATGCCGTGTTTCCTCTTTGCCAGGAGAAGACATATAATCGCCTCGCTCGAGCTCCAGGGTTTCGCAGCGGGGAGGCTAGTGATTGCTGCTAAGCATTATAGCTGTGCAGCGTTACCGGAAACGCGGGCGCCGATACCGGATTGGCTATTCTCATAATCGGCAGTGCCAGCGCTTTGAGAAGAGAGTCTGGTATTTCGTTTCCGTTGTTAAACATGCCATGGACACGTAATCCTGTTACCCAGCTGAAGATGATTTACGGCAGTACCATGGCGATAGGAGAAACAAAGTGTAGCAACAGGTGGCTTCTAGCAGTTAGTAGCTACAAATACAGACGGGAAAGGAAAGATATAAAGCAAGAACGCCGGGAGGCGTGGCTGAAGGAATCAATCGAAATAAGAATCTGGAATAACGAGAGTGAACCTTCAAGATTTGAATCCTGTGGTGAATGAGACTGTTTTAGCACCAATTATACGCTCATGTTTTTTGCCGCATAGTCGAGCTGTCGTGAACTGGCAGTTGGCGGCAGTTGGATCACGCCAAGCCGCGCCAAGCGGGTAGCGGGCGCGGGCGCGGGTCGCAGGTGCCAGATACCCTCTGGCCTCTGACCGCCCCACTCGAGGCCCAGGCCCCGGGCCCAGGCTCCAGGCCCCCCGCCCCCCTTCGAGCTGTCTCGAACGCTGGCAGTTGGCGGCAGTTGGGTCCAAGCGGGTCCAAGGTAGAGGTTGCGGGCTGAACCGCGCTTTTGTTTTTACTCCTGTGGTGCACTTTGGGGGGCATCTTGGGAAATCCGTTTTCCCCAGTGAAACCGCAAATGTTACTTTAACCCTGCAGTACACTTAGTGGGGCATTTAGGGGGCATTTTTACAGAATTCCAGATTTGGGGTTGCAATATATATGAGACCTAAAGCACTTTGGAAGTTTGCAAGATATATTATTCTGGAGCTGCAATATCGGGGACTTGGAGCCCAAAGCTGGCTGAAAACCCTGTGACAGTCCAATGTTATTATACCTAGATCTCACTAAACTGTACAACCAATGTGCCTCGCAGCGTCCCCAATTAATGTACCTGAACATCTAGGTCACCTGCATGTAATTAGCTTGGGAATAGTCTAGTGGTTGGCTACTTGCCTTGCCCATTTGGATTGGGGCAGTGGGCAACGAATTGCACCCACCTTGTCTCCTTGATCAACTTATCTTCATCTCACTAAAATTGAAGAGCCATGTGCCTAACAGCGCCCCCATTCCCCCCAATCAAAATATAGCTGAACTCCTGGGTCACCTAATACGGCTTCTGCTTCTACCCTGAATGAACCTTCCCTGGCCCCCACCTTTCTCTCGCTTTGAAGTACTCTGCTGCCCCCCCCCCCCCCCCCCCCCCCCCCCCGGAATTCTGCTCTCCCTGATGAACCTGCCCCTAGCCCCCAACTTTTCACGCTTTGACGTACTCTGCCTTCCCCCACCCCCCCCCCCCCCCCCCCCCCCCCCCCCGGATTCTGCTCTACCCTGAATGAACCTTCCCCTTGCCCCCACCTTTCACGCTCACGATACCTACGCCACCAAAACGGTGGTTGGGAGTTTGGTTTGTTTGTCCTCGACACACACCGTGATGTGAATGGGGGTTTTTTGCTTTGTTGTTGCTTTTTCTTTTGTTTACAGCACAGAGTCCTCATACACCCTCGCGGTGTCAAGTAGACTTTAACATGTAATGTAATGTAATGTAACAAGCCATGCGCTTCCCACACATGAAGGTACCTGTCCTACCTAGACTTCCATTCCCCATCGAGATATCATCCCCCTCTTGCATCTGCTTCATCCTAAATGACCCCCCCCCCCCCCCCCCCCCCCCCCCCACCCCCCCCCCACTGCCTATCACACAACCCATGCACTACTTACACATGGTGTCTAACTGTCTACCTCGACTTAGACTGAGTGTACATGGTGTAATACTCGACGGGATAGACTGAGTGTACATGGTGTAATACTCGACACTCTCGCGCTTTTCTTTGGCACCTCTTACTCAGCATGGGACTGCATAGTTATAATTGTTACGCGTCTGATGTTACTCGTTCAACGAATCGCGTTCGATGCCTTCGCTGTGGAGAAAGAAAAATCAAAGTGGTCATTTATGTTTCCAGAAAACGTCATGCCGCCTTCACGTTTTTGTGCGATGCGTTTATCTCGTGCTTCTTCGTTTTTTGATATGCAATTTGTCGCGATCCTTTGAAGTCCGTGCAGCTTGAGTTGTTTGCATGCCGTGTTTGCTCGCGGCCTGCAGGCGAACGGATTTACCTGTCTGCCCCCGAAAACAAGTTCGGAGCTATGTTGCCCAAACAGCAGTGCGTGCAAAGCTCCGTGCCTAAAAAAACATGTCGTGACAGATGGTCGGGGGCCCCATAGACTACACGGAGACTTCCCCTAATCGGACACCACGTTTTACCCATGTGTCACATCATGCTTCGAAACGCTTCGAAACGATGCAAATGACTCGTGCCTCGAAATGGCGCGAGTAACTCATGCCTCGACTTCATGGCGCGAGTAACTCGTGCCTCGCAGTGATGCGAGCAGCTCATGCCTCGAAGTGATGCGAGCACCTTGTGCTTCTTAACCGATGCAAATCGCATTGCCGCATTACAATATTGTTTTCTTAGACCACGGTTCCTCGCATCTTCCCTCATCCTCTCTTCTTATACCGGTACTTATCACTTTCAGCTTAAACGACTTTATCGCCACTCGCTCGTGACAACATCCGCCACTAAGCTAATCCACTCGGGTTGCGACGAAGGAGCCTGTTCCTATAACTCTATAATCGGTTGACGCGGAGAAGACGTGCAAGGCCGAGGTGAGAGCTGATAAAGCTAGCAATTCCGTTGCAATTTGTAATTAAATTAAGTCAATGTTTTTTCGTTGAGGGGGGCCTAAGGGGGCTCAAGCATCGTCCCACCCGTGTTTGCGCGTCTGCGTGCAGCTGTTTGAACGGCTCCGGTCACCTCCGCTCCCGACTGTTTGGCACAGGCCTTGTGTGCGCATGACTAGGCCCCCCACTGACAGAAATATAGAGTTACGAGCATCGCAGCTGTCCAGATCCGTCTCAAATGTTGTGGCGGAAAATATGTAATATTCAGCTACTCTGTGCTCGTTTGGTAGCTACTTTGCAATTCTTTGAATCTCCCCGCCTCCATTGCTCTGAATTATTCACGGAGTCCTCAATGTGCACATTATGTTATTCAGCTTCTACATTCCAGCTCTCGCGTACTTCGATGCAACAAGCTGTCCGAACTTCAAATCCGACAGGCCGCCTGCGCACCCCAATATTTGGCTCAGGCCCTGCGCGCGCACGACTTGTTTTACCCGCATCGCAGCAGCCCAGAACCTTCGCTTCTGGAACATATGCAGTATTCAGCTACAGAGTACCCATGCTGTAGCTACTTTGCCCTTCTTCGAATCCCCTCGCCTTCCTCGCTCTGAACTGCTCGCGGAGACCTCGGATCTACACATTTTCCGCGTACCTCCTTGCCGTTATAGTGACAAGTGACTGCCAAAGCGTTGGAACTAGTCATCCAACATGACGGGTATCCTTGCGCTAGCCGACGGCACAGAGGATTTTGATGCAGATATTTTGTAAATACCAAGTTCCCAACTACCACACCCACAGGCTAACTACCACAACCATGACCAACTACCTCACCCATGCCTAACTACCGCAGCCATGACCAAGTGCCTCACCCATGCCTAAATACCACACCCATGACCTACTACCTCACCCTTGCCTAACTACCACACCCATGACCAACTAACTCACCCATGCCTAACTACCTCACCCATGCCTAACTACCACACCCATGACCAACTACCTCACCCATGCCTAACTACCGCAGCCATGACTAGCTACCACCACCATGGCCAACCACAACACCTATGCCCAAGAAACACGCCCAGTCTCCAAACCCATGCCCAACAATAACTCCCATACCCCACTGTCGACCCCCTGCTCCACTATCACCCCCACAGGCCTGACAGTGGTCCCATGCCTGACCCATGGGCACCATCACACACATGCCACTCTCACATCGATACTACATCATCAGTTCATCAATCCCATACTATCACACCCACAGGCCTGACAGTGGTACCATGCCTGACCCAGGGCACCATCACACCCATGCCACACTATCACATCCATACTATATCATCAGTTTATCAATCCCATACTATCACACCCCGACAGGCCTGACAGTGGTTCCATGCTTGTGTGGAGATCGTTGCTGCTATTAGCAGTTGTGTGCACAGCTGGACATGGTTCACAGGTGAGAGGGGAGAAGAGAGCACCATTTGTAGGGCAGGCACAGCATCAATGCATACTTGGGGGGTCTTTGGCACCATTTATTGGGCTCATAAGGGTGCACTGCATGATAATGATGAAGATAATGACGATGATGATGATGATGATGATGATGATGATGATGATGATGATGATGATGATGATGATGATGATGATGATGATGATGTTTGAAGATGATGATGATGATGATGATGATGATGATGATGATGATGATGATGATGATGATGATGGTGAAGGTGATGATGATGGTGATGATGATGGTGACATTTTTCCTGGTGCTCTGCTGGACTACAAATGTGCCCTTAGCATTCTGGGTCAAAATAGTGCCGCAAGGGTGCAGAAAAGGGTGTCCTTAGCTTGGCCAGTGGGTGTGGGTGCAGCTGTTATCACGACCTGGGGATTTGTTGTGCCCAGCAGGCGTGTGGTGGGAGTGGGTGTGGGCAGTGTCTAGGAGGACTTACAAACATCATGCACTAAGAAGAAGACAATAATGCATCATAATAGTGCTGCAGGGGTGCAGAAAAGGTTGCCAAAGTGCCCCCCAATTTACAGTGCATAATTTATAGTGTACACAACGACGTATGTTTGGACGTGAACATGTATTTGGGTGTATATGTAAGCCGCTGTGAGAGGGGAGAAGAGGACACCATTTGAAGGGCAGGCATGGCATACTTCAGAGTGTGCCATACACAACGGCACATAGACATACGTAAAAATGTGCTTGGGTGTATATGTAAGCCGCTGTGAGAGGGGAGAAGAGGGCACCATTTGAAGGGCAGGCATGGCATACTTTAGAGTGTACCATACACAACGGCATATAGACATACGTAAAAATGTGCTTGGGTGTATATGTAAGCCGTCGTGTACACTAATATTTGTGTAAGAGCGGAGAAGAGGGCACCATGTTGCGCTCAGGGGGGCAGGGAATTGAATTGAATATAATTGAATTTAATTGCATTTAATTTAATTGATGACATGGTCTGTCAGCCTTCAGTGCAAGGTACAACGTGCAGTGTACAAAGTATAAGGTACAAAGTGCAGTGTACAAAGTACAAGGTACACCGTGCAGTGTACAAAGTACAAGGTACACCGTGCAGTGTACAAAGTACATGGTACAGCGTGCAGTGTACAAAGTACATGGAACACCATGCAGTGTACAAAGTACAAGGTACAGCGTGCAGTGTACAAAGTATAAGGTACAGCGTGCAGTGTACAAAGTACATGGTACAGCGTGCAGTGTACAAAGTATAAGGTGCAGCGTGCAGTGTACAAAGTATAAGGGTACAGCGTGCAGTGTACAAAGTTAAGGTACAGCGTGCAGGTACAAGTATAAGGTACAGCGTGCAGTGTACAAGGTAGGTACAGCGTGCAGTGTACAAAGTATAAGGTACAGCGTGCAGTGTACAAAGTAAGGTACAGGTGACAGTGTTACAAAGTATAAGGTACAGCGTGCAGTGTACAAAGTATAAGGTACAGCGTGCAGTGTACAAAGTATAAGGTACAGCGTGCAGTGTACAAAGTATAAGGTACAGCGTGCAGTGTACAAAGTATAAGGTACAGCGTGCAGTGTACAAAGTATAAGGTACAGCGTGCAGTGTACAAAGTATAAGGTACAGCGTGCAGTGTACAAAGTATAAGGTACAGCGTGCAGTGTACAAAGTATAAGGTACAGCGTGCAGTGTACAAAGTATAAGGTACAGCGTGCAGTGTACAAAGTATAAGGTACAGCGTGCAGTGTACAAAGTATAAGGTACAGCGTTGCAGTGTACAAAGTATAAGGTACAGCGTGCAGTGTACAAAGTATAAGGTTACAGCGTGCAGTGTACAAAGTATAAGGTACAGCGTGGCAGTGTACAAAGTATAAGGTACAGCGTGCAGTGTACAAAGTATAGGTACAGCGTGCAGTGTACAAAGTATAAGGTACAAGCGTGCAGTGTACAAGTATAAGGTACAGCGTGCAGTGTACAAAGTATAAGGTACAGCGTGCAGTGTACAAAGTTATAAGGTACAGCGTGCAGTGTACAAAGTATAAGGTACAGCGTGCAGTGTACAAAGTATAAGGTACAGGTGCAGTGTACAAAGTATAAGGGTACAGCGTGCAGTGTACAAAGTATAAGGTACAGCGTGCAGTGTACAAAGTATAAGGTACAGCGTGCAGTGTACAAAGTATAAGGTACAGCGTGCGTGTACACAGTATAAGGTACAGCGTGCAGATGTACAAAGTATAAGGTACAGGGTCAGTGTAACAAAGTATTAGGTACAGGGTGCAGTGTCAAGTATAAGGGTACAGCGTGCAGTGTACAAATATAAGGTACAGCGTGCGTGTACAAAGTATAAGGTACATCGTGCATGTACAAGTATAAGGACACAGCGTGCAGTGTACAAAGTATAAGGTACAGCGTGCATGTACCAAGTATAAAAGGTACAGCGTGCAGTGGGGGGTACAAGTGAAGTACAAGCGTGCAGTTACAAAGTATAAGGTACAGCGTGCAGTGTACCAGTATAAGGTACAGCGTGAGTGTACAAAGTATAAGGTACAGGACAGCGTTGCAGTGTACAAAGTATAAGGTACAGCGTGCGTGTACAAATATAAGGTATCAGCGTGCAGTGTACCAAGTATAAGGTACAGCGTGCAGTGTACAAGTAGAGGTACAAGCGTGCAGTGTACAAAGTATAAGGTACAAGCGTGCAGTGTACAAAGTATAAGGTACAGCGTGCAGGTGTAACAAAGTATAAGGTACAGCGTGCAGGTACAAAGTATAAGGTACACAGCGGTGCAGTGTACAAAGTATAAGGGTACAGCGTACAGTGTACAACGTTATAAGGTACAGCGTGCAGTGTACAAAGTATAAGGTACAGCGTGCAGCGTACAAAGTATAAGGTACAGCGTGCAGTGTACAAAGTATAAGGTACAGAGTGCAGTGTACAAAGTATAAGGTACAGCGTGCAGTGTACAAAGTATAAGGTACAGCGTGCAGTGTACAAAGTATAAGGTACAACATGCAGTGTACAAAGTACAAGGTACAGCGTGCAGTGTACAAGCCAGATTATGTTTAGTTGAGTTAGCATCTCTCAGTCGAAGCCTCTCACACCTACACTCATGTATCACAATGTATGGATCAACTGGATTGATTTAAATCATCCCCACCTTAATATTGTGTATGGATATTGCAAGCTTTGTTATATATATGGATACCATATATTAATTTGTTATCCTATCCATGAGTTTGAGTTTTGCTAACCCCTTTAATCTATATCCATTCTCTTTCTCCTTGCCCTATGTAAGCTCTGTGGTTAGGGCCCTAAACTAAATTGCCCAATGACTACCCTCCCCCTCCCCTCATCATTCCCCTTGCCCCCCCCCCCCCCCCCCCCCCCCCCCCTCCCTCCCCCCTCCCCTCACCATTCCCTTGCCCCCCCCCCCCCCCCCCCCCCCCCCCCCCCCCCCCTCTCCCCCCCTACTCCTCTAACTCCTTCCCAATGTAGGCTCTGTGGTTAGGGCCCTATACTTTAACTACCCAATGACCACACAGCCTCGTCCCCCCCCCCCCCCCCCCCCCCCCCCCCCCCCCCCCCCCTCTCATTCTCCTTGCACCATTACCCCTTGCCCCCCCTCACCCCACCCCACCCCTACCCCCTCTACCTCCTTCCCCAAATGTAGGCTCTGTGGTTAGGTCCCTATGCTAAACTGGCCAATGGCCAACCCGCTCCTGAGCCCCTTCCCCTACCAGTGATTCAACTTCCCACCAAGTGCCCAGGCTGCTTGGGGACATACAACGAGGAGCTGGGAAGGTGAGGGGGGCTTTGCGGGGGACGAGAAGGGGAAGTAGAGGGGGTATGTGGCGGGGGAGGAGAGGGGGGTTGTGGCGGGGGAGGAGAGGGGGGGGGTAGATGGGGTATGTGGCGGGGGAGGAGAGGGGGTAGTAGAGGGGGTATGTGGCAGGGAGGAGAGGGGGGTTGTGGCGGGGGAGGAGAGGGGGGTTGTAGATGGGGGTATGTGGAAGCATAGGTGAGGGTGGTTTGGGTGGGTGAGGCTGGGGATGTACAATGAGGAGCTGGGAAGTTGAGGAGGCTTATGTGGTGGAGGAGGCTGCTGGTGGTGGGGGTTATTGTGGGCCAGGAGGGGGCGGTGGAGGTGAGGGAGGAGGCTGCTGGTGGAGGGGGCTATTGTGAGCCAGGAGGGGGTGGTGGAGGTGAAGGCCGGAATATGGGTTTGTGTTGGCGACAAATCCCCCCCCCCCCCCCCCACCCCCCCCCCCCCACCCCTCTACCTCCCCTTCCACCTAAACTCCACCACACACTATCCCAGCAATACCAACACCCCCCTCCCCCTCCCTCTCCCACTTACCCCCCCCCCCCCCCCCCCCCCCCCCTGCTCCCCTACACCTTCCCCACCATACACCTATTCCATCAATACCCACCCACCCCCCTCCTGCCCCCCTACAACTAACTTACCTACAAAACACCTATTCCATCAATACCAACACCCCCCTTCCCCTCTCTCCCCCACTTAACCCATTCCCCCCCCCCCCACCCTGCCCTCCAGGTGTGACTGCCAGCGTGGCTACACAGGTCCCACCTGCGACCCCCCCCCCCCCCATGAACTCCACCAAGATGTGTACGGCCTTTCACTTCAATGTACAGCACAACTGTACCTTCAATCCCAAGGTGGCCGTCCCTTGTATCAACGGCTGCAACACCCCACGAGGGCGCTGCCAGGCTGGCTGGTGCCACTGCCAGCCTGGATTCTATGGTGCAGACTGCTCCCTGTCGCTAGACCCGGATGGTAAGCCCCAGCTGTTGGCTGGGGCTGGGTATGAGCCTCGTAAGAGAAGGCCCTGGATCTATGTATACGAACTTCCGCCAAGGTGGGTTAGTGTAAGCCCCAGCTGTTGGCTGGTCCTGGGTATGAGTCTCGTAAGAGATGGTTCTGGATCTATGTATATGAACTTCCACCAAGGTGGATGTGTCTATGCTCATGTCTCTAGATCACACAACACCACACCCACACCACACCCACACCTACACCACATCCACACCACACCTACACCACACCACACCATACTAGAAAAACAGAACAGAGCAGATCTGGTCCCATCCACACTGATTAGACCAGATATGCTCACTATGTTAAGACCTTGTGTTCCCACTCCCAATGTTAAATACCTGGATCAACAACTTTGCTCCCCCCCCCCACCCCCCACCCCCCCCCACCCTCTACCCCCCTCCCCCCCTCCATTTCCCTGCTCTACACCCCTTCTGTTCCCACCCCCCATGTTTAACACCCAGATCAACAACGTTGGCACACCAATCCCCCACCCAACCCCCTCTCCACCCGCCCTTATGTTGCCACTTCCTAGGTTCAACACCTGGATCAACTTCCTTAGTATCGCCCGCCCACTACCCACCACCACGGCCACCACCACCACACCACACACAGACAACCTCCAACCCCCCCACTACCCCCTTTCATTCCCACTCCCTAGGTTCAACACCTGGATCAACTTTGCTAGTCTTGACCGCCCACTTGACTTCATGTTCCACCAACGAATTCTAAGCAGTGGATCTCAAGTGGCAGATGGCGAGCTGGCAGATTATTTCTACATGTAGGTGTCCACGTTTATTTGTGTATGTTGATACAGATGTAGATGCATGTGTATAATGATTATATACGTAGGTGTCCACGTTTATTTATGAATGTAGATGCAGATGTAGATGCATGTGTATAATGATTTCTACATGTAGGTCTCCACGTTTATTTATGAATGTTGATACATATGTAGATGCATGTGTATAATGATTTATACATGTAGGTCTCCACGTTTATTTATGAATATTGATACATATGTAGATGCATGTGTATCATGATTTATATGTGTAGGTGTCCATGTTTATTTGTGTATGTTGATACATATGTAGATGCATTTGTATCATGATTTATATGTGTAGGTGTCCATGTTTATTTATGAATGTTGATACAGATGTAGATGCATGTGTATAATGATTTCTACATGTAGGTGTCCACGTTTATTTATCTATGCATGTGCAGATGAAGATGTATGTTTATATGTAAATGCAGATGTACGTGCAGATGTATGGTATATGAATGTGTATATGCATGTGTGTTTGTACAGTCTAGCCGGTTAAGGCGTGGCCAAATAGGCTAAATATGCTTGCCCAACCTCAATATTGGGAAGGTCTGTATGTAAAACAAGCACTGATGAACTGGACCGCAGCAAACTGTAAACGACGGGGGCCCAGAGTTCGTGCTATGCAGATGGTTTAACCACAATTGAAAATACACAAATCATTGCCATTTTTAGCACTTTGATGAATGTGATATCTCCATCATACCAACCCATCAACATTTAGCATGTTTTGAAATTATCAAAGACATCATATGGTTTCAACATCTATACAACTGTCTCTAATTATCTACCATATTTCTAAGACAGCGGGGCCTCCAAAAGTTCAGAAAATCTGATCAACTGCTTCCACTAAGAATTGCCAACATCTGATCACTATTTTCTCATTTGAACATCTGTCCACTATCTTCTCATGTCAACATCTGCATTGCCAACATCTGTCTCATCTACTGCACCAATTGCAAAACACCACATGTAAACCTAGGTGCGCCTACTCTTTTGTTTACACTGATGAGATGCTCTAATGAGCTGAATATTGTACAGCACTAATGAATTGCATGCTACAGTGCACTGATAAATTGCATGTTACAGTGCACTGATAAATTGCATGTTGCAGTGCACTGATGAATTGACCCCCAAACCATCGTTTTACCGACGGGGGCCCTGAGTTCATGCTACACATACATCACCTAGTGATTGCTACGCCACTGTCCTGACATCAGCCTTTTATCCATGTGCACCTACTCTTTTGTAGGAGTGGCAACTCCATCGGAACTGAATCCTCGGTGTCGCTGGTTTGTGTCGGAAGACCCACCTCCTGAGGTGAAATACCTGTCACAACTAAAAAAATGGAAATCGTTAAACATGATCATCTGCCTCCAGACCTTTACAAGTGTGGAACCCAAGCGACAGCATGCGGCTGCGTGAAGCCATCCACTATATCAAATACGAATCACCACATGTCAATCGCTAAACATGTAGTCTCTGCCTACAGACCTTTACAAGTGCGGGGCCCAAGCGGCAGCATGCGGCTGCGTGAAGCCATCCTCTACATCAAATACGAATCACCACATGTCAATTGCTAAACATGATGTCTCTGCCTACAGACCTTTACAAGTGCGGGGCCCAAGGGAGAGCATACAGCTGCTTGAAGCCATCCAATACATCAACAAGACGTGGCCATGGTGGCAGCGAAACCATGGGGTCAAGCATCTCATTCTTCACCCTGGTGGGTATAGAGAGGGAGGGGAGGGATCTTGGGGGGAGGAGAATGGGGAGGAGAGGATGGGGTTGGGGCAGGGGGGGGGGGGGGGGGGGGTCAGGGGGGGGGAAGTTTTTGTGTGTGTGTGCGGTGGAGGGTGGGGGGGCGGGATGGGTTGGGGAGGCTATGCATCATTTTTTTGTTTGGGAAGGATATAGCCTAACATAACAACTGTGTCTCGCACTCATTCACAAGCTTAGGTGTCTGATACAAAATATAAAATGATGATGAGGCGTCAGCTACAAAATGATGATTCTAAAATATAAAATGAAAATAAGGCGTCAGATACAAAATATAAAATGATGATTAGGCGTCAGATACAAAATGATAAAATTAAAATACAAAATGATGATTAGGCGTCAGATACAAAATATAAAATGAGGATTAGGCGTCAGATACAAAATGATAAATATGAAATGATGATTAGGCATCTAATAAAAAATGATGATTGTTACGCTTTGCCACCACCACCAGTTGTGAGGTTGAAGGAACTTCCCCGTCTGCTTGCACTGTGGAAGGTAACTGTGGGTTTTCCTTGAATCGAAGAAAGTGTCGGGTTCGAAACCCTACAGGTGCGCTTTAGTGTTCGCGGTCGCAGTCAACCGCCATGGTAGCTTTTTTCAGGTAAAGTAGGAGCCACACCGCCGTAAGAGGGTGCTCTGTTAATACCACGCCCCACCAGGCGTTATCATTACTGTGGGTTTTGCTTTTCCAGACTGCAACTACTCTAGAGCTCGGACTACCGGGGGACAGCACGACCACGCCCACAGACTACCACGCACCACGGACTACCACAGACCACGGACTACCACGACCACGACCACGACCTCGACCACGACCACGACCACGACCACGACCACGACCACGACCACGACCACGACCACGACCACGACCACGACCACGGGCTACCACAACCACGACCACGGACTACCACGACCACGGACCACGACCACGACCACGGACGACCACAACCACGACCACGGACTACTGCGCAACAGCAAAGAGGAAAGTTCTCGGCCTCTTTCAAGGCGGCCGGTCGGAAATTGTTTACCTACCAACGGATTTGAAATCCCGACCTGTCAGCCGAAGTTGGTCCTACTGTACCAACCAGCCCGAGCTCGTCAAGGCCTCTCATTATGATTATGCAGGAGTTACTGGGCGTGTGGAGACAGCTGAAGAGGTTTAAAGCCTAATGTCTGAACCGTAAATCCTGAACCCTAAGCCATGTGATTGCAGGATAGGAGATACTGGGCGTGTGGGGACAGCTCAAGAAGGTTTAACCCTAACATCTTAAACCCTAAACCCTAAACCCTAGACCCTAAACCATGTGTATGCAGGAGATACTGGGCGTGCGGAGTCGATTATGGAGACAAAACGTGTAACCATTAACAGGTGAGCCTTGGGACAAGTCCATCAGCTGGTAGTTAGTTAGCCCGGTGTTAGTGAGCCTGGTGTTAGTTAGCCCGGTGTTAGTGAGCCTGGTGTTAGTTAGCCTGGTGTTAGTGAGCCTGGTGTTAGTTAGCCCGGTGTTAGTGAGCCTGGTGTTAGTTAGCTTAGTTTTAGTTAATCAGGTGGTAGTCATTTAGCCTGGTGTATGTTAGTTAGCCTGGTGTTAGTGAGTTAGCCTGGTGTTAGTTAGTTAATCAGGTGGTAGTTAGTTAGCCTGGTGTTAGTTAGTTAATCAGGTGGTAGGTAGTTAGCCTGGTGTTAGTTAGTTAATCAGGTGGTTATTAGATAGTTAATCAGGTGTAGTAGAATCAGCTCCTACGGATAATATAGAAGCATGCTTTATTGTTGGAGGTTGGGCATCCCTAGGATGGACTCATAAGCATGCATCCTGGTAGTGGTGGTGGTAGTGGTAGTGATGGTGATAGTAGTGGTGGTAGTGGTAGCGGTGGTGGTAGTAGTGGTGGTGGAGGCTGGGCAACCCTTGGACTGGACTCATTAGCATGTGTCCTGGTTGTGGTGGTGGTGGTGGTGGTGGTGGGGTGGGCTGGGGTGGTGGGGTGGGGTGGGGGGGTAGTGGTGGTGGTGGTGGTGGTGGTGGTGGTGGTGGTGGGGGTGGGGGGTAGTGGTGGTGGTGGTGGTGGGGGTAGTAGTGGTGGTGGTGGTAGAGGTAGTGGTGGTCGTAGTAGTAGTGGTGGTGGTAGTGGTGGTAGTGGAAGTAGTGGTGGTGATAGTAGTGGGCCTATCCCTTAATCCATACCACCTTTCCCTCACCTCACACCACACATCACGCACCATGCACCATGAACCACGCACCTCTCCCCCCATCCTCCCCACCGCCCCCTGTCCCTACACATCATCTACATAACCCACTCACCCCATCCTACCTACCACCCCCTGTCCTCTGTTCATATTATCCACTCATCACTCACTACTCACAACATGGGCTGTTCCACCCCCTGCCCCCTGTTCACACTACTTGGATAAGCCACTGGGGACTGATGCAAGACTCCCCCCCCCCCCCCCCCCCCCCATCCCCCCCCGCCCACACACACACACAAACACACCCACACTACCCACCCAACCATCCACCCAGTTTCCACCCAGCTTCCTAATTGATCCAACTGGCCCCCCTTTCAATCTACCTGGATAACCCAGTGGGGCCTGACGCAAGACCCCCCCCCCCACCCACCCACCCACACACACATCCACCCAGCTTCCATCCAGCTTCCTAACTTGCTCTACCTTAATTCCCTGTCACAGTACCTGGATAACCCACTGGGGCCTGACGGAAAACATCCCTCGTTCGGGTTGGCCTAGTTCCCATCGTCCTGACAAGGTAAGAGGGGGTGCACAATAGACACATACAGTGGGCATATTGAAATTGAAATTGTTACTGTTAATTGTATCCCGTTCCCAAATGCATTAAACTGTAGTGCCCAACTGTCCCGTTCCCACATACATGAAATTGTAGTGCTGTTTTATCCCGTTCCCACATACATGCCATTGTAGTGCCAAACTATCCCTTTTTTCACATCCCGTTCCCACAAACATGACATTTTAGTGCCGAACTATCCTTTTTTCACATACAGTACATTGTAGTGCCCAACTATCCCGTTCCCAAATGCATTAAACTGTAGTGCCCAACTGTCCCGTTCCCACATACATGAAATTGTAGTGCCGTTCTATCCCGTTCCCACATACATGCCATTGTAGTGCCAAACTATCCCTTTTTTCACATACATTACATTGTAGTGCCGTTCTATCCCGTTCCTACATACATGCCATTGTAGTGCCAAACTATCCCTTTTTCCACATACATGCCATTGTAGTGCCCAACTATCCTTTTTTCACATACAGTACATTGTAGTGCCCAACTATCCCGCTCCCACAAATAGGACGTTGTAGTGCCGAACTATCCTTTTTTACATACAGTACATTGTAGTGCCCAACTATCCCGTTCCCACAAACATGACATTGTAGTGCCCAACTATCCTTTTTTCACATACAGTACATTGTAGTGCCCAACTATCCCGTTCCCACAAACATGACATAGTGGTGCCGAACTATCCTTTTTTCACATACAGTACATTGTAGTGCCCAACTATCCCGTTCCCACAAACATGACATTGTAGTGCCGAACTATCCTTTTTTCACATACCGTAGGCGCAGGAAGTATTGGCAAATGGGTTGGCAAACGACCGTTTGCCAAACTGAATTATACCAGAACTGAGCCAGCTGGGTGGGTCGTTAGCTGCCTGGCGTTTGCCAAGTTTGTCCGACACCTTCCATTCAAACAAACTCACTTCGACTGGTCCAGATCGCCTTGATTGTTCCTTGCATGCACTGATTTCGAGTTGCACTGAGCTGGTCGCGCCTATCGAAGGTGGTCGCGCCTGTCGAAGCTGGTCGCGCCTGTCTCACTGACTGGTTTGACCGCCAGCGGTTTTGAATGGCAGCGATTTGACCGCTAGTCGGATGCCACGTTTCCATGTCCCAGACCCGAAGGCGGTCCGGCCCATCAACCATTTTATCCGGTTGATTCGCCCACCGTCGTTCCGTTGCATGGATCTGCTCCGAGCCTGGATTAGTACCTTAGGAGAAGTTCGTGCCCTCATAGTTGACTTACAAAAAATATTGGTTGCACCGACCATCCCCCACCAAATAAAAAAAATAAAAAACCACCAACAAGACCTACTCACTCTCTCCCTGGCTAGCTGGTGATGATAAACATATACCAAGGGAATGTAATTTGGCAAATTACCATTTGCCAAATGTTTTTCAGGTCTAAACCTGAGTAACTTTATTCAGGACAAGTAACAATCACGTTTGCCAAGTTATTCTTGCCATTAAATTTTGAGACATCAAAAATGGAAAGAAGAGCCATTTGCCAACTCTTAATCTTGCCAATTAATACTGCGCCTACGGTACAGTACATTGTAGTGCCCAACTATCCCGTTCCCAAATGCATTAAACTGTAGTGCCCAACTGTCCCGTTCCCACATACATGAAATTGTAGTGCCGTTCTATCCCGTTCCCACATACATGCCATTGTAGTGCCAAACTATCCCTTTTTTCACATCCCGTTCCCACAAACATGACATTGTAGTGCCGAACTATCCTTTTTTCACATACAGTACATTGTAGTGCCCAACTATCCCGTTCCCAAATGCATTAAACTGTAGTGCCCAACTGTCCCGTTCCCACGTACATGAAATTGTAGTGCCGTTCTATCCCGTTCCCACATACATGCCATTGTAGTGCCAAACTATCCCTTTTTTCACATACATTACATTGTAGTGCCGTTCTATCCCGTTCCTACATACATGCCATTGTAGTGCCAAACTATCCCTTTTTTCACATACATGCCATTGTAGTGCCAAACTATCCCTTTTTTCACATACATTACATTGTAGTGCCGTTCTGTCACGTTCCTACATACATGATATTGTAGTGCCCAACTATCCCGTTCCCACAAACATGACATTGTAGTGCCGATCTATCCCGCTCCCACATACATAACATAGTAGTGCCCAACTATACCGTTCCAACATACATTAAAATGTAGTGCCCAACTATCCCTCTCCCACATACAGTACATTGTAGAGCCCAACTATTCCTTTCCAACATACAGTACAATGTAGTGCCCAACTATCTCATTCCCACAAATAGGACATTGTAGTGCCCAACAATCCCTTCCCCACATACATGAAATTGTAGTGCCCAACTATCCCTCCCCCACATACATGAAATTGTAGTGCCCAACAATCCCTTCCCCACATACATGAAATTGTAGAGCCCAACTATCTCATTCCCACAAATAGGACATTGTAGTGCCCAACATTCCCTTCCCCACATACATGAAATTGTAGTGCCCAACAATCCCTTCCCCACATACATGAAATTGTAGTGCCCAACAATCCCTCCCCCACATACATGAAATTGTAGTGCCCAACTATCTCATTCCCACAAATAGGACATTGTAGTGCCCAACTATATCTTTCCCACAAATAGGAAATTGTAGTGCCCAACTATCCCTCCCCCACATACATGAAATTGTAGTGCCCAACTATCCCTCCCCCACCTACATGAAGTTGTAGTGCCCAACTATCCCTCCCCCAAATACAGGACATTGTAGTGCCCAACTGGCTGGAGACACGGAGTGTTGTATCACGAAGTTCCCTCCACCCACTGCACGCTGATGATGGCGAGGAGTTCAAGCTACACATGTTGTTCGCCGGTACGAGTTTATGAATACATTCGAAAGGGAGAGGGTGTTCGGAGGGGGGAGGGGAGGGAGTGTCTATCAGGGTGGTTGGGGGGGAGGAATTAGGGTAAGAGGGAAGGAGGGAAGAGCGGAGTATTGGAAGTTTGGAAAGCGAGAAGGAGGGGAGGAGGGCAGGAGGGAAGGTGAGAAGGAGGGGAGGAGGGCAGGAGGGAAGGTGAGAAGGAGGGGAGGCGCCTGATAGCGCCTAGGTCTCTATTTTAATTTGAAACTAATTTGAAACTAATCGTAAATCCACCTCTATTTGAAACTAATTGAAAATCCACCTCTATTTGGAACTTCTTGGAAATGTTACCATCTCGTGCTTTTGGTCTATTCAACTAAACCTGATTCAGGAGTACGGATAAATGAGGGTAATAAAAATAAACGAGCTCAGGCTTGGTCGGTACAGTAGTACCAGCTTTGACTGACAGTTTTTTTTTTTTTTTAAATAGGTCGTGTCCGTAGTCGTTAACGTAGTACTTGTTCGTAACAGTCAAGTCCGCTTTTGACTGCCATATCAGGGTTCGACCTGTTCCTAGGCTTTGGCTTGCTCTGCCTGGTGGCCTTGGCCCACGAACAGTCTGTCTTGATTGGTAGTGGCCTGAATAAAGAACGAGCTCAGCTTGGTTGGGGGGGGGGGGAACAGTAGTACCAGCTTTGACTGACAGGTTGTGGATTCGACCTTGTTGCTGGGGCAGTGCTTTCCAACCTGCCGCCTTGAAAGAGGCTGAGAGTTTTGGCGGAGCTCCCCCTTCTGGGAGGCGGGAGCCCCCAGTGTTACCCATTTGTCCGTCCATCCAACCATCCATCCATCCGTCTGACCATGATGAAGCCCGACACGTCAGCCAACGGTCTCGTAACTAACTCGCTTCCGTTGCCACGTCGCTCCCTCGCGAAGAGGCTGAGATTTTTCCTCCGTGCTGTCGCACAGTAGTCCAAAGTCAGACGCAGTAGCTGCCTGCAAAATAAAAACACAGTAACCTTCCCCAGTGCAAGCGAACGGGAAGGTCAATTCAACTTCACACCCGTGGCAAGGTGTGACAGTTTCAATTTATTATATGGGGATAGGGAGGTACCAGGGGGCACCCATCTTTCCATTTTAGAATGTACGGTACGTATTCCTATATAAAGCTTACTCTATTAATATAATAGTAGGGGGCGGCAAGTAGATCTATATTGCCCCAAAATATAGATCTATATAGATCTATATATAGCAAATAGATATAATGTGTATATCTACAACATATGCAGTTACATCAGATACACACCGAAAAATCCAGTCGAAGCGCCTGCAATATGATATGGTGTCCTATGCCATAATTGTAAAACCAGATTTTGATTTTTGTAAGGTGCCCTATGCCGATTTTTAAAAATCCAGCTTTGCCAATATAGATCTATATATATCTATATATATCTATCTCTATATAGATTTATCTCTATATAGATCGATGCCTCTCCCTATATAATAGTGTAAGTTATATTAATATTCCAATGTAAAACTTTCCAATACCAAACATGATGCAGGGCAGATATGTGGGGGAAGGGATGTGCCCGATGCAACTAAGGATCCAGTCTGTCAGCCCAAGAGTACTGGTTACAGCCAGGGTGTGCGCCAGTCTATCTTCCAGCACCACTGGAACCGCACTGGCTTCAAAATCAACATCAGCAACCCCACCTACCACACTGATAAGTATGCTCTCCATAGCGTTGGGCGAGGGTAGGGTGAGGTGGAGTAAGGAGGGGGAGAGTGTTTTTCTTGTCATTTCTTCTCCTTCACAACCCCCAGTTCCCACTACCTGGCTGACGAAGTCATGCTACCAAGCAGTGGGGGCTAGGGGAGAGGGGTGAGGTTGGAGAAGGGGGGGGGTAGAGTGTGTTTCTTGTCGTTGTCTTCTCCCTTCACAACCCCCAAGTTCCCCACTTACTGGCTGACTAAGTCATGCTACCACATGGGGCTAGTGTGAAGGGGTGAGGGTTGAGAAGGGGAGGGGTTAGAATGGTTAGGTGGAGGTCTACGGGGTGAACTGAGAGCAGGGTGAAGAAGGAGAGGGGTGAGACGGGATAGGGGTGATGTGGAGAAGGGGAGGGGTTTGATGTGTTTCTTGTCGTTGTCTTCCCTCCCTTCACACACCCCAAGTTCCCCCCACTCCACTACCTGGCCTGACTAAGTCAGGCGACCAAGCAGTGGGCTAGGGGAGAGTGAGGTTGGGAGAACGGGGAGGGGTGAGAAGGAGCGGGTAGAGCAGGAGAGGTGTGAGAAGGGACGAGGTGAGAAGGGAGAGGGGTGAGAAGGGAGAGGGGTGAGTGGAGAGGGGAGGGTGAGTGTGGGTTTCTTGTCGTTTCTTCTCCCTCACACCCCCCAGTTTCCCCCTCACCTGGCTGCTGACGAAGTCAATGCTACCACATGGGGTCTAGGGGCGGGGGTGCTGGTTGGAGCCGGGGGAGGGGTGCGCACCGGGCGCCGGGTTGCGACGGGAGAGGGGTGCGCCGGGCGCCGGTGACCGGCCGGGGTGCAAGGGCAGCGTCGGTGCGGTGGAGACGGGGACAGGGGTGAGTGGGTTTCCTTGTCGTTGTCTTTCATCCCGTCACCCCCCCCCCTTTCCCCTCACCTGGCGCACGACTCCTGCTACCCAGCGTGGGGGCTACGGAGAGGGTTGAGGTTGGCAGACGGGGGTGGGGGTGCGACGGGAGCGGGGTGCGCAGGGCGCGGGGTGAGAAGGGTATTAGGTTCGCCGGAGCGGGGTGCGACGGTCGCGGGGGTGACGGGTGGCTCACGGGGGCGGGGTGAGTGTTTTTCTTGTCGTTGTCTGCTCTTCTCCCTTCACCCCCCCAAGTGCCCCCACTACTGGCTGACGACGTCATGCTCCCTCCAGCAGTGGGGGCTAGGGAGAGGGGTGAGTTGGGAAGGAGGGCCGGGTGGAGAAGGGAGAGGGGTGCAGCCGGCAGAGGGTGGCGCAGGGAGAGGGTCGAATGGACGCGGGGTGATTGGTGGCAGAGTGAAGGGGTGAGTGTGTTTCTTGTCGTTGTCTTCTCCCTTCACAACCCCCAAGTTCCCCACTACCTGGCTGACCGTCATACTACCATCCAGTGGGGCTAGGGAGCGGGGTGAGTTGGAGAAGGGGAGGGGGTGAACCGGGACAGCGTGTGAGCGGGCCTGGGTGAGACGGGCGAGAGGGTTCGCCTGTGCGCGGGGTGACCCATGGCCGGTTGGCTCGCGTTGTGTGCGACGGTTAATGTGGTGCGTGTGTTTCTTGTTCACGTTTGTCCTTCTCGACCTTCAGCACCCCGCCCGTCCCCACCTACCTGGCTGACGAGTCTGCTACCAAGCAGTGGGGGCTAGGGTAGGTGGGTGATGTTGGAGAAGGGTGATGGGTAGAAGTGAGGGGTGAGAAGGGAGAGGGGTTGGAAGGATAGAGTTGAGAAAGGGAGATGGTGAGAAGGAGATGGGTGAGGGTGGAGAAGGGGAAGGGGTGAGTGTGTTTCTTGTCGTTGTCTTCTCCCTTCACAACCCCCATTCCCCACCTACCTGGCGACGAGTCATGCACCAAGCAGTGGGGGCTAAGGGAGAGTGGTGAGGTTGGGAGGGGATGGGTGCAGAAGGGAGAGGGTTGGAAGGGAGACGGGGTGAAGGAAAGGTGCGAGGCTAGAGGGTAGAAGGTCGAGGGGAGGTGCGGGTGGCGAAAAAACCAGGGGAAGGGGTGTGTGTTTCTTGTCGTTGTCTTCTCTCCCTTCCGACCCCCCAGTTTTCCCCCCACTACCCTTGCGAGCTGACGCGTCATGCTACCAAGCAGTGGGGGCTAGGGGAGAGGGGTGAGGTTGGAGAAGGGGGAGGGGTGAGAAGGGAGAGGGGTGAGAAGGGAGAGGGGTGAGAAGGGAGAGAGGTGAGAAGGGAGAGGGGTGAGAAGGGAGAGGGGTGAGGGTGGAGAAGGGGAAGGGGTGAGTGTGTTTCTTGTCGTTGTCTTCTCCTCACACCCTCCACAAGTTCCCCCAGTTCCCCCACTCTACCCTTGCTGATGGACGAAGTCATGCTACCAAGCATATTGGGGCTATGCTAGATGTGAGTGTAGATGGTTGATGGTGTGAGAATGGAGATTGGTTGAGGCAGTGAGATTGGTGAGAATGTGAGATCTTTTGATAATTTATAAG
>JACBWV010000730.1:3937481-3994981 GCA_013435795.1 Chlamydomonas sp. ICE-L | reverse complement strand
GGCTGAGTGGATGGAGGATGGATGAGATGGATTGGAGGATGGATGGATGGATGGATGTATGGAGGAGGGATGATGGATGGATGAATGATGGATGGATGGATGGATGGATGGATGGATGGATGGGAGAGGAATGGATGGAGGATGGAGGTCTGTATGATGATGTATGTATGTAGGAATGTAGTAGATGTATGTATTGTATGTATGCTTGTATGATGTATGTATTGTATATATGTATGTATGTATGTCTGCATGTAGTATGTATGGATGCATGGATGCATGGATGGTAGCATGGATGTATGTATGGAGGGAGGGAGGGAGGGAGTGAGGAGAGGGAGGGAGGAGGGAGGGAGGAAGGAGGGAGGGAGGGAGGGAGGAAGGAGGGGGGAGGGAGGGAGGAGGGAGGGAGGGAGGGACGAGAGGGAGGAGGGCGGGAGGAGGGGCGAGGGAGGAAGGGAGGGAGGGAGGGAGGGATAGGAGGGCGCCGAGGGAGGGAGGGAGGAGCGAGCGACGGGATGGGAGGGAGGAGGGAGGGAGGGGGGAGGGAGGGAGGGAGGGAGGAGGTGAGGCGAGGGAGGGAGGGAGGGAGGGAGGGAGGGAGGAGGGAGGGATGGGAGGGAGGGAGGGAGGGAGGGAGGAGAGAGGGAGGGAGGTGAGTGAGAGGGAGGCAGGATGGATGGAGATGGATGGATGGATGGATGGATGGATGGATGGATGGATGGATGCTGGATGGATGGATGGAGGATGGATGGTGGATGGATGGAGGATGGTGGATGGATTGGATGGATGGATGATGGATGGAGGATGGATGGCAGGGATGGAGGGCTGGATGTGGATGGATGGATGGATGGATGGATGGATGGATGGATGGATGGATGGATGGATGGATGGATGGATGGATGGGGATGGCTGGATGGATGGATTGGATGGATTGGATGGGATGGAGGGATGATGGATGGATGGAGGGATGGATGGCTTGGATGGATGGAGGATGGATGGATGGCTGGATGGATGGAGGAGGATGGATGGATGGATGGGATGGATGGATGGAGGGAGGGAGGGAGGGCGGGAGGGAGGGAGGGAGGGCGGGGAGGGAGGGCGGGCAGGGAGGGAGGGAGGGGGAGGAGGGAGGGAGGGAGGGAGGGAGGGGAGGGAGTGAGGGAGGGAGGGAGGGAGGGAGGGAGGGGGGAGGAGGGAGGGAGGGAGAGGGAGGGAGGGGGAGGGAGGAGGGAGGGAGGAGGGAGGGAGGGAGGGAAGGATGGGTACCTGAACATGTTTTGAATTCTCCTGCGACCTGAACATGTTCACCCCCAGGCGTTACAGAATTGCACCTACACTTACACTTGAAGTGGCCAAGGGCACAGAGACAAGTAACAACTTACCAAGAGTCGTACAATCAACCGCAAGTCGTGATCGTGGCCACGGCAGTACCTGAGCAGGCGTAATATTCACATGCATTGAGGGCGGGGTCAAGCGCAGAAGTGGACAAGGGCACAGAGACAAGTGACAACTTACCAAGAGTCGCACAATCAACCGCACAGTGAAATTGAGAACGAAATAAGAGGTCCTAAAACCAAGTCCGAACCACCATTTCCCGCCTTGTTCGAATCGAATTCGAAGCCCCCCATCTGTCGAAGGACGACAGATGAGAAGGTAAGAAGCATTCGCTTGCATGACGCATCCTCTTGCGAGGCTCTTGGAGACATGTCTTGAACAAGTGGTGTATCAATCACTGCTTGCCGCTCTTGTATTCGACTTGTTTCAAGCCACAAGAGCTTTCAAGAGGTTTAGCTTATTTAAGAGGGGGAAACAAGAGGCGCAAAACTTACCGACGTATTTAGGATTATCACTAAACTATTTAATTAGTCATGTCTGGTGCTATTAATTGAGTGGCCTTCACTATGAACGGTTGAACATATCACTTATAGCCTCTGGGCTGCCATATATGACGTACATTTCCATGCCATCGAGCTTGGCCGTTTTAAACCTCTTGGTGCTACTGAACCGCCCCCAACCATGCCATTGGTAGCCACGACACCTGTCCCCCTGCAAATAAAGAGCACAAGGTGTAGTAGTGTAAGGTGGGAGCACAAGGTGTAGAAGTGTAAGGAGGGAGATTGATTCAATGCAAACAGAGACAGAACATATGAAATTAACAACCAGTATGGTTGAGACATGGCCCCATACTCACCTAGGGGCATTGCAACGACCGGGCTGGTTAGCAGCTGTCATACCCCAGCCGCCAGGAGGGCAGCATCCCCAAGCATTTGCCGCCCATCCACCACCAGGACAGCAGGTTGAAGGTAATTGGGGGTTCTGATATGCACCACCGCCGCCGCAAGCTGCAGAGCAGCAAAGGGGGGGGGGGGGGGGGAGGAGTAAGGGGGGGGTGACGGGGGCAGGCATGGGAAGCGCAGGCAGATAGGGGTCTAGCATGGGGGCAGGAAGGTAGGTAGATTACACAGTAACTTGATTGGCTGTGATATAAAGGACTTCAAACGATTATATCAATGAACCAGCACTCATATTTTCTTCTAGTTGTATTATTCACATCACATCAGCAGCTGGTGTGATGATGCTGTGAGTTTGAAAATGTAAGCCTTCAAAAGGTGCTACAGTGCATTCAATCACTTCTGAATAAAACAGTCAACAAGGACTGTAGATGGAAAGATGGCATAGGGTCAGACGATGATGGGAACTTTCACTAGTCCTTCTGAAGGCGGTGGTGGTGGTGGTGGTGGTGGTGGTGGTGGCGGGCAGGAGGCTGGAAAGGCAGGTACTTGTACAAGCAGTGGGGAAGGAAGGAGGTCAGGTGAGAAGGGCAGGCAGAGGGATGGGGGTGGCATGCCGGCGGACAGATCGAGGGGCAGACAGGGGGGTCTTGTTGAAGGGCCCGGTAAATAGGTAGGAGAGGTACAAAATAAGGAATGGAAGCGGACAGCAGGAGGTCGAATATGTAGAAGGTCTGACGGGAGACTGAACATGCAGAAGAGCAACTAAGTAGGTTAGGTGGTGAGTGGGCGGGGAAGACATGCGGGGGGCATGTAGGAGCGCATGCAAGGGTCGAGCATAGGGGCAGGCATGCGGGGCCGTCGATAACATGGCCGCACAAAGGTGTGACACACAAGGGGGGGAAACTTAACATGGGCATCTAGGGGGGTAGACATGGGGTCGCACATACAGGGGGGCAGGCAGTAGAGGTGAGTCACGGTCAGAGTCAGGGTGGTAGCCAAGGGTCAGAGTGTGTCTGAGCCTGGTCTCGTAGCAAGGGTACTGGGTTCAGAAATGTCACTAACAGACCATGGTTGTTCAAATTATCCTTACTAGCAAGGCATAGGAAAAAAAGGGCGAAATGGGGAGGCTGATGACCACCATTTGTATTGCTGTTACTGGTTTCAAAGGTTTGTCATTTGGACATGCGTATGTGTTGGCAGGCAGTATATGTAGGTAGTGTGCAAGTTATTATTCCATCCCACCAGCCACATTTTGATTCAGGGACCTTGGTTTGCAGGAGTAGGAGTAACCCACCTGGTGCTACTGAACCGCCCCCAACCATGCCATTGGTAGCCACGACACCTGTCCCCCTGCAAATAAAGAGCACAAGGCATTAGTGTAAGGAGGGAGATTGATTCAATGCAAACAGAGACAGAACATATGAAATTAACAACCAGTATGGTTGAGACATGACCCCATACTCACCCAGGGGCATTGCAACGACCGGGCTGGTTAGCAGCTGTCATACCCCAGCCGCCAGGAGGGCAGCATCCCCAAGCATTTGCCGCCCATCCACCACCAGGACAGCAGGTTGAAGGTAATTGGGGGTTCTGATATGCACCACCGCCGCCGCAAGCTGCAGAGCAGCAAAGGGGGGGGGGGGGGGGAGTAAGGGGGGGGTGACGGGGGCAGGCATGGGAAGCGCAGGCAGATAGGGGTCTAGCATGGGGGCAGGAAGGTAGGTAGATTACACAGTAACTTGATTGGCTGTGATATAAAGGACTTCAAACGATTATATCAATGAACCAGCACTCATATTTTCTTCTAGTTGTATTATTCACATCACATCAGCAGCTGGTGTGATGATGCTGTGAGTTTGAAAATGTAAGCCTTCAAAAGGTGCTACAGTGCATTCAATCACTTCTGAATAAAACAGTCAACAAGGACTGTAGATGGAAAGATGGCATAGGGTCAGACGATGATGGGAACTTCCACTAGTCCTTCTGAAGGCGGTGGTGGTGGTGGTGGTAGTGGTGGTGGTGGCGGGCAGGAGGCTGGAAAGGCTTATACTTGTACAGGCAGTGGGGAAGGAAGGGGGTCAGGTGAGAAGGGCAGGCAGAGGGATGGGGGTGGCATGCCGGGGGACAGATCGAGGGGCAGACAGGGGGGTCTTGTTGAAGGGCCCGGTAAATAGGTAGGAGAGGTACAAAATAAGGAATGGAAGCGGACAGCAGGAGGTCGAATATGTAGAAGGTCTGACGGGAGACTGAACATGCAGAAGAGCAACTAAGTAGGTTAGGTGGTGAGTGGGCGGGGAAGACATGCGGGGGGCATGTAGGAGCGCATGCAAGGGTCGAGCATAGGGGCAGGCATGCGGGGCCGTCGATAAAATGGCCGCACAAAGGTGTGACACACAAGGGGGGGAAACTTAACATGGGCATCTAGGGGGGTAGACATGGGGTCGCACATACAGGGGGGCAGGCAGTAGAGGTGAGTCACGGTCAGAGTCAGGGTGGTAGCCAAGGGTCAGAGTGTGTCTGAGCCTGGTCTCGTAGCAAGGGTACTGGGTTCAGAAATGTCACTAACAGACCATGGTTGTTCAAATTATCCTTACTAGCAAGGCATAGGTAAAAAGGGCGAAATGGGGAGGCTGATGACCACCATTTGTATTGCTGTTACTGGTTTCAAAGGTTTGTCATTTGGACATGCGTATGTGTTGGCAGGCAGTATATGTAGGTAGTGTGCAAGTTATTATTCCATCCCACCAGCCACATTTTGATTCAGGGACCTTGGTTTGCAGGAGTAGGAGTAACCCACCTGGTGCTACTGAACCGCCCCCAACCATGCCATTGGTAGCCACGACACCTGTCCCCCTGCAAATAAAGAGCACAAGGCATTAGTGTAAGGAGGGAGATTGATTCAATGCAAACAGAGACAGAACATATGAAATTAACAACCAGTATGGTTGAGACATGACCCCATACTCACCCAGGGGCATTGCAACGACCGGGCTGGTTAGCAGCTGTCATACCCCAGCCGCCAGGAGGGCAGCATCCCCAAGCATTTGCCGCCCATCCACCACCAGGACAGCAGGTTGAAGGTAATTGGGGGTTCTGATATGCGACCACCGCCGCCGCAAGCTGCAGAGCAGCAAAGGGGGGGGGGGGGGGGGAGTAAGGGGGGGGTGACGGGGGCAGGCATGGGAAGCGCAGGCAGATAGGGGTCTAGCATGGGGGCAGGAAGGTAGGTAGATTACACAGTAACTTGATTGGCTGTGATATAAAGGACTTCAAACGATTATATCAATGAACCAGCACTCATATTTTCTTCTAGTTGTATTATTCACATCACATCAGCAGCTGGTGTGATGATGCTGTGAGTTTGAAAATGTAAGCCTTCAAAAGGTGCTACAGTGCATTCAATCACTTCTGAATAAAACAGTCAACAAGGACTGTAGATGGAAAGATGGCATAGGGTCAGACGATGATGGGAACTTCCACTAGTCCTTCTGAAGGCGGTGGTGGTGGTGGTGGTTTAAAGATGTGAGGGGGCGCAATATCATGCAGCTGGATTTGTGTGGGGGTTGCGGTTACAAGGGGTGGCCAAGGGGCGTAATTTCTAATTGAGGATGACTGGATGGTAGCCAAGGAGGCGCAATTGGTACCAGAAGATGGCTAGTTGGTAGCTGAGGATGACGAATTGGTAGCTGAGGATAACTAGTTGGTAGTCGAGGATGACTAGTTGGTAGCTGAGGATGACTAGTTGATAGCCGAGGATGTCTAGTTAGTAGCTGAATACGAGTTTTTGGTAGCTGAGGATGACTAGTTGGTAGCTGACCAGGAGTTTTTGGTAGCTAATGATGATTGGTTTGTACCCTACAAAAGCAGGGGAAAAGGCAAGGGGTGTGGTAAGCTACATAAGCCAAGGGAAGGGAAGCAGAGGAGAGGGTAGCAACATATGTGCAGGGGGGTAGCAACATATGTGCAGGCTACATAATCCAAGGGAAGGGAAGCAGAGGAGAGGGTAAGCAACATATGTGGGGGGAAAGTCAAGCAGTGGAGGTTGGAATACATAGGCCGGGGTTAAAGCAAGCTGTGGAGGGGGTAGGGGTACAGGTAGGGGAATAGGTAGGGGTAGTGGTAGAGGCAGTTGCAGTCACTTGCAGCTAATGCTCTTGTCAATGACACTTGATCCAGAAATATAGGTGTTATGGGACCTCCCTATCCACATTTTTGAGGACATCACGCACTTCGTTGTATTATAGCTCAATTTATCACACTTGTACATCTAAGTTAACAAGATAGCACACTGAAAGCTGTCACCATGTCCTTACCTTTCCATGGCATATGCATGTCTGGTCCCTTTGGGCAACTATTAATTGATGGAGGACCTACTACAACACGAAAGAATAAATATAAGCGTACATGCCAGACCCATGCCAGTTATGACAGGCAACACACCACTCCTCATCTGACAGGACCCACACCTCATATCATATCATATTCCTTTACAGGCAACACATGATATACCCACGCATGCTCTTGCATGCAGGACACAAAACATCATCCGGCCTTCTCTGGCAAGCAACACACAACATAAACCCCCAACTTCTCTGGAAGGCCACACACAACATACCATCATATCACTAAGTGTGAAAACTGAAAAGAGACACACAACAAAATACCATGCTGGCTATGTTAGGCAACACACAATGCATGCCCCGATACAACACACCACAAAACACCATGCCTGCTATGGAAGGCTACACACCACAAATAGCACATGCTTACAATTACCATACCAGATATAAACCACACACCTGTAGACGAGGGGAAAGGTGTTCCTTGCATGACATAGACAGCATTGCGCCTGTCTCCACCCAAGATATTGTCTGACGGCTCTACTTTACACTCAGAGTCAGGCCTTTTTACATATGGAGCAGTACCAACAGGGATTCGCTCATTGAAAAAACAATGTGCAAACCCTTCCTTTTCAGATGCCTGTGGGTACTGCATGGCTAACCGGGCTGATCCTGCCTGGTAGGCAACTGATTTGCAGTCTTCCAGAGACATAACTCCACTGAGGCTAGGATCCGAAAGGAAGTTATAATCACTATTGTCCACGTAACAGCCAGCATATACATAGATTGCTGCGGGTGGGGATGTGCAATAAAAGGGGGTGGTTAGGGCAGTGTCATGCATGAGACTAGACAGGTTGGGCTATGCAATCAGAGGGAGTGGTTTGAAGTGTAGGGCAGGGGGGGGGGGGGGGGGGGGGAAGGACGGTTGGGATGTGAATGAGAAGGCTACATGGTGGGTTATTGCATGGATAGTCCCCTAAGAGTGAGGTGGGTTGTTTGATAGTTAAGGTCATGCTAAAACCTACTACAAACACGCAAGAATAAATATAAGCGTACATGCCAGACCCATGCCAGCTATGAATGGGCGGAGGGGCACACATGTGGTGAACACTTAACCTATTATTTGGGTAGAGTAGAGTAGAGTAAATGAGTCTGTGTAACATCATTCTGATTTTATTTTTGAACCTCATTTGCTGTTGAGCTTGTTTCAAGGAAGAGAGGGTAGCCTACATACGTGGGGGGAAGGCCAGCATGGGGAGGCAATCAGTGGAGGGTAGGCTTCATAAGCGAGGATAGGAAAACAGTGTAGGGTAGGCTACATAAGCATGGGGGAGGCAAGCAATTAAGGTGGGCTACATAAGTGGGGGGGAGGAAAGCAGATGAGAGTAGGCCACATAAGTGGGGGAGGGTGGAATTAGATTAGGGTAGGCTACATAAGCGGGTCGTTGCATGATGGAGTGGGGCATGGGCAAGAAATTGTGGGATTGTGGGTTTGGATGTAATTGGTATGTTGGTGTATGGGTTGGAGGCTGCGGGTGCTTTTTCTTTTTGTTTATGCCCACAGTCCCCTTCACCCTCGTGGTGTCCAGTAGAGTTCAACATGTAAAAGAAAGACAATTAAAGTCAGTCAATGTGATGGTTGATGGACCACATGTGGCTGTGGAAGGTACTCTTCGTGCATGTCAATGGCCTGCCATCCCTATAATATATGTTTCCTGTCAATAATCTCCTAGTTTCTGAGGGGATAGGACGTCGAGGGTTGAGTTATTAGGTATGCGTAGGAAGATCTGTTCCATAGTGTGAGGGGATGGGGCGTCGGGGGGTTGGAGGATTGGGTATGCGTGGGTGGGACAGTCGTCATATGTGTATGTGTGTGTGGTTGGGTAATCATTGTACACGAATCTACGTGCTTGCGTGAGTGTGATACAGTAATCACTACACACATGTCTACCAGTTGATTAGATATGTTTGTTATTCATCATACTCGTGTCTGTGCATGTTTGTCTGTGCATGGGTTTAATGAGTGGGCAAGTGCACAAGCGGGAAAGCCCCCGAGACCATGTAGGAGACAATATCCACTATATCATCATCACTTGCAATATAGGCTATCTCCAGGTTGTGTTGACACTTTTGATTCAACCAATGTTGGACAGACAGTTGTGAAACATAGTTTTTATGTGGGTCGGGAAAAACGTTATGGCTAGGGAAAATATACACCTACCTGGCTTCGACCAACCCTGACTGGGATTCCCGTTGCAGGTCCACAAAACGAGCTCAGCACCATTGTTGGCATTTTCAACGGCTATATCGAGGCAAAGGTTAAAGCTATACACAAGTTGCATAGCTCCCGTTACATGATTGCGCATCCACTTTTGGGTGTCAACATCTTGGCACACATCAGTCCACACAACAGCCTCAAGCGCAATACTTGAGGCTGCAAGGCATTTGTTGTTATCAGTGTAGATCTTCTGGTCATTATCCAACGAAGGCATCCTCCAACCTTGGTTCAGGGCCCCAACTTTGCAATCCCACATGCTAACAGGTTGTTTGTCGTTTGTGTATGTATTCTGCAGACACTTTCCATTCATCTGGCTGATTATGTGATTCAGAGTACTCCCTGCACCGGGGGAGTGATAGGGAGAGTGATCAGTTTGATTGGTTGACAGGATAGTCCAGTGGTAGGATGGTTAAGTGGACGGGTGGGTAAGTGGTTAGGTGAGAGTGGTAGAGTCTATCCTCCTCATAGTGTGAGGGGTGGGTAATCATGTTGTAAGCTAAATGTTGACACCGCTGTGGTCCTAACCACAATTCATGGGCAAACAACTAATGCCTGCCAAGGGGACAATGTTGCGTATGATAATCAGCTTGGGTGCACAACCATTCGCACCTAGCGCAATGATGCTGCATGTTTGAAAAATGATGCCTCCAAAAGATGCTATAGTGCAGGCTGTTCAGTCAAAATAAAACATTATACAGGGAATATAATCCAAAATTAGCATACGGTAAGAACATGGTAGACAATTTTCCCATTCCTTCTAACATCAAATGGTTATGGTTCCACTGGTCCTTCGTAAGACTGTGAGGTGGCACAGTTCCATACAGCTAGATTTTCATGTGGGTGGGGGTTACTAACAGTAGCCAAGAGGCAATGAATAACAAAATATGATAAATGGTTGCCAAGCATGTGCAATTGGTGGCTGTTGATTACGTGGTAGCTGAGGATGGCTCATAGATAGCTGTGAGGTGCGTGGAAACAAATCCAGAGGGTCGGCATTTGCCATAGGCCCCTTAAGGCAGTGGGGAGAAAGGGGTGCACTGAAAGAAAATTCCAACTGGAGGTTGGAATACATAGGCCGGGGTTAAAGCAAGCTGTGGAGGGGGTAGGGGTACAGGTAGGGGAATAGGTAGGGGTAGTGGTAGAGGCAGTTGCAGTCACACTTGCAGCTACTGCTCTTGTCAATGACGCTTGATCCAGAAATATAGGTGTTATGGCACCTCCCTATCCACATTTTTGAGGACATCACGCACTTCGTTGTATTATAGCTCAATTTATCACACTTGTACATCTAAGTTGACAAGATAGCACACTGAAAGCTGTCACCATGTCCTTACCTTTCCCTGGCATAGGCATGTCTGGTCCCTTTGGGCAACCATCAATTGATGGAGGACCTACTACAACACGAAAGAATAAATATAAGCGTACATGCCAGACCCATGCCAGTTATGACAGGCAACACACCACTCCTCATCTGACAGGACCCACACCTCATATCATATCATATTCCTTTACAGGCAACACATGATATACCCACGCATGCTCTTGCATGCAGGACACAAAACATCATCCGGCCTTCTCTGGCAAGCAACACACAACATAAACCCCCAACTTCTCTGGAAGGCCACACACAACATACCATCATATCACTAAGTGTGAAAACTGAAAAGAGACACACAACAAAATACCATGCTGGCTATGTTAGGCAACACACAATGCATGCCCCGATACAACACACCACAAAACACCATGCCTGCTATGGAAGGCTACACACCACAAATAGCACATGCTTACAATTACCATACCAGATATAAACCACACACCTGTAGACGAGGGGAAAGGTGTTCCTTGCATGACATAGACAGCATTGCGCCTGTCTCCACCCAAGATATTGTCTGACGGCTCTACTTTACACTCAGAGTCAGGCCTTTTTACATATGGAGCAGTACCAACAGGGATTCGCTCATTGAAAAAACAATGTGCAAACCCTTCCTTTTCAGATGCCTGTGGGTACTGCATGGCTAACCGGGCTGATCCTGCCTGGTAGGCAGCTGATTTGCAGTCTTCCAGAGACATAACTCCACTGAGGCTAGGATCCGAAAGGAAGTTATAATCACTATTGTCCACGTAACAGCCAGCATATACATAGATTGCTGCGGGTGGGGATGTGCAATAAAAGGGGGTGGTTAGGGCAGTGTCATGCATGAGACTAGCCAGGTTGGGCTATGCAATCAGAGGGAGTGGTTAGCAGTGTATGGCAAGAGGGTTGGTTGGGATGTAAATGGAAAGGCTACATGGTGGATTCTTTCATGAGCAGTCCCCAAGGTGTGAGGTGGTTTGTTGCATGGGTAGTACCCTATGTGTGAGATGGTTCGTTGCATGGGTAGTCCCCAAGTTACGAGGTGGGTTGTTGCATAATGTAGGCCATCATCAAACATAATGCATACGTGAAATAATAAATATAATGTGACAGACCCATGCCAGCTACGACAGGCAACACACCACCCCTACTCTGACAGACCCATGCCAGCTATGACAGGCAACACACCACTCCTACTCAGAAATTGAGAAAGTTGTTAGTACTGACACATAGTGCGGTGCACCCTTGAGGGCAGGACACATAGGACAGTGCACGTGACTCAAACAGTGTTAAGGTGCAGGTTGCAGGCAGGGTTGTGCCATTCGCGTTCGCGTACGGCTTCGGTTTTGGTTTCGGAGTGGTGGCACAGTTCCATGCAGCTAGATTTTCATGTGGGTGGGGGTTACTAACAGTAGCCAAGAGGCAATGAATAACAAAATATGATAAATGGTTGCCAAGCATGTGCAATTGGTGGCTGTTGATTACGTGGTAGCTGAGGATGGCTCATAGATAGCTGTGAGGTGCGTGGAAACAAATCCAGAGGGTCGGCATTTGCCATAGGCCCCTTAAGGCAGTGGGGAGAAAGGGGTGCACTGAAAGAAAATTCCAACTGGAGGTTGGAATACATAGGCCGGGGTTAAAGCAAGCTGTGGAGGGGGTAGGGGTACAGGTAGGGGAATAGGTAGGGGTAGTGGTAGAGGCAGTTGCAGTCACACTTGCAGCTACTGCTCTTGTCAATGACGCTTGATCCAGAAATATAGGTGTTATGGCACCTCCCTATCCACATTTTTGAGGACATCACGCACTTCGTTGTATTATAGCTCAATTTATCACACTTGTACATCTAAGTTGACAAGATAGCACACTGAAAGCTGTCACCATGTCCTTACCTTTCCCTGGCATAGGCATGTCTGGTCCCTTTGGGCAACCATCAATTGATGGAGGACCTACTACAACACGAAAGAATAAATATAAGCGTACATGCCAGACCCATGCCAGTTATGACAGGCAACACACCACTCCTCATCTGACAGGACCCACACCTCATATCATATCATATTCCTTTACAGGCAACACATGATATACCCACGCATGCTCTTGCATGCAGGACACAAAACATCATCCGGCCTTCTCTGGCAAGCAACACACAACATAAACCCCCAACTTCTCTGGAAGGCCACACACAACATACCATCATATCACTAAGTGTGAAAACTGAAAAGAGACACACAACAAAATACCATGCTGGCTATGTTAGGCAACACACAATGCATGCCCCGATACAACACACCACAAAACACCATGCCTGCTATGGAAGGCTACACACCACAAATAGCACATGCTTACAATTACCATACCAGATATAAACCACACACCTGTAGACGAGGGGAAAGGTGTTCCTTGCATGACATAGACAGCATTGCGCCTGTCTCCACCCAAGATATTGTCTGACGGCTCTACTTTACACTCAGAGTCAGGCCTTTTTACATATGGAGCAGTACCAACAGGGATTCGCTCATTGAAAAAACAATGTGCAAACCCTTCCTTTTCAGATGCCTGTGGGTACTGCATGGCTAACCGGGCTGATCCTGCCTGGTAGGCAGCTGATTTGCAGTCTTCCAGAGACATAACTCCACTGAGGCTAGGATCCGAAAGGAAGTTATAATCACTATTGTCCACGTAACAGCCAGCATATACATAGATTGCTGCGGGTGGGGATGTGCAATAAAAGGGGGTGGTTAGGGCAGTGTCATGCATGAGACTAGCCAGGTTGGGCTATGCAATCAGAGGGAGTGGTTAGCAGTGTATGGCAAGAGGGTTGGTTGGGATGTAAATGGAAAGGCTACATGGTGGATTCTTTCATGAGCAGTCCCCAAGGTGTGAGGTGGTTTGTTGCATGGGTAGTACCCTATGTGTGAGATGGTTCGTTGCATGGGTAGTCCCCAAGTTACGAGGTGGGTTGTTGCATAATGTAGGCCATCATCAAACATAATGCATACGTGAAATAATAAATATAATGTGACAGACCCATGCCAGCTACGACAGGCAACACACCACCCCTACTCTGACAGACCCATGCCAGCTATGACAGGCAACACACCACTCCTACTCAGAAATTGAGAAAGTTGTTAGTACTGACACATAGTGCGGTGCACCCTTGAGGGCAGGACACATAGGACAGTGCACGTGACTCAAACAGTGTTAAGGTGCAGGTTGCAGGCAGGGTTGTGCCATTCGCGTTCGCGTACGGCTTCGGTTTTGGTTTCGGAGTGGTGGCACAGTTCCATGCAGCTAGATTTTCATGTGGGTGGGGGTTACTAACAGTAGCCAAGAGGCAATGAATAACAAAATATGATAAATGGTTGCCAAGCATGTGCAATTGGTGGCTGTTGATTACGTGGTAGCTGAGGATGGCTCATAGATAGCTGTGAGGTGCGTGGAAACAAATCCAGAGGGTCGGCATTTGCCATAGGCCCCTTAAGGCAGTGGGGAGAAAGGGGTGCACTGAAAGAAAATTCCAACTGGAGGTTGGAATACATAGGCCGGGGTTAAAGCAAGCTGTGGAGGGGGTAGGGGTACAGGTAGGGGAATAGGTAGGGGTAGTGGTAGAGGCAGTTGCAGTCACACTTGCAGCTACTGCTCTTGTCAATGACGCTTGATCCAGAAATATAGGTGTTATGGCACCTCCCTATCCACATTTTTGAGGACATCACGCACTTCGTTGTATTATAGCTCAATTTATCACACTTGTACATCTAAGTTGACAAGATAGCACACTGAAAGCTGTCACCATGTCCTTACCTTTCCCTGGCATAGGCATGTCTGGTCCCTTTGGGCAACCATCAATTGATGGAGGACCTACTACAACACGAAAGAATAAATATAAGCGTACATGCCAGACCCATGCCAGTTATGACAGGCAACACACCACTCCTCATCTGACAGGACCCACACCTCATATCATATCATATTCCTTTACAGGCAACACATGATATACCCACGCATGCTCTTGCATGCAGGACACAAAACATCATCCGGCCTTCTCTGGCAAGCAACACACAACATAAACCCCCAACTTCTCTGGAAGGCCACACACAACATACCATCATATCACTAAGTGTGAAAACTGAAAAGAGACACACAACAAAATACCATGCTGGCTATGTTAGGCAACACACAATGCATGCCCCGATACAACACACCACAAAACACCATGCCTGCTATGGAAGGCTACACACCACAAATAGCACATGCTTACAATTACCATACCAGATATAAACCACACACCTGTAGACGAGGGGAAAGGTGTTCCTTGCATGACATAGACAGCATTGCGCCTGTCTCCACCCAAGATATTGTCTGACGGCTCTACTTTACACTCAGAGTCAGGCCTTTTTACATATGGAGCAGTACCAACAGGGATTCGCTCATTGAAAAAACAATGTGCAAACCCTTCCTTTTCAGATGCCTGTGGGTACTGCATGGCTAACCGGGCTGATCCTGCCTGGTAGGCAGCTGATTTGCAGTCTTCCAGAGACATAACTCCACTGAGGCTAGGATCCGAAAGGAAGTTATAATCACTATTGTCCACGTAACAGCCAGCATATACATAGATTGCTGCGGGTGGGGATGTGCAATAAAAGGGGGTGGTTAGGGCAGTGTCATGCATGAGACTAGCCAGGTTGGGCTATGCAATCAGAGGGAGTGGTTAGCAGTGTATGGCAAGAGGGTTGGTTGGGATGTAAATGGAAAGGCTACATGGTGGATTCTTTCATGAGCAGTCCCCAAGGTGTGAGGTGGTTTGTTGCATGGGTAGTACCCTATGTGTGAGATGGTTCGTTGCATGGGTAGTCCCCAAGTTACGAGGTGGGTTGTTGCATAATGTAGGCCATCATCAAACATAATGCATACGTGAAATAATAAATATAATGTGACAGACCCATGCCAGCTACGACAGGCAACACACCACCCCTACTCTGACAGACCCATGCCAGCTATGACAGGCAACACACCACTCCTACTCAGAAATTGAGAAAGTTGTTAGTACTGACACATAGTGCGGTGCACCCTTGAGGGCAGGACACATAGGACAGTGCACGTGACTCAAACAGTGTTAAGGTGCAGGTTGCAGGCAGGGTTGTGCCATTCGCGTTCGCGTACGGCTTCGGTTTTGGTTTCGGAGTGGTGGCACAGTTCCATGCAGCTAGATTTTCATGTGGGTGGGGGTTACTAACAGTAGCCAAGAGGCAATGAATAACAAAATATGATAAATGGTTGCCAAGCATGTGCAATTGGTGGCTGTTGATTACGTGGTAGCTGAGGATGGCTCATAGATAGCTGTGAGGTGCGTGGAAACAAATCCAGAGGGTCGGCATTTGCCATAGGCCCCTTAAGGCAGTGGGGAGAAAGGGGTGCACTGAAAGAAAATTCCAACTGGAGGTTGGAATACATAGGCCGGGGTTAAAGCAAGCTGTGGAGGGGGTAGGGGTACAGGTAGGGGAATAGGTAGGGGTAGTGGTAGAGGCAGTTGCAGTCACACTTGCAGCTACTGCTCTTGTCAATGACGCTTGATCCAGAAATATAGGTGTTATGGCACCTCCCTATCCACATTTTTGAGGACATCACGCACTTCGTTGTATTATAGCTCAATTTATCACACTTGTACATCTAAGTTGACAAGATAGCACACTGAAAGCTGTCACCATGTCCTTACCTTTCCCTGGCATAGGCATGTCTGGTCCCTTTGGGCAACCATCAATTGATGGAGGACCTACTACAACACGAAAGAATAAATATAAGCGTACATGCCAGACCCATGCCAGTTATGACAGGCAACACACCACTCCTCATCTGACAGGACCCACACCTCATATCATATCATATTCCTTTACAGGCAACACATGATATACCCACGCATGCTCTTGCATGCAGGACACAAAACATCATCCGGCCTTCTCTGGCAAGCAACACACAACATAAACCCCCAACTTCTCTGGAAGGCCACACACAACATACCATCATATCACTAAGTGTGAAAACTGAAAAGAGACACACAACAAAATACCATGCTGGCTATGTTAGGCAACACACAATGCATGCCCCGATACAACACACCACAAAACACCATGCCTGCTATGGAAGGCTACACACCACAAATAGCACATGCTTACAATTACCATACCAGATATAAACCACACACCTGTAGACGAGGGGAAAGGTGTTCCTTGCATGACATAGACAGCATTGCGCCTGTCTCCACCCAAGATATTGTCTGACGGCTCTACTTTACACTCAGAGTCAGGCCTTTTTACATATGGAGCAGTACCAACAGGGATTCGCTCATTGAAAAAACAATGTGCAAACCCTTCCTTTTCAGATGCCTGTGGGTACTGCATGGCTAACCGGGCTGATCCTGCCTGGTAGGCAGCTGATTTGCAGTCTTCCAGAGACATAACTCCACTGAGGCTAGGATCCGAAAGGAAGTTATAATCACTATTGTCCACGTAACAGCCAGCATATACATAGATTGCTGCGGGTGGGGATGTGCAATAAAAGGGGGTGGTTAGGGCAGTGTCATGCATGAGACTAGCCAGGTTGGGCTATGCAATCAGAGGGAGTGGTTAGCAGTGTATGGCAAGAGGGTTGGTTGGGATGTAAATGGAAAGGCTACATGGTGGATTCTTTCATGAGCAGTCCCCAAGGTGTGAGGTGGTTTGTTGCATGGGTAGTACCCTATGTGTGAGATGGTTCGTTGCATGGGTAGTCCCCAAGTTACGAGGTGGGTTGTTGCATAATGTAGGCCATCATCAAACATAATGCATACGTGAAATAATAAATATAATGTGACAGACCCATGCCAGCTACGACAGGCAACACACCACCCCTACTCTGACAGACCCATGCCAGCTATGACAGGCAACACACCACTCCTACTCAGAAATTGAGAAAGTTGTTAGTACTGACACATAGTGCGGTGCACCCTTGAGGGCAGGACACATAGGACAGTGCACGTGACTCAAACAGTGTTAAGGTGCAGGTTGCAGGCAGGGTTGTGCCATTCGCGTTCGCGTACGGCTTCGGTTTTGGTTTCGGAGTGGTGGCACAGTTCCATGCAGCTAGATTTTCATGTGGGTGGGGGTTACTAACAGTAGCCAAGAGGCAATGAATAACAAAATATGATAAATGGTTGCCAAGCATGTGCAATTGGTGGCTGTTGATTACGTGGTAGCTGAGGATGGCTCATAGATAGCTGTGAGGTGCGTGGAAACAAATCCAGAGGGTCGGCATTTGCCATAGGCCCCTTAAGGCAGTGGGGAGAAAGGGGTGCACTGAAAGAAAATTCCAACTGGAGGTTGGAATACATAGGCCGGGGTTAAAGCAAGCTGTGGAGGGGGTAGGGGTACAGGTAGGGGAATAGGTAGGGGTAGTGGTAGAGGCAGTTGCAGTCACACTTGCAGCTACTGCTCTTGTCAATGACGCTTGATCCAGAAATATAGGTGTTATGGCACCTCCCTATCCACATTTTTGAGGACATCACGCACTTCGTTGTATTATAGCTCAATTTATCACACTTGTACATCTAAGTTGACAAGATAGCACACTGAAAGCTGTCACCATGTCCTTACCTTTCCCTGGCATAGGCATGTCTGGTCCCTTTGGGCAACCATCAATTGATGGAGGACCTACTACAACACGAAAGAATAAATATAAGCGTACATGCCAGACCCATGCCAGTTATGACAGGCAACACACCACTCCTCATCTGACAGGACCCACACCTCATATCATATCATATTCCTTTACAGGCAACACATGATATACCCACGCATGCTCTTGCATGCAGGACACAAAACATCATCCGGCCTTCTCTGGCAAGCAACACACAACATAAACCCCCAACTTCTCTGGAAGGCCACACACAACATACCATCATATCACTAAGTGTGAAAACTGAAAAGAGACACACAACAAAATACCATGCTGGCTATGTTAGGCAACACACAATGCATGCCCCGATACAACACACCACAAAACACCATGCCTGCTATGGAAGGCTACACACCACAAATAGCACATGCTTACAATTACCATACCAGATATAAACCACACACCTGTAGACGAGGGGAAAGGTGTTCCTTGCATGACATAGACAGCATTGCGCCTGTCTCCACCCAAGATATTGTCTGACGGCTCTACTTTACACTCAGAGTCAGGCCTTTTTACATATGGAGCAGTACCAACAGGGATTCGCTCATTGAAAAAACAATGTGCAAACCCTTCCTTTTCAGATGCCTGTGGGTACTGCATGGCTAACCGGGCTGATCCTGCCTGGTAGGCAGCTGATTTGCAGTCTTCCAGAGACATAACTCCACTGAGGCTAGGATCCGAAAGGAAGTTATAATCACTATTGTCCACGTAACAGCCAGCATATACATAGATTGCTGCGGGTGGGGATGTGCAATAAAAGGGGGTGGTTAGGGCAGTGTCATGCATGAGACTAGCCAGGTTGGGCTATGCAATCAGAGGGAGTGGTTAGCAGTGTATGGCAAGAGGGTTGGTTGGGATGTAAATGGAAAGGCTACATGGTGGATTCTTTCATGAGCAGTCCCCAAGGTGTGAGGTGGTTTGTTGCATGGGTAGTACCCTATGTGTGAGATGGTTCGTTGCATGGGTAGTCCCCAAGTTACGAGGTGGGTTGTTGCATAATGTAGGCCATCATCAAACATAATGCATACGTGAAATAATAAATATAATGTGACAGACCCATGCCAGCTACGACAGGCAACACACCACCCCTACTCTGACAGACCCATGCCAGCTATGACAGGCAACACACCACTCCTACTCAGAAATTGAGAAAGTTGTTAGTACTGACACATAGTGCGGTGCACCCTTGAGGGCAGGACACATAGGACAGTGCACGTGACTCAAACAGTGTTAAGGTGCAGGTTGCAGGCAGGGTTGTGCCATTCGCGTTCGCGTACGGCTTCGGTTTTGGTTTCGGAGTGGTGGCACAGTTCCATGCAGCTAGATTTTCATGTGGGTGGGGGTTACTAACAGTAGCCAAGAGGCAATGAATAACAAAATATGATAAATGGTTGCCAAGCATGTGCAATTGGTGGCTGTTGATTACGTGGTAGCTGAGGATGGCTCATAGATAGCTGTGAGGTGCGTGGAAACAAATCCAGAGGGTCGGCATTTGCCATAGGCCCCTTAAGGCAGTGGGGAGAAAGGGGTGCACTGAAAGAAAATTCCAACTGGAGGTTGGAATACATAGGCCGGGGTTAAAGCAAGCTGTGGAGGGGGTAGGGGTACAGGTAGGGGAATAGGTAGGGGTAGTGGTAGAGGCAGTTGCAGTCACACTTGCAGCTACTGCTCTTGTCAATGACGCTTGATCCAGAAATATAGGTGTTATGGCACCTCCCTATCCACATTTTTGAGGACATCACGCACTTCGTTGTATTATAGCTCAATTTATCACACTTGTACATCTAAGTTGACAAGATAGCACACTGAAAGCTGTCACCATGTCCTTACCTTTCCCTGGCATAGGCATGTCTGGTCCCTTTGGGCAACCATCAATTGATGGAGGACCTACTACAACACGAAAGAATAAATATAAGCGTACATGCCAGACCCATGCCAGTTATGACAGGCAACACACCACTCCTCATCTGACAGGACCCACACCTCATATCATATCATATTCCTTTACAGGCAACACATGATATACCCACGCATGCTCTTGCATGCAGGACACAAAACATCATCCGGCCTTCTCTGGCAAGCAACACACAACATAAACCCCCAACTTCTCTGGAAGGCCACACACAACATACCATCATATCACTAAGTGTGAAAACTGAAAAGAGACACACAACAAAATACCATGCTGGCTATGTTAGGCAACACACAATGCATGCCCCGATACAACACACCACAAAACACCATGCCTGCTATGGAAGGCTACACACCACAAATAGCACATGCTTACAATTACCATACCAGATATAAACCACACACCTGTAGACGAGGGGAAAGGTGTTCCTTGCATGACATAGACAGCATTGCGCCTGTCTCCACCCAAGATATTGTCTGACGGCTCTACTTTACACTCAGAGTCAGGCCTTTTTACATATGGAGCAGTACCAACAGGGATTCGCTCATTGAAAAAACAATGTGCAAACCCTTCCTTTTCAGATGCCTGTGGGTACTGCATGGCTAACCGGGCTGATCCTGCCTGGTAGGCAGCTGATTTGCAGTCTTCCAGAGACATAACTCCACTGAGGCTAGGATCCGAAAGGAAGTTATAATCACTATTGTCCACGTAACAGCCAGCATATACATAGATTGCTGCGGGTGGGGATGTGCAATAAAAGGGGGTGGTTAGGGCAGTGTCATGCATGAGACTAGCCAGGTTGGGCTATGCAATCAGAGGGAGTGGTTAGCAGTGTATGGCAAGAGGGTTGGTTGGGATGTAAATGGAAAGGCTACATGGTGGATTCTTTCATGAGCAGTCCCCAAGGTGTGAGGTGGTTTGTTGCATGGGTAGTACCCTATGTGTGAGATGGTTCGTTGCATGGGTAGTCCCCAAGTTACGAGGTGGGTTGTTGCATAATGTAGGCCATCATCAAACATAATGCATACGTGAAATAATAAATATAATGTGACAGACCCATGCCAGCTACGACAGGCAACACACCACCCCTACTCTGACAGACCCATGCCAGCTATGACAGGCAACACACCACTCCTACTCAGAAATTGAGAAAGTTGTTAGTACTGACACATAGTGCGGTGCACCCTTGAGGGCAGGACACATAGGACAGTGCACGTGACTCAAACAGTGTTAAGGTGCAGGTTGCAGGCAGGGTTGTGCCATTCGCGTTCGCGTACGGCTTCGGTTTTGGTTTCGGAGTGGTGGCACAGTTCCATGCAGCTAGATTTTCATGTGGGTGGGGGTTACTAACAGTAGCCAAGAGGCAATGAATAACAAAATATGATAAATGGTTGCCAAGCATGTGCAATTGGTGGCTGTTGATTACGTGGTAGCTGAGGATGGCTCATAGATAGCTGTGAGGTGCGTGGAAACAAATCCAGAGGGTCGGCATTTGCCATAGGCCCCTTAAGGCAGTGGGGAGAAAGGGGTGCACTGAAAGAAAATTCCAACTGGAGGTTGGAATACATAGGCCGGGGTTAAAGCAAGCTGTGGAGGGGGTAGGGGTACAGGTAGGGGAATAGGTAGGGGTAGTGGTAGAGGCAGTTGCAGTCACACTTGCAGCTACTGCTCTTGTCAATGACGCTTGATCCAGAAATATAGGTGTTATGGCACCTCCCTATCCACATTTTTGAGGACATCACGCACTTCGTTGTATTATAGCTCAATTTATCACACTTGTACATCTAAGTTGACAAGATAGCACACTGAAAGCTGTCACCATGTCCTTACCTTTCCCTGGCATAGGCATGTCTGGTCCCTTTGGGCAACCATCAATTGATGGAGGACCTACTACAACACGAAAGAATAAATATAAGCGTACATGCCAGACCCATGCCAGTTATGACAGGCAACACACCACTCCTCATCTGACAGGACCCACACCTCATATCATATCATATTCCTTTACAGGCAACACATGATATACCCACGCATGCTCTTGCATGCAGGACACAAAACATCATCCGGCCTTCTCTGGCAAGCAACACACAACATAAACCCCCAACTTCTCTGGAAGGCCACACACAACATACCATCATATCACTAAGTGTGAAAACTGAAAAGAGACACACAACAAAATACCATGCTGGCTATGTTAGGCAACACACAATGCATGCCCCGATACAACACACCACAAAACACCATGCCTGCTATGGAAGGCTACACACCACAAATAGCACATGCTTACAATTACCATACCAGATATAAACCACACACCTGTAGACGAGGGGAAAGGTGTTCCTTGCATGACATAGACAGCATTGCGCCTGTCTCCACCCAAGATATTGTCTGACGGCTCTACTTTACACTCAGAGTCAGGCCTTTTTACATATGGAGCAGTACCAACAGGGATTCGCTCATTGAAAAAACAATGTGCAAACCCTTCCTTTTCAGATGCCTGTGGGTACTGCATGGCTAACCGGGCTGATCCTGCCTGGTAGGCAGCTGATTTGCAGTCTTCCAGAGACATAACTCCACTGAGGCTAGGATCCGAAAGGAAGTTATAATCACTATTGTCCACGTAACAGCCAGCATATACATAGATTGCTGCGGGTGGGGATGTGCAATAAAAGGGGGTGGTTAGGGCAGTGTCATGCATGAGACTAGCCAGGTTGGGCTATGCAATCAGAGGGAGTGGTTAGCAGTGTATGGCAAGAGGGTTGGTTGGGATGTAAATGGAAAGGCTACATGGTGGATTCTTTCATGAGCAGTCCCCAAGGTGTGAGGTGGTTTGTTGCATGGGTAGTACCCTATGTGTGAGATGGTTCGTTGCATGGGTAGTCCCCAAGTTACGAGGTGGGTTGTTGCATAATGTAGGCCATCATCAAACATAATGCATACGTGAAATAATAAATATAATGTGACAGACCCATGCCAGCTACGACAGGCAACACACCACCCCTACTCTGACAGACCCATGCCAGCTATGACAGGCAACACACCACTCCTACTCAGAAATTGAGAAAGTTGTTAGTACTGACACATAGTGCGGTGCACCCTTGAGGGCAGGACACATAGGACAGTGCACGTGACTCAAACAGTGTTAAGGTGCAGGTTGCAGGCAGGGTTGTGCCATTCGCGTTCGCGTACGGCTTCGGTTTTGGTTTCGGAGTGGTGGCACAGTTCCATGCAGCTAGATTTTCATGTGGGTGGGGGTTACTAACAGTAGCCAAGAGGCAATGAATAACAAAATATGATAAATGGTTGCCAAGCATGTGCAATTGGTGGCTGTTGATTACGTGGTAGCTGAGGATGGCTCATAGATAGCTGTGAGGTGCGTGGAAACAAATCCAGAGGGTCGGCATTTGCCATAGGCCCCTTAAGGCAGTGGGGAGAAAGGGGTGCACTGAAAGAAAATTCCAACTGGAGGTTGGAATACATAGGCCGGGGTTAAAGCAAGCTGTGGAGGGGGTAGGGGTACAGGTAGGGGAATAGGTAGGGGTAGTGGTAGAGGCAGTTGCAGTCACACTTGCAGCTACTGCTCTTGTCAATGACGCTTGATCCAGAAATATAGGTGTTATGGCACCTCCCTATCCACATTTTTGAGGACATCACGCACTTCGTTGTATTATAGCTCAATTTATCACACTTGTACATCTAAGTTGACAAGATAGCACACTGAAAGCTGTCACCATGTCCTTACCTTTCCCTGGCATAGGCATGTCTGGTCCCTTTGGGCAACCATCAATTGATGGAGGACCTACTACAACACGAAAGAATAAATATAAGCGTACATGCCAGACCCATGCCAGTTATGACAGGCAACACACCACTCCTCATCTGACAGGACCCACACCTCATATCATATCATATTCCTTTACAGGCAACACATGATATACCCACGCATGCTCTTGCATGCAGGACACAAAACATCATCCGGCCTTCTCTGGCAAGCAACACACAACATAAACCCCCAACTTCTCTGGAAGGCCACACACAACATACCATCATATCACTAAGTGTGAAAACTGAAAAGAGACACACAACAAAATACCATGCTGGCTATGTTAGGCAACACACAATGCATGCCCCGATACAACACACCACAAAACACCATGCCTGCTATGGAAGGCTACACACCACAAATAGCACATGCTTACAATTACCATACCAGATATAAACCACACACCTGTAGACGAGGGGAAAGGTGTTCCTTGCATGACATAGACAGCATTGCGCCTGTCTCCACCCAAGATATTGTCTGACGGCTCTACTTTACACTCAGAGTCAGGCCTTTTTACATATGGAGCAGTACCAACAGGGATTCGCTCATTGAAAAAACAATGTGCAAACCCTTCCTTTTCAGATGCCTGTGGGTACTGCATGGCTAACCGGGCTGATCCTGCCTGGTAGGCAGCTGATTTGCAGTCTTCCAGAGACATAACTCCACTGAGGCTAGGATCCGAAAGGAAGTTATAATCACTATTGTCCACGTAACAGCCAGCATATACATAGATTGCTGCGGGTGGGGATGTGCAATAAAAGGGGGTGGTTAGGGCAGTGTCATGCATGAGACTAGCCAGGTTGGGCTATGCAATCAGAGGGAGTGGTTAGCAGTGTATGGCAAGAGGGTTGGTTGGGATGTAAATGGAAAGGCTACATGGTGGATTCTTTCATGAGCAGTCCCCAAGGTGTGAGGTGGTTTGTTGCATGGGTAGTACCCTATGTGTGAGATGGTTCGTTGCATGGGTAGTCCCCAAGTTACGAGGTGGGTTGTTGCATAATGTAGGCCATCATCAAACATAATGCATACGTGAAATAATAAATATAATGTGACAGACCCATGCCAGCTACGACAGGCAACACACCACCCCTACTCTGACAGACCCATGCCAGCTATGACAGGCAACACACCACTCCTACTCAGAAATTGAGAAAGTTGTTAGTACTGACACATAGTGCGGTGCACCCTTGAGGGCAGGACACATAGGACAGTGCACGTGACTCAAACAGTGTTAAGGTGCAGGTTGCAGGCAGGGTTGTGCCATTCGCGTTCGCGTACGGCTTCGGTTTTGGTTTCGGAGTGGTGGCACAGTTCCATGCAGCTAGATTTTCATGTGGGTGGGGGTTACTAACAGTAGCCAAGAGGCAATGAATAACAAAATATGATAAATGGTTGCCAAGCATGTGCAATTGGTGGCTGTTGATTACGTGGTAGCTGAGGATGGCTCATAGATAGCTGTGAGGTGCGTGGAAACAAATCCAGAGGGTCGGCATTTGCCATAGGCCCCTTAAGGCAGTGGGGAGAAAGGGGTGCACTGAAAGAAAATTCCAACTGGAGGTTGGAATACATAGGCCGGGGTTAAAGCAAGCTGTGGAGGGGGTAGGGGTACAGGTAGGGGAATAGGTAGGGGTAGTGGTAGAGGCAGTTGCAGTCACACTTGCAGCTACTGCTCTTGTCAATGACGCTTGATCCAGAAATATAGGTGTTATGGCACCTCCCTATCCACATTTTTGAGGACATCACGCACTTCGTTGTATTATAGCTCAATTTATCACACTTGTACATCTAAGTTGACAAGATAGCACACTGAAAGCTGTCACCATGTCCTTACCTTTCCCTGGCATAGGCATGTCTGGTCCCTTTGGGCAACCATCAATTGATGGAGGACCTACTACAACACGAAAGAATAAATATAAGCGTACATGCCAGACCCATGCCAGTTATGACAGGCAACACACCACTCCTCATCTGACAGGACCCACACCTCATATCATATCATATTCCTTTACAGGCAACACATGATATACCCACGCATGCTCTTGCATGCAGGACACAAAACATCATCCGGCCTTCTCTGGCAAGCAACACACAACATAACCCCCAACTTCTCTGGAAGGCCACACACAACATACCATCATATCACTAAGTGTGAAAACTGAAAAGAGACACACAACAAAATACCATGCTGGCTATGTTAGGCAACACACAATGCATGCCCCGATACAACACACCACAAAACACCATGCCTGCTATGGAAGGCTACACACCACAAATAGCACATGCTTACAATTACCATACCAGATATAAACCACACACCTGTAGACGAGGGGAAAGGTGTTCCTTGCATGACATAGACAGCATTGCGCCTGTCTCCACCCAAGATATTGTCTGACGGCTCTACTTTACACTCAGAGTCAGGCCTTTTTACATATGGAGCAGTACCAACAGGGATTCGCTCATTGAAAAAACAATGTGCAAACCCTTCCTTTTCAGATGCCTGTGGGTACTGCATGGCTAACCGGGCTGATCCTGCCTGGTAGGCAGCTGATTTGCAGTCTTCCAGAGACATAACTCCACTGAGGCTAGGATCCGAAAGGAAGTTATAATCACTATTGTCCACGTAACAGCCAGCATATACATAGATTGCTGCGGGTGGGGATGTGCAATAAAAGGGGGTGGTTAGGGCAGTGTCATGCATGAGACTAGCCAGGTTGGGCTATGCAATCAGAGGGAGTGGTTAGCAGTGTATGGCAAGAGGGTTGGTTGGGATGTAAATGGAAAGGCTACATGGTGGATTCTTTCATGAGCAGTCCCCAAGGTGTGAGGTGGTTTGTTGCATGGGTAGTACCCTATGTGTGAGATGGTTCGTTGCATGGGTAGTCCCCAAGTTACGAGGTGGGTTGTTGCATAATGTAGGCCATCATCAAACATAATGCATACGTGAAATAATAAATATAATGTGACAGACCCATGCCAGCTACGACAGGCAACACACCACCCCTACTCTGACAGACCCATGCCAGCTATGACAGGCAACACACCACTCCTACTCAGAAATTGAGAAAGTTGTTAGTACTGACACATAGTGCGGTGCACCCTTGAGGGCAGGACACATAGGACAGTGCACGTGACTCAAACAGTGTTAAGGTGCAGGTTGCAGGCAGGGTTGTGCCATTCGCGTTCGCGTACGGCTTCGGTTTTGGTTTCGGAGTGGTGGCACAGTTCCATGCAGCTAGATTTTCATGTGGGTGGGGGTTACTAACAGTAGCCAAGAGGCAATGAATAACAAAATATGATAAATGGTTGCCAAGCATGTGCAATTGGTGGCTGTTGATTACGTGGTAGCTGAGGATGGCTCATAGATAGCTGTGAGGTGCGTGGAAACAAATCCAGAGGGTCGGCATTTGCCATAGGCCCCTTAAGGCAGTGGGGAGAAAGGGGTGCACTGAAAGAAAATTCCAACTGGAGGTTGGAATACATAGGCCGGGGTTAAAGCAAGCTGTGGAGGGGGTAGGGGTACAGGTAGGGGAATAGGTAGGGGTAGTGGTAGAGGCAGTTGCAGTCACACTTGCAGCTACTGCTCTTGTCAATGACGCTTGATCCAGAAATATAGGTGTTATGGCACCTCCCTATCCACATTTTTGAGGACATCACGCACTTCGTTGTATTATAGCTCAATTTATCACACTTGTACATCTAAGTTGACAAGATAGCACACTGAAAGCTGTCACCATGTCCTTACCTTTCCCTGGCATAGGCATGTCTGGTCCCTTTGGGCAACCATCAATTGATGGAGGACCTACTACAACACGAAAGAATAAATATAAGCGTACATGCCAGACCCATGCCAGTTATGACAGGCAACACACCACTCCTCATCTGACAGGACCCACACCTCATATCATATCATATTCCTTTACAGGCAACACATGATATACCCACGCATGCTCTTGCATGCAGGACACAAAACATCATCCGGCCTTCTCTGGCAAGCAACACACAACATAAACCCCCAACTTCTCTGGAAGGCCACACACAACATACCATCATATCACTAAGTGTGAAAACTGAAAAGAGACACACAACAAAATACCATGCTGGCTATGTTAGGCAACACACAATGCATGCCCCGATACAACACACCACAAAACACCATGCCTGCTATGGAAGGCTACACACCACAAATAGCACATGCTTACAATTACCATACCAGATATAAACCACACACCTGTAGACGAGGGGAAAGGTGTTCCTTGCATGACATAGACAGCATTGCGCCTGTCTCCACCCAAGATATTGTCTGACGGCTCTACTTTACACTCAGAGTCAGGCCTTTTTACATATGGAGCAGTACCAACAGGGATTCGCTCATTGAAAAAACAATGTGCAAACCCTTCCTTTTCAGATGCCTGTGGGTACTGCATGGCTAACCGGGCTGATCCTGCCTGGTAGGCAGCTGATTTGCAGTCTTCCAGAGACATAACTCCACTGAGGCTAGGATCCGAAAGGAAGTTATAATCACTATTGTCCACGTAACAGCCAGCATATACATAGATTGCTGCGGGTGGGGATGTGCAATAAAAGGGGGTGGTTAGGGCAGTGTCATGCATGAGACTAGCCAGGTTGGGCTATGCAATCAGAGGGAGTGGTTAGCAGTGTATGGCAAGAGGGTTGGTTGGGATGTAAATGGAAAGGCTACATGGTGGATTCTTTCATGAGCAGTCCCCAAGGTGTGAGGTGGTTTGTTGCATGGGTAGTACCCTATGTGTGAGATGGTTCGTTGCATGGGTAGTCCCCAAGTTACGAGGTGGGTTGTTGCATAATGTAGGCCATCATCAAACATAATGCATACGTGAAATAATAAATATAATGTGACAGACCCATGCCAGCTACGACAGGCAACACACCACCCCTACTCTGACAGACCCATGCCAGCTATGACAGGCAACACACCACTCCTACTCAGAAATTGAGAAAGTTGTTAGTACTGACACATAGTGCGGTGCACCCTTGAGGGCAGGACACATAGGACAGTGCACGTGACTCAAACAGTGTTAAGGTGCAGGTTGCAGGCAGGGTTGTGCCATTCGCGTTCGCGTACGGCTTCGGTTTTGGTTTCGGAGTGGTGGCACAGTTCCATGCAGCTATATTTTCATGTGGGTGGGGGTTACTAACAGTAGCCAAGAGGCAATGAATAACAAAATATGATAAATGGTTGCCAAGCATGTGCAATTGGTGGCTGTTGATTACGTGGTAGCTGAGGATGGCTCATAGATAGCTGTGAGGTGCGTGGAAACAAATCCAGAGGGTCGGCATTTGCCATAGGCCCCTTAAGGCAGTGGGGAGAAAGGGGTGCACTGAAAGAAAATTCCAACTGGAGGTTGGAATACATAGGCCGGGGTTAAAGCAAGCTGTGGAGGGGGTAGGGGTACAGGTAGGGGAATAGGTAGGGGTAGTGGTAGAGGCAGTTGCAGTCACACTTGCAGCTACTGCTCTTGTCAATGACGCTTGATCCAGAAATATAGGTGTTATGGCACCTCCCTATCCACATTTTTGAGGACATCACGCACTTCGTTGTATTATAGCTCAATTTATCACACTTGTACATCTAAGTTGACAAGATAGCACACTGAAAGCTGTCACCATGTCCTTACCTTTCCCTGGCATAGGCATGTCTGGTCCCTTTGGGCAACCATCAATTGATGGAGGACCTACTACAACACGAAAGAATAAATATAAGCGTACATGCCAGACCCATGCCAGTTATGACAGGCAACACACCACTCCTCATCTGACAGGACCCACACCTCATATCATATCATATTCCTTTACAGGCAACACATGATATACCCACGCATGCTCTTGCATGCAGGACACAAAACATCATCCGGCCTTCTCTGGCAAGCAACACACAACATAAACCCCCAACTTCTCTGGAAGGCCACACACAACATACCATCATATCACTAAGTGTGAAAACTGAAAAGAGACACACAACAAAATACCATGCTGGCTATGTTAGGCAACACACAATGCATGCCCCGATACAACACACCACAAAACACCATGCCTGCTATGGAAGGCTACACACCACAAATAGCACATGCTTACAATTACCATACCAGATATAAACCACACACCTGTAGACGAGGGGAAAGGTGTTCCTTGCATGACATAGACAGCATTGCGCCTGTCTCCACCCAAGATATTGTCTGACGGCTCTACTTTACACTCAGAGTCAGGCCTTTTTACATATGGAGCAGTACCAACAGGGATTCGCTCATTGAAAAAACAATGTGCAAACCCTTCCTTTTCAGATGCCTGTGGGTACTGCATGGCTAACCGGGCTGATCCTGCCTGGTAGGCAGCTGATTTGCAGTCTTCCAGAGACATAACTCCACTGAGGCTAGGATCCGAAAGGAAGTTATAATCACTATTGTCCACGTAACAGCCAGCATATACATAGATTGCTGCGGGTGGGGATGTGCAATAAAAGGGGGTGGTTAGGGCAGTGTCATGCATGAGACTAGCCAGGTTGGGCTATGCAATCAGAGGGAGTGGTTAGCAGTGTATGGCAAGAGGGTTGGTTGGGATGTAAATGGAAAGGCTACATGGTGGATTCTTTCATGAGCAGTCCCCAAGGTGTGAGGTGGTTTGTTGCATGGGTAGTACCCTATGTGTGAGATGGTTCGTTGCATGGGTAGTCCCCAAGTTACGAGGTGGGTTGTTGCATAATGTAGGCCATCATCAAACATAATGCATACGTGAAATAATAAATATAATGTGACAGACCCATGCCAGCTACGACAGGCAACACACCACCCCTACTCTGACAGACCCATGCCAGCTATGACAGGCAACACACCACTCCTACTCAGAAATTGAGAAAGTTGTTAGTACTGACACATAGTGCGGTGCACCCTTGAGGGCAGGACACATAGGACAGTGCACGTGACTCAAACAGTGTTAAGGTGCAGGTTGCAGGCAGGGTTGTGCCATTCGCGTTCGCGTACGGCTTCGGTTTTGGTTTCGGAGTGGTGGCACAGTTCCATGCAGCTAGATTTTCATGTGGGTGGGGGTTACTAACAGTAGCCAAGAGGCAATGAATAACAAAATATGATAAATGGTTGCCAAGCATGTGCAATTGGTGGCTGTTGATTACGTGGTAGCTGAGGATGGCTCATAGATAGCTGTGAGGTGCGTGGAAACAAATCCAGAGGGTCGGCATTTGCCATAGGCCCCTTAAGGCAGTGGGGAGAAAGGGGTGCACTGAAAGAAAATTCCAACTGGAGGTTGGAATACATAGGCCGGGGTTAAAGCAAGCTGTGGAGGGGGTAGGGGTACAGGTAGGGGAATAGGTAGGGGTAGTGGTAGAGGCAGTTGCAGTCACACTTGCAGCTACTGCTCTTGTCAATGACGCTTGATCCAGAAATATAGGTGTTATGGCACCTCCCTATCCACATTTTTGAGGACATCACGCACTTCGTTGTATTATAGCTCAATTTATCACACTTGTACATCTAAGTTGACAAGATAGCACACTGAAAGCTGTCACCATGTCCTTACCTTTCCCTGGCATAGGCATGTCTGGTCCCTTTGGGCAACCATCAATTGATGGAGGACCTACTACAACACGAAAGAATAAATATAAGCGTACATGCCAGACCCATGCCAGTTATGACAGGCAACACACCACTCCTCATCTGACAGGACCCACACCTCATATCATATCATATTCCTTTACAGGCAACACATGATATACCCACGCATGCTCTTGCATGCAGGACACAAAACATCATCCGGCCTTCTCTGGCAAGCAACACACAACATAAACCCCCAACTTCTCTGGAAGGCCACACACAACATACCATCATATCACTAAGTGTGAAAACTGAAAAGAGACACACAACAAAATACCATGCTGGCTATGTTAGGCAACACACAATGCATGCCCCGATACAACACACCACAAAACACCATGCCTGCTATGGAAGGCTACACACCACAAATAGCACATGCTTACAATTACCATACCAGATATAAACCACACACCTGTAGACGAGGGGAAAGGTGTTCCTTGCATGACATAGACAGCATTGCGCCTGTCTCCACCCAAGATATTGTCTGACGGCTCTACTTTACACTCAGAGTCAGGCCTTTTTACATATGGAGCAGTACCAACAGGGATTCGCTCATTGAAAAAACAATGTGCAAACCCTTCCTTTTCAGATGCCTGTGGGTACTGCATGGCTAACCGGGCTGATCCTGCCTGGTAGGCAGCTGATTTGCAGTCTTCCAGAGACATAACTCCACTGAGGCTAGGATCCGAAAGGAAGTTATAATCACTATTGTCCACGTAACAGCCAGCATATACATAGATTGCTGCGGGTGGGGATGTGCAATAAAAGGGGGTGGTTAGGGCAGTGTCATGCATGAGACTAGCCAGGTTGGGCTATGCAATCAGAGGGAGTGGTTAGCAGTGTATGGCAAGAGGGTTGGTTGGGATGTAAATGGAAAGGCTACATGGTGGATTCTTTCATGAGCAGTCCCCAAGGTGTGAGGTGGTTTGTTGCATGGGTAGTACCCTATGTGTGAGATGGTTCGTTGCATGGGTAGTCCCCAAGTTACGAGGTGGGTTGTTGCATAATGTAGGCCATCATCAAACATAATGCATACGTGAAATAATAAATATAATGTGACAGACCCATGCCAGCTACGACAGGCAACACACCACCCCTACTCTGACAGACCCATGCCAGCTATGACAGGCAACACACCACTCCTACTCAGAAATTGAGAAAGTTGTTAGTACTGACACATAGTGCGGTGCACCCTTGAGGGCAGGACACATAGGACAGTGCACGTGACTCAAACAGTGTTAAGGTGCAGGTTGCAGGCAGGGTTGTGCCATTCGCGTTCGCGTACGGCTTCGGTTTTGGTTTCGGAGTGGTGGCACAGTTCCATGCAGCTAGATTTTCATGTGGGTGGGGGTTACTAACAGTAGCCAAGAGGCAATGAATAACAAAATATGATAAATGGTTGCCAAGCATGTGCAATTGGTGGCTGTTGATTACGTGGTAGCTGAGGATGGCTCATAGATAGCTGTGAGGTGCGTGGAAACAAATCCAGAGGGTCGGCATTTGCCATAGGCCCCTTAAGGCAGTGGGGAGAAAGGGGTGCACTGAAAGAAAATTCCAACTGGAGGTTGGAATACATAGGCCGGGGTTAAAGCAAGCTGTGGAGGGGGTAGGGGTACAGGTAGGGGAATAGGTAGGGGTAGTGGTAGAGGCAGTTGCAGTCACACTTGCAGCTACTGCTCTTGTCAATGACGCTTGATCCAGAAATATAGGTGTTATGGCACCTCCCTATCCACATTTTTGAGGACATCACGCACTTCGTTGTATTATAGCTCAATTTATCACACTTGTACATCTAAGTTGACAAGATAGCACACTGAAAGCTGTCACCATGTCCTTACCTTTCCCTGGCATAGGCATGTCTGGTCCCTTTGGGCAACCATCAATTGATGGAGGACCTACTACAACACGAAAGAATAATATAAGCGTACATGCCAGACCCATGCCAGTTATGACAGGCAACACACCACTCCTCATCTGACAGGACCCACACCTCATATCATATCATATTCCTTTACAGGCAACACATGATATACCCACGCATGCTCTTGCATGCAGGACACAAAACATCATCCGGCCTTCTCTGGCAAGCAACACACAACATAAACCCCCAACTTCTCTGGAAGGCCACACACAACATACCATCATATCACTAAGTGTGAAAACTGAAAAGAGACACACAACAAAATACCATGCTGGCTATGTTAGGCAACACACAATGCATGCCCCGATACAACACACCACAAAACACCATGCCTGCTATGGAAGGCTACACACCACAAATAGCACATGCTTACAATTACCATACCAGATATAAACCACACACCTGTAGACGAGGGGAAAGGTGTTCCTTGCATGACATAGACAGCATTGCGCCTGTCTCCACCCAAGATATTGTCTGACGGCTCTACTTTACACTCAGAGTCAGGCCTTTTTACATATGGAGCAGTACCAACAGGGATTCGCTCATTGAAAAAACAATGTGCAAACCCTTCCTTTTCAGATGCCTGTGGGTACTGCATGGCTAACCGGGCTGATCCTGCCTGGTAGGCAGCTGATTTGCAGTCTTCCAGAGACATAACTCCACTGAGGCTAGGATCCGAAAGGAAGTTATAATCACTATTGTCCACGTAACAGCCAGCATATACATAGATTGCTGCGGGTGGGGATGTGCAATAAAAGGGGGTGGTTAGGGCAGTGTCATGCATGAGACTAGCCAGGTTGGGCTATGCAATCAGAGGGAGTGGTTAGCAGTGTATGGCAAGAGGGTTGGTTGGGATGTAAATGGAAAGGCTACATGGTGGATTCTTTCATGAGCAGTCCCCAAGGTGTGAGGTGGTTTGTTGCATGGGTAGTACCCTATGTGTGAGATGGTTCGTTGCATGGGTAGTCCCCAAGTTACGAGGTGGGTTGTTGCATAATGTAGGCCATCATCAAACATAATGCATACGTGAAATAATAAATATAATGTGACAGACCCATGCCAGCTACGACAGGCAACACACCACCCCTACTCTGACAGACCCATGCCAGCTATGACAGGCAACACACCACTCCTACTCAGAAATTGAGAAAGTTGTTAGTACTGACACATAGTGCGGTGCACCCTTGAGGGCAGGACACATAGGACAGTGCACGTGACTCAAACAGTGTTAAGGTGCAGGTTGCAGGCAGGGTTGTGCCATTCGCGTTCGCGTACGGCTTCGGTTTTGGTTTCGGAGTGGTGGCACAGTTCCATGCAGCTATATTTTCATGTGGGTGGGGGTTACTAACAGTAGCCAAGAGGCAATGAATAACAAAATATGATAAATGGTTGCCAAGCATGTGCAATTGGTGGCTGTTGATTACGTGGTAGCTGAGGATGGCTCATAGATAGCTGTGAGGTGCGTGGAAACAAATCCAGAGGGTCGGCATTTGCCATAGGCCCCTTAAGGCAGTGGGGAGAAAGGGGTGCACTGAAAGAAAATTCCAACTGGAGGTTGGAATACATAGGCCGGGGTTAAAGCAAGCTGTGGAGGGGGTAGGGGTACAGGTAGGGGAATAGGTAGGGGTAGTGGTAGAGGCAGTTGCAGTCACACTTGCAGCTACTGCTCTTGTCAATGACGCTTGATCCAGAAATATAGGTGTTATGGCACCTCCCTATCCACATTTTTGAGGACATCACGCACTTCGTTGTATTATAGCTCAATTTATCACACTTGTACATCTAAGTTGACAAGATAGCACACTGAAAGCTGTCACCATGTCCTTACCTTTCCCTGGCATAGGCATGTCTGGTCCCTTTGGGCAACCATCAATTGATGGAGGACCTACTACAACACGAAAGAATAAATATAAGCGTACATGCCAGACCCATGCCAGTTATGACAGGCAACACACCACTCCTCATCTGACAGGACCCACACCTCATATCATATCATATTCCTTTACAGGCAACACATGATATACCCACGCATGCTCTTGCATGCAGGACACAAAACATCATCCGGCCTTCTCTGGCAAGCAACACACAACATAAACCCCCAACTTCTCTGGAAGGCCACACACAACATACCATCATATCACTAAGTGTGAAAACTGAAAAGAGACACACAACAAAATACCATGCTGGCTATGTTAGGCAACACACAATGCATGCCCCGATACAACACACCACAAAACACCATGCCTGCTATGGAAGGCTACACACCACAAATAGCACATGCTTACAATTACCATACCAGATATAAACCACACACCTGTAGACGAGGGGAAAGGTGTTCCTTGCATGACATAGACAGCATTGCGCCTGTCTCCACCCAAGATATTGTCTGACGGCTCTACTTTACACTCAGAGTCAGGCCTTTTTACATATGGAGCAGTACCAACAGGGATTCGCTCATTGAAAAAACAATGTGCAAACCCTTCCTTTTCAGATGCCTGTGGGTACTGCATGGCTAACCGGGCTGATCCTGCCTGGTAGGCAGCTGATTTGCAGTCTTCCAGAGACATAACTCCACTGAGGCTAGGATCCGAAAGGAAGTTATAATCACTATTGTCCACGTAACAGCCAGCATATACATAGATTGCTGCGGGTGGGGATGTGCAATAAAAGGGGGTGGTTAGGGCAGTGTCATGCATGAGACTAGCCAGGTTGGGCTATGCAATCAGAGGGAGTGGTTAGCAGTGTATGGCAAGAGGGTTGGTTGGGATGTAAATGGAAAGGCTACATGGTGGATTCTTTCATGAGCAGTCCCCAAGGTGTGAGGTGGTTTGTTGCATGGGTAGTACCCTATGTGTGAGATGGTTCGTTGCATGGGTAGTCCCCAAGTTACGAGGTGGGTTGTTGCATAATGTAGGCCATCATCAAACATAATGCATACGTGAAATAATAAATATAATGTGACAGACCCATGCCAGCTACGACAGGCAACACACCACCCCTACTCTGACAGACCCATGCCAGCTATGACAGGCAATCACACCACTCCTACTCAGAAATTGAGAAAGTTGTTAGTACTGACACATAGTGCGGTGCACCCTTGAGGGCAGGACACATAGGACAGTGCACGTGACTCAAACAGTGTTAAGGTGCAGGTTGCAGGCAGGGTTGTGCCATTCGCGTTCGCGTACGGCTTCGGTTTTGGTTTCGGAGTGGTGGCACAGTTCCATGCAGCTATATTTTTATGTGGGTGGGGGTTACTAACAGTAGCCAAGAGGCAATGAATAACAAAATATGATAAATGGTTGCCAAGCATGTGCAATTGGTGGCTGTTGATTACGTGGTAGCTGAGGATGGCTCATAGATAGCTGTGAGGTGCGTGGAAACAAATCCAGAGGGTCGGCATTTGCCATAGGCCCCTTAAGGCAGTGGGGAGAAAGGGGTGCACTGAAAGAAAATTCCAACTGGAGGTTGGAATACATAGGCCGGGGTTAAAGCAAGCTATGGAGGGGGTAGGGGTACAGGTAGGGGAATAGGTAGGGGTAGTGGTAGAGGCAGTTGCAGTCACACTTGCAGCTACTGCTCTTGTCAATGACGCTTGATCCAGAAATATAGGTGTTATGGCACCTCCCTATCCACATTTTTGAGGACATCACGCACTTCGTTGTATTATAGCTCAATTTATCACACTTGTACATCTAAGTTGACAAGATAGCACACTGAAAGCTGTCACCATGTCCTTACCTTTCCCTGGCATAGGCATGTCTGGTCCCTTTGGGCAACCATCAATTGATGGAGGACCTACTACAACACGAAAGAATAATATAAGCGTACATGCCAGACCCATGCCAGTTATGACAGGCAACACACCACTCCTCATCTGACAGGACCCACACCTCATATCATATCATATTCCTTTACAGGCAACACATGATATACCCACGCATGCTCTTGCATGCAGGACACAAAACATCATCCGGCCTTCTCTGGCAAGCAACACACAACATAAACCCCCAACTTCTCTGGAAGGCCACACACAACATACCATCATATCACTAAGTGTGAAAACTGAAAAGAGACACACAACAAAATACCATGCTGGCTATGTTAGGCAACACACAATGCATGCCCCGATACAACACACCACAAAACACCATGCCTGCTATGGAAGGCTACACACCACAAATAGCACATGCTTACAATTACCATACCAGATATAAACCACACACCTGTAGACGAGGGGAAAGGTGTTCCTTGCATGACATAGACAGCATTGCGCCTGTCTCCACCCAAGATATTGTCTGACGGCTCTACTTTACACTCAGAGTCAGGCCTTTTTACATATGGAGCAGTACCAACAGGGATTCGCTCATTGAAAAAACAATGTGCAAACCCTTCCTTTTCAGATGCCTGTGGGTACTGCATGGCTAACCGGGCTGATCCTGCCTGGTAGGCAGCTGATTTGCAGTCTTCCAGAGACATAACTCCACTGAGGCTAGGATCCGAAAGGAAGTTATAATCACTATTGTCCACGTAACAGCCAGCATATACATAGATTGCTGCGGGTGGGGATGTGCAATAAAAGGGGGTGGTTAGGGCAGTGTCATGCATGAGACTAGCCAGGTTGGGCTATGCAATCAGAGGGAGTGGTTAGCAGTGTATGGCAAGAGGGTTGGTTGGGATGTAAATGGAAAGGCTACATGGTGGATTCTTTCATGAGCAGTCCCCAAGGTGTGAGGTGGTTTGTTGCATGGGTAGTACCCTATGTGTGAGATGGTTCGTTGCATGGGTAGTCCCCAAGTTACGAGGTGGGTTGTTGCATAATGTAGGCCATCATCAAACATAATGCATACGTGAAATAATAAATATAATGTGACAGACCCATGCCAGCTACGACAGGCAACACACCACCCCTACTCTGACAGACCCATGCCAGCTATGACAGGCAACACACCACTCCTACTCAGAAATTGAGAAAGTTGTTAGTACTGACACATAGTGCGGTGCACCCTTGAGGGCAGGACACATAGGACAGTGCACGTGACTCAAACAGTGTTAAGGTGCAGGTTGCAGGCAGGGTTGTGCCATTCGCGTTCGCGTACGGCTTCGGTTTTGGTTTCGGAATCGTACGGGTTTTTGAAGGTCGTTCGGTTGCGTTCGGTGGAACTGTAACTTTAAAATGGTCAATGATACGGATACAATTCATATGACAATGTTTTTTCCTGGGTGCAAACAACTCTAGTAATGGGTTCATATTTTTTCACTCACGGCTGTAATATTTCTCTTCCAGGAGATATTAAGTTGGCCTATGAAATTATCCCGGTGCCGAGGATCGAACCCCCAACTACGAAATAATGAAATAAGCCGAGAACGTGGTAAGCCGATGCGGTCATTCCCACATGTAAAATATGTATTATACGTGTAGTCTGTACAGGTACTAGCTGGAAAATGGGTTAGGCACCGAACGACCGAATGCACCGAACGCGAACGAGATTTCCACCGAATGCAAACGCGTTCGGTATTTTGGTGCATACGAACCGAATGGCACAACCCTGGTTGCAAGGTATTGAGGTTCCCACAGTTCCTACCTGCTAGGTTAGTTTGACCGGGGATGCAAGTGCATCAAGGCAAGGCAAACGAGTTTACACAAGTTCATTCGTTGGGAGAGGAGCATGCACAATGCACGGGCGGAAAAACTCACCGGCTCCGAGCATTCTCCTATCAGTCCACGGTGAGCAGGCTGACGGGCTTGGTCGCCTGCATGGAATGCAAAGCGTTAACTCACAATTCGGCAGATATCGGATGACCGACTGCCAAAGAAAAGAAAAAGCAATATGCTAAGACGGCGGGATGATAATAATTAAGGGAGAAAGAAAGAAAGAAAGAGGTACCAAAGTTGTGATAGTGGGAGTCCCAAATGTAAGTAAGTTCGCAAAGGTACAAAAGAACAGAAAAGGGAAAGAAAAGAAATGAGAAGAGAACGCCGGTCGGCGAGGCACTACAATAGCAGTACCAGGACCGCACCAGGAGGAAAAGAGCGGTTAGGGAGGGTTGTACGATGAGAGGCACGGGCGAGTGAGGAGGCGTTCAAAACGACAGCGGGTAAAGACGACGGAGTGGGCAGTAGTAACAGCATGGACATGGAGCGAGCGAAGTAGAAAAGGTAGTTTTGAGGGGGGGACGCCGAGAGCCACGAGAGAGGTGTCGATGGTGGAGAAGATGGTACCGTATGAATCCAGGAGAGTGATGTGGGGAGTGTGAGGGGCGATAATCCAGCCAGCATTACGAAGATGGGAAAGTAGGTGTGTGTTGTGCTGATTTAGCGATAAAGGTGGCGTCGTGTCGGGAGTCATGTGTGTAGCCAAGTTCTAAGAGGTGGATGATGCAAGACCGTTGGAGTGTCTGAGTGTAATATGGGCGGCTTGGAGGGAGGAGAGTTCAGACCGGATGAGGGTGGCGGTGTGGGAGGGGGCGTCGAAAGGCGAGAGACCAGAAAGGGAAGCTGTTCAAAGGAGGTCCTCACCATCAAACCGGGGTGGTGCCTCCCACGATAGCCGGTGGCGTTGGATGGGGTTTGGGGAGAGATGGTAATGAGATGGGAAGCGTTGAGGATGGCGTTGTGGGAAGCGTTGAGGGTGGAGTTGTGGCCACGAAAGAATGGGCACATGCAGCAGCGACTACATACAGGGCAACACGTGCGGAATGACTGACCTCAGAAAGGGCGTGTACAGAGGCGTCCGTGTAGGCCACACTGCAGGCGAAGAAAACCACGAGGGCCATCGCTATGACCACGAGGCGAGGAGCCATTTGTGGTGTTGCGTTGTCCAGAGTCGACCAGCGCCGGTCTGCAATGAGGAGGAGGAGGAGGAGGAGGAGGGGTGGGGGGGTGGAATGGGATCAGAGCGCACGCTTCATGTGAGTACAAGGCAGATGCGAGAACGAGGCAAACTCAGGCATAAGATTTCGTGCAGAACACAAGCTCCTAGCTCAAGCACACTCACTATGCGCAAGGATGCGGCTTGACGGAGATTTTCGGCGTAGAAGTAGTTCTGAGACAATTGCGAGTTGCGAAGTAGTGACCCTTACCTGAAGGGGCTTGCGAAGTAGGAAGTAGCACGACAATCCTTGACTATCTTGCGAGGTAGGAAGTAGCAAGACAATCATGCCAACTGCGACTCTTGGTTTATACGCTTGGAATGATAGATATGAAACGGCGGAGGGCCTGTCTAGGTCTTCGCGCCAGCCTACTACTTCCGATCTACATAGGGTATGGATTCCCAGGCACCCTAATCTCACCGCTTGTAAAACGCCCGAGCAACGCGTTCCACCATTTTCTATCAAATAATCACACTTTATTCTGTCATCTAATAGCTACGATTTGTCCTATCGCGGTCGTTATTTCTTTTCTTACATACAGCTAGCGGATCAGCTACTAGCTACGAGATCTTCTATCCAGTTAGCGCACTTTAATATCGTCCAATGCTCCAGTCTTGCACAACTCTGAAAACTCTATGCGTAGACCAACGCTAGAGAAGTGTTGTTCTGTTCGCAACTCTTGGGGCCAGAATTCGAAAAGCCAAACAAAATCACTCTTCTGCTGCATCTGCTGCATCTGTTGCAACTTCCTCCTAGCCACCCAAACGCTGACACGCTGGCACGCTCTGGTCCAGGAACGGAGAAGATGAAGTTTCAAGAGCGAAGCGCATGGACTACAACGGAAGTTTAGCGGAAGGGCAAGCGCTACGACCATGAACGCAGTACACTACGATGGAAGTTGAGTGGAAGGACACGCCAGGGTTTTTTTTAGCTGCGAAATTTCGCATTATGCGATAAAACCCATCGCATTCGGAATCGGCCCTGCGACGAAACCCAGTCAATTAAGAAAGGAAGAGGACGAGAATGGGGGGGGGGCGTAGGACGGAGATACCAAATGTATAGGACGAGGACTTCGTCCTCTTCCTTCGTTAATTAGGACCGGCAGTACACCGGTGGATTCTTCATTCAAATGCCAAGTGCAGCATCTATGAGGTTGATCCCCCTTGACGTCTGTCCTTTCTGCTTCTAACTATTTAATCTGGAGGCGATTATGAGAGTCTGACTTGGAAATGACTAGAGCTGTTGATGCTTTCGTTCATCAAGAGGGGCATGAAGACGAGCCTGATGGTGAACTAACTGAAACCGATGATGACTGAACCCTTGACTCCTGCCCCTTGACTCCTCCCCCTTCCCATTGACTCCTGCCCCCTTGACTCCTTCCCCCTTGACTCCTGCCCCTTGACTCCTGCCCCCTTCCCCTTGCCTCTTGCCCCCTTGACTCCTGCCCCCTCGACTTCTGCCACCTGCCCCCTTGACTCCTGCCACCTTGACTCCTGCCCCATGACTCCTGCCCCCGGCCCCTTGACTCATGCCCCTGGACTGCTGCTCCCTGTCCCTAGACTACTGCCCCGGGCCCTAGGTTGACTTATACATTATTTGTTTCCTTGTATGCAGGTACGGCACCTCAGACTTCAGAAAGCGGTATGCGCAGTTCAAGGACTACGTCAAGACTGTGCAGGGCTTCCTTGACAATGGAGGGGAGTTGGACCAATTGTTTGCATGGCAGAAAGGACACAAAGGGGAGTCGATGAGCTACGCTGCTTTTTACAAAATGAAGTCTGGCATCAAGGTAGTCATCTCCCTGGGGAACATACCTACACCAGAGGACATGTCATGTACCCCTTCTGTCGACGAGTTGTTCGCCAGCAGCCCAATCATGCGTGCTATGCAGAGGCCGGCCTCGACTTCTCCTTTGGCAGAAAGCCCTCTCGAGACAGGTCTGGGGGCAGCTCTGCGACGCTTTGGGGCAGGTCCACCAACACTCACCAACACTCACCAACACTCACCAACACTCACCCAGTGATCCTGACCTGGGCCTCATGGAACACCTGCATAAGGTGAGGTTGGAAGGTCTGGGGAACAGCGAACTGGAGGAGGAGCTGAAGAGTTTGAAGGCAACCACGGCCCGTAACGTGTTCTTGAAAGCTTTCATACTGGCAAACCCCGCCATCAAGGTCAACCCCTTGTCTCCTAGTGTGAGCGCTGCTTGGGAGGCTTGCCATGTCGATAAAAAGACACGATTCGAAGCTATTAGCAAGCTCCAGAACAACTACATCCGAGCGGCGAACAGTGAAGCTAGCAGGCGGGGGCTCACAACCAAAGCAGCCCAGCGGAAGCGTGCTAAGACTTTGCCGGGGGTAGGGCTAACAGCTGCCCCACAAGCTCCCTCAACTTCGCTCACTGGAATCCCTTATGGGCAGGATTACGAGCGGCCACGTGCTCTACACTTCCCCTAAAGAGGGACCAGAAGTGAGCATAAATGCAACATGCAAAGCATCCCCTGGGTGGGGTGGGGGTTGCAAGGCTGCAATGAGCGCAGTTGGGAGGGGGTGGGTTGAGGGGGGCAAGACTGCGATGAGAAGAAGTGCAAGATGCTGAGCAAGCCCTGGGATGAGAGGGAGGGTACAAGGCTGCAAGGAGCAAACTGTGTGTGCGTGTGGTGGTGGTGGTGTGTGTGGAGGGGGGAAGGCTGCTATGAAGAAGTGCAAGATGCAGAGCAAGCCCTGGGGTGTGTACAAGGCTGCAATGAGCACACTGTGTGTGTGGGGGGGTGGGGGTGGGGGGGGTGGGGGGTGGGGGGGGGGGGGGCAAGATGCTCAGCAAGCCCTGGGGTGGGAGAGAGGGTAAAAGGCTGCCATGAGCAAACTGTGTTGTGTGTGTGGGGGGGGGGGGGGGGGGGGGGGGGGGGGGGGGGGGCAAGGCTGCTATGAGAAGAAGTGCAAGATGCAGAGCAAGCCCTGGGGTGGGAGGGAGGGTGAAAGGCTGCAATGAGAAAACTGTGTTTGTGGATGGGGGGAGTTGGAGGGGGGGGGGGGGGGGGGGGGGGGGAAAGGCTATTTTAAGAAGAAGTGCAAGATGCCAAGCAAGCCCAGGTGTGTGTAGTAGTAGTAGTAGTATCAGGCAGCAACACAAGTATCAAAGAATCAAGAGATGGAAGGTCGGTGGAACTTGCTTGGTGAATCATTGTATTACGAGATTGGATCAAATGTAGTTTGATCATAATGCTTTCATTTAAATTGTTCATGCTACTGCCGACTACGGCGAGCAGCCTTAAAGGCTGAGCCATGTAACCAAGTCCAGGTCGAAGTTCTAGTCTCTATAGGATCACACAGTTATTATTATGCAGCACATCCACAGAACTTTTATCAGCTTGAATATTTATGTTGTCCATACATGATTATGTTTCCGAAGCTGCCATCCACGGTATCATGTACGGGGTCCTCCTTTGTAACAATTGATTGCTAAGGAGGCGGGATAGGCCAGCTGAGGTATGTAGACAAGAGTGGACATGGGATGTTGGGTAATAAATTGTTGTACCGTAAATAAAAAGTCCAATTACGTAAAACATGCATATTTGGTGCATCCACTACATGACTAAATTCCTACAGCTATGCCTGGGTAGCTATTTTGCATTTTATAGTTCCCGCCCACTCCAGAGGGGAGAGTGCACCGCGGTTTGCTATTTTTCAGTTTGCGGTTGAGTATTAGCAGATTCATAATTTTGAGTTTGTATGTGCCAGTTCCTACAAACTCTAGAGGGAATTGGCACTCCAGAAGAATGCACTGCGGTTTGCTATTTCTGGCATCTCAAGGTCCTAAATCTGATGACTTGCTGGCCAGGGAACATCATCCTTCATCATCATTCATTTGATAACAAGTTTGCTTTAATTCAGCAACGTATCTGGCTGAAATACAAAGCATGAGCTGGCTGAATTCAAGTTAGAAGGAAGAAGAAATTGGGATAGCGCAATCCTTGTTACAATATATTTTAATTCAACATTGTAATACACATAGGCTAAGACATGCTCTAGAGAGACGGCCCTGCCGCATTCCTTAATGGCTTGTTACATCTGGGGAACGGCATTATGATATAATATAATATAATGTCATTATATGATATCATATTATGCCGGCAGTCTGTCAAGGCAAAAGTTACCATTTATATACATATCAAATGATGCAATTGGAATGATATCAGATGACATTATACTCGCCTTTGGTCAACATCATGTGACGTGCCGGTCCCTAGTTACATCGGCATGGTGCCCTACATTGGTACCTAGTGCTGTATGCCACCTCGACGCACCCATCCTCCGGCAACTCTTTAACCTCACGTGTGTTAAAAATAATTTGGCTGGTTTCTGTCAGCTGTACTACTAGGACACGAGTGCCTTAATGGCATCTGATCAGTAGTACAGCTGACAATAATGCATGTCCCGGGAGGAGAACAGATTACCCAGAGGTTCCACTAATCCACAGCCAAGCTTTTTCGGCTATGGTCTTACGCTGGGGGCAACTTAGTACTGATCAGACCCGCAACCCGCCTGTGTACAGCGACCTTCTGGGGAGGATCGAACCCCCCCGTTTTCCTCCCGAGTCAGGCATTCTTGTCTCCGTGTATAGATTGGCGCGTCTGTCTCTGCTGCATACATCTCTCTCCACTCTTCGAAGTGCTTTCTAGCTGATAGGTTACGGGCTTATTACTTCTACCACTGCTTTACAATGCAACTTCCGCGTGGGCCTCCTGCCGGCTTCGAGAAACTTACCCCACAGAATGGTATTTCCTGGTCGCGCGGTATGGAGAGCGTCATTATCAGTAATGGATGCGACCGAATTCTTCCTCTAAAGATTCGTGTTCCCACTGATTGGCTAGATGATTGCGCGCCAGCGGCCTCTGCTGCCGGAGATGAGTCTCCTTCCGCCATCATGGAAGCCACCCCCCCCTCCAATACCTCCATTTCTCCGTCTCCTTCTCCTTTTGTCCAACGTCTCCGACCTGAGGTTGAGGATATTCTGATGCGCCTATGCTGTGTTTCCACACAGATTATCCAGTATGCAAGGTCGCCTCCACCCGCTGATGCCCGCTTTACCTACGACACTGTAGACCTTGCTCTCCATAGCCATGAAGATGGCTATGCTTACGGCAAGTCTGACGACTCAGAGGAAGATTACTCTGATGATTGTATGGAAGATCTACAGAGTGCCAGAAGTGGCGACTTCGGTGGAGTCACTCCCTCTTCTGCTACTAGGGTTTTCCACACCTCCACTGTCTCTCCGGTGTATGAGCCTCAATTGGCACCTTCTCCTGCGGTCTTCAAGCCTCCGTCTGCCGCTCTGCTTGCGCCGCTTCCACCGGACCTACCTGAGGTGGTCAAGCCGTCTTTGCTGCGGAGTTCGTCTCTTGGTCCTTTGGGTCCTCTACTCAACCTTGCAGAGCAGGCTCGCAACCCTGCAGAGCGGGCTCTTGGTGCTTACCATACTCGGGCTCGCGAGGCTGCTGCCACGAGTGTCCACAGATCTGCTGCTGGCACCTCGCAGGAGCCCCCTCCACCTCCACCGGTGGATCTGCCACCTGCGCCTGGCCCTCCGCCGTCTATGAATCCTACGCTGTCCGGCATATCCTGGGAACATCTGCTTGATGGCACACCACCTGTGCGGCTGGCTGTGCGGGACTGCCGGCTTATTCGCCAAGCCCAGTATGCTGGAAATTCTCTTGATCGCACTTTGTACGGTAGGCTGGATGAAGCAGCCACTCGGGCTAATCTAGATAGAAAGGGTCGCCCTAAGCGTGTGATGGCTTACTCTGAGCTGGGTCATGAGTGTCGTGCTTTTCTAGGATCTGTGAAGGCAGGGATTAACTACCCTTCCCCTGGAGGTGTTACCTTTGGTGGGATTGGGCGTAGGAACAATGATCTCCGAGGGTATCAGTATGTGAAGGTCCCTCTCAGTTTTGTTCCTGTTAGGCCTGATTTCGAGCTCGTTGCGAGTGTTGCGCGTTCCTTAGATCTCATTAGGAACTTAGATGATCAGCGCGCATATGATGCTGGCATTGCTGCCGAGTATTTTATGTCGGTTCGTGCCTCGTATGCTCCTGTGCCTGATCCTCTTGCTGCTGGACCCTCGGCCTCTCATGGTGAGTCTCGTGTAGATCCTGCACTGTTGGGTTTTAGTGCCCTGCCCCTGGAACGTCAGGAGTTCATGTGTCTCACTATGATGCTTGCGAACATGACGGATGCGATGGTCAATGTGTATCAGGATTTTGCCACTCCTCGGGATATCTTCTTGCATATCCGAAGACAGCGTTCTGATGCTCTTGCTGCTCGTGTCCCTCTCATGCTTGTTGAGCTTCGGCGTGCAACCATGGACAACTCTGAACCTGTGGATGTGTTCTTTCGCAGGGTCCGGGGCTTGTGCACTGACCTCCGCAGTGCGGGATACCCACAGCCTCAGCGCCATGCCATGCATACTATTATTAATGGCATCATGCACCCCCGCTTCGACTCTCTGCGGCTACAGTTTGGTCTCGCACTGCATCAGAACCAGCCTGTTGATTACTGGACCTGTCTGGCAGCATATCGATCATTAGATTTCTTGAACGTGTCTCTCCCTAAGTCTGATCCGAGGCATCCTGGTTGGTCCCGCGATCCTCCCCAAGTCCCTGCCAATGCTGCTTTTCAGCGTGGCAGGGGACCTGGTCCTCAGGGTTCCGGGACTACCAAGAGGCGCTTGGATTGCACTTGGGGCCCCTGTCTTTCCAAAACGAGCCACTCGGAGGACCGTTGCTGGACGAAACATCCGCACCTGCGAAAGGCCAAGGCTGGTGCACCGGGCATTGAACCCGTGCCCGTTGCCTTGGCCCTTCCAGGTTCGCTGACTCGCAAGCAGTTGTCCTCCTTGCAGGCTCAGATTGATGGGTACGCCATGTCCAAGAACTAGGAGGTACGCTCTGTCCTATTCTCTTGCACTACGAAGTTCTCTAACGTGTGTAGCCCTAGTCTTTCTGAGGGTGTCTGGCATGTGGACTCTGGAGCTGGAATGTCAATCACGGGTGATAAGTCTTTGTTCACTGTGTTTGAATCTTCTGCTGTTGGGCCTACGGTTCGATTTGGTGACGGGGTGATTCAACGGTCAGAGGGTAAGGGATCCATTGTGTTATGTAGTGATTGGTTACCAACATCAATCACTCTAACCAATGTTCTTTATATCCCTCACTGTCCGGTGAATCTCCTGTCAGTAAATGCTGTGGCTCATTCTCTCCACTGCCAGGTTTCTTTTGATAGTCTTAGTTGCACTGCCACTCAGGACTCTTCTGTTCTCTGGTCCTTCCCTGCCTCCAGTGATGGTGTGTACAAGTTTGCATGTAGGCCTTGTCACACCTCCAGTCGTTGTTTAAGAGTTGCTGACAATTATCCAGCGTTTGCACTTGATGTTGATGAGGACGGTGGAGTTGTTCTCCCTACCACTCCTGCATGGTTGTGGCATAGGCGGTTGGGTCATCCCGGCTATAGTGCCTTACACAAACTTGTCAAGAGTGGTATGGTTAAGAACTTACCCCTCAGTCTGGGTCAAGTGCAAAAGTTGGGTAAGATCCCATGTGATGCTTGTCACAAGGCCAAGGGCAAACGTCTCCCTTTTCCTAAAGAAAGCAAAACTGAGATCCGTGCACCTCTCCAACGACTTCACTTGGATATAATGGGACCAGTTCATATTAGGGGTCTGCGTGGGGAGTTTTACATCCTGTGCCTCATAGACCAATTCTCTGGCTTTGCTGAAGTATTGTGCTTGAGGACCAGGGATGAAGCTCCCTTAGCAGTCCAAACTATCATCCTCAGATGGTCAAATCAGCTGCAGGGGTTTGCCTTTAAGTGTCTGAGATCTGACAGGGCCAAGGAGTTTATAGTTAAATGGTTCGAGGATTGGCTGATATCGGTTGGGGCAGTACATGAGTTATCGTTGGTGTACACTGCCCAGCAGAACGCAACTGTGGAAAGGTATAATGGGGTCTTGCAGTCTATAGCTAGGAGTATCCACCTGGAATCAAAGCTAGCTAAGTCTTTCTGGCCTTATGCCTTCCTAGCTGCTTGTTACCTTCGTAACCGACTGCCCAATCAGGGACGCAAGACACCTTATGAGTTGTTTTATGGGGTGATGCCTGATGTGTGTTGTTATGTGTGTTTGGATGCCCCTGCTATGTCACGTTAGTCAATGGGAAGAAACGTAACAAGCTGGACGAAAGGGCGTTATCTGGTAGACTGGTTGGGTATTCTCTGGTGAGTAAGGGTTATTTTATTTGGGTTCCTAAGTTGCGCCAGGTAGTAGAGAGTCGTGATGTACTCTTCTATGAACAGTTTAGCTATAACTGTATTCCTGGGCTTCCTCCCTATGACGGGTCGCCGTATGTTTCTAGCATCCCTGCCGCTATCAACGGACACATGCCTAAGGCTGCGGGCCATTCCTTAGATCCTTTGCTTTCCCCAATTGTTGACCACTGTCCTGGCCATAGGATGATTCTGCGTCCCAGGTCAGGGGCTGCTGGTACTGTATTGCGTGAGAATGCACTGGGCGGGCGAGGTTCTGCAGTTCCTACGGATAAAATCTTAGCCGAATCTCAGGGGGTCGCCAGGCCCTCCTCTGCGTCAAATTCCGTCGGTGAAGCTCTAGGATTACGACAATCTCAGATCATAGTGGAGCCTCTTATAGGTCCATTGTCTAATAGTCACCCTGCTCCAATCATCTTGGATGGCTCGAAGGGGTTGGTGAGCGCTTCGCCTCCTGCCGTTCCTGATAGATTAATTGGGAGCCCGGGTGATGATGTAGCCTTTGCCGATAGTGCAAGTGATGATCTTGATCATTGATCAGGCTCCGATACTGCGTATGGCTGGGGTGTTCCGGTCGACCCAGGCTTCGTTGAATTAGAGGCAAATAAGGCCGGCCCTGTTCAACCAGGCAGTAGTTCTGCACTGGGGGCTCTACTACCGGTTACTGCTGATACTGCTGATATCCCCGCTGCTCATGTACAAGTAAACTGCTTGTACGTGGGAGCATCTGTTGCCCCCTCCACTGAACTAACCTATAAAGCTGCCATGCTCCCTACCAACCCTGACAAGGATCAATGGCTTCTTGCTATGAAGGATGAGATGGCTTCCCTACATGCCCATGGTACTTGGGTACTCACTCCACAGCCTCGTAAGCAAAAGATCCTGTCAGGCAGGTGGTTATTTGTGAAGAAGATTGGGGTTGATGGTTCTATACGCTTCAAGGCACGTTTTGTGGTACGTGGCTTTCTGCAACGTCCTGGGCTGGATTTTCATGACGTATATGCCCCTGTCTCCTCTAAAGCAGGTCTTCGGGTGCTCCTGGCTGCCATCACTCATAGAAATATGTTTGTTCGGCAGCTGGACATCAAAACTGCATTTCTGAACGCTAAGCTGGAACCTGGTCTGGATCTGTACTGCCGCCAGCCTGAGGGCTTTCAGCACCTTGGTCCCAACGGTGTTCCCCTTGCTCAAGTCTCTTTATGGATTGAAGCAGGCACCCAGGGCTTGGAGTAGGGATGTCAAGCGGGTTCTGGTTGCACACGGCTTCACTATGTGCAAGGCTGAACCTGCTCTGTATTTTAGGAAGGATTCTGATGGTGGGTGGAGCTATGTTCTGACCTATGTTGATGATTTTATCTGTGCTTTTAGTGAGCTGGATAGGTATGTGTTGCTTATCCAGGCTATGGAAAAGGCTGGCTGGGAGGTCAAAGAGATGGGTGTTCCGGTTCAGTTCCTCTCTTTGGACATGCATGTTACACTTGATTCTGAAGGCAGGTGTGTTCAGATCAACATCTCTCAGCACACCTACATTGTTGATCTTGTGGAGCAGTTTGGTCTTACTGATGCTGCCCCACCCAGGTTTGCTGCCCCCATGGCCAAGTCCACCGTTTCTGACGCCCCTGGATAACCCCTGCCGTCTAATAGCCAGTACCTCTCTCTTGTGGGTGCTTTGCTATACCTGGCTACTTGCACCAGGCCTGATATTTCTTTTGCTGTGAGCTACCTGTCCAGGTTTTCTGCTCACCCTACCGTCCCTCTCTGGGGGGCTGCCAAGCGGTTGCTCTTGTATTTGAGAACACATTCCCACCTGGGTCTCACTTACACCCACAACCCTGAGTTCTCTTTTACTGTCTTTAGTGACTCATCCTTTGCTGATGATGGGTCTGACAGGCGGTCTCAGACTGGCTTTGCTGTGCTAGCTGGGGGGTGCATAGTGAACTGGATGAGCAAGAGGCAGCCTACTGTTGCCATTAGCTCTAGTGAGGCTGAGTATCAGGCCCTGTCCCAGGCTGCCAGGGAGGTACAATGGTTGAAGAAATTGAGGGTGGATCTGGGTCTGCCTTGTGCTTTGGTTACCATTCAGGGTGACAACTTAGGGTCTCTAAGTTGGGCCAAAGACTGGCAGCTCCTGCCTCGCAGCAAGCACATTGATGTTATTCATCACTACATCAAGGAGCTGGTGGAGGATGGTTCACTGGATGTTGCCTATGTTAACACCGTGGATAACTGTGCTGACCCCTTCACCAAGCCCCTTGATCCTGCTGTGTTCTGGAGGTTTGTCCGCATGTTAGGTATGACCGCTTCTTCTTAGGGTCATCCTTGCATTTGGTCATATTAGTTTCTTTTCGTTATCAAAGTTTGGCATTAGGTTCCTATTCCCGGATCGGGTTTTCTATACCGTTGTTACCCATTTTTGATATTAGTTTTTCCTCTCTTTCTAGCTTGGCAAATTGTTTTAGATTTTTTTGCCTTGTTTCATTCCTTCCTATAACCCTTTGGGTTCCATTTGAAGTTCTCTCGATTTTTTCGGAGTTCTTTGATTTTTTTTTTTTATATATGTTACATATAGTTCTATGTCCCCAGTGCCATAGGTGGAGAGGTAGTATTGTATGTCACCTGTGTCATAGGTGGAGTGTCAGCATGAATTGCGGTGCTCTCACGCGTTTTATGACTTGGTGACTACTTATGTACTTCCTTAGAACTATCGGCCCAGACAGTGTTTCTGTCTGTACTGTGTCAGCTTCCCGTAGACTGTGTCATCCTTCATGACACGGTGACAGCTTCCTGTTGACTGCGTCATCGGTCTCTCACTGACACACTCTGTATAGCCGGTGCCTGGCTTAAGTTTCCTGACTTAGGGTCTAGTCAGGTTACAGGCATCCGCCTCTCCCACCGCTGGTGTTCTTTGGCGTCCGCCTGTCCTTGTAACGCTATTCTTGTCTCCGTGTATAGATTGGCGCGTCTGTCTCCGCTGCATACATCTCTCTCCACTCTTCGAAGTGCTTTCTAGCTGATAGTTTCCTCCAAAGCTGGAGCACAGGCCTCCCAAGAGGTGCTGCTAGGAGGTCTAAATCTGAATCGGATATTTTGGCAACGAGGAAACTCGTTGAAGCGGACCCGCACTGCATGCGTCCGGCAACTGCACCGGAAGTCTGTCCTTCCGCAAGCGGTTCGGACACGAGCTGACCAAAGCAGCGCGTTTACTTGCTCCACAGTCTCCTTCATTCCTCTAGTGAAGTAGAAGTGTCGCATGCCTTCAGCGGGATGGGCCGTGAGATAGCTGCAGGCATGCAAACATGGGGCCATGGGGGGGGGGGGGGGGGGGGGGGGGGGGGGGGCAAGGATGTATGCATGCAGACGGAGCGAATGGATGCGGCGCAGCGAATTGATGAGGAGAGAGCAACGAAAATCTAGCTTGCAACTTCGCAGTTTCACAACTGTCGCAAGAAAACGAAGAGGGATAAAAACAACAACTGCCAATCAATCAAATCGCAGCCCACCTTCTCTAAGAGCAGCAACGCAGGCGCAAGCGCGCAGGCAGATAGTTAGACGCAGAGAAGACGCAGAGTTCCAAGAGCAGCAACGCTGATGTAGAGCAGCAACGCTGATGTGGGAACAAGCGCACAGGCGCTAGACAGACTTAGAGAGAGAAACAAAAACAAACCCTCCCCCAAACATACTCACGCACATAAATACCCCTCCCCTAATGGGCGCGCCCCGGAGTTGCTGTTCGCATTTGCTGTTAGAATTTGTCCAAAGAAGCTGCGCCAGCTTCTCATTAATGTCACTCTATGCTCATCCAGCGTGTCCATTCGCGACCGGCTTGAAGACGCGAATAGTTGTACAATAGGAGGTCGGGGTGGGGGGGGGGGGTGGGGGTGGGGGGGGCAGGTAGCGGCAGGCCACCCCCGAAGCGGGCCTGCCCAGTCGGGGCATGCCTCCCGTCCGCACCCACGACTTCGCCCGTCCTCTTCCTTTCTTGATCCTTTCTCTCCTGATACTTTGCATCAAGCTTATACGTGTTTCACACGTTACATTTGGTTTCGGAGCCTGTTTCTTTCCCCCTCACAATTTTTTCCCGCTATGTCTGCCTCTAACGCTATGGACCACGATGGTCACGCTGACGACGACCTCGATTCGTCCTCCACTTCTGAAATTATCCGCATCGCCAGAGCATCTGCGCCTGCAGACGCTCACATTTTGGTTGACCAATACAAGGACGCGATTAATTCCTCCAGGAAGCAGCTGCCTATGTCGACTCTCCTACTCCACCAAGCTGCTGTGGACCTCATCCGCAAGGACGAGGATGAGAAGCAAGGCAGCCCTCGCCACCGCTGCTCTGCTGGCCTCACTCGCCGAGGCTCGGGCCCAGGCCGCTGTGCCTTCCCCTCTCCAGGCCATGGAGGCCCTGATGGCCCAGATGGCCTCCGTCATTGCGGTAATAGCACCGAGTAGTACCCCTCGTTCGACGAAGATGACGATTAGACCGTGTCTATGGACGGGCACTGACGATAAGAAACTCCCTAGAGGGAAGGTTTGGTGGCACACGTTGAACTTGTTCTGTGAGGTCAACGATATGAAGGACACCAAGTTCTTGGCCTATTTCTTTGGGGGCACTGCTTCGGATCGGTTCTTTCATCTTTGCAATGACCCTGCCCGCCCTCACGAACTCACTTGGGAGGAAGCCGAGACCGCTTTCCTCTCCTATTTCGACCCAAAGTATGGGAACGACGATCTCGTTGCGACCCAGCGCTTGCACTCCCACGCTATTACGCAGACCGACTCTGTTCGACACTATGCCCAGGTGTTCCTCACCGAGGTCCGAATCGCTGGTGGTCTCGACCTAAAATCCCAGCTCGTCCTGTTCCGCCTTGGCCTGAAACCGACTATCGAATGCCGATGCCGCTCACACCCTACCAATTACCGTTTCGACTCGCTTGACCAAGTCATTGACCTCGCCTCCACGGTTGAAGACCGCCTAGCCACAATCGCACTACCATATCTGACACCTGAAACCTCTGCTCTTGCCACGCAGTCCCACGCAAAGCCTAAGAGCACTCAGGCTCACGGCAGGCCGAGGCCGGCTGGTGCCCCCGAGGGCTCACGCATTCAGGCTCACGGCAGGCCGAGGCCAAATCAGTAAACTGTTCGATCTGTACCGCTGTGTTCTTGACTCGGGTACGACATGACGGAGACACGAGTCCCACAACGATACTTGGGCACGTGCTCTCAAGATTATTTTCCGATGGGCACAATGAACAATTACATGATCTTATGATACTACTCAATCAATCTCTTCGCTACTCAATCAATCTCTTCGCTACTCAATCAATCTCTTCGATACTCAATCTCATCGCTAATCAATCTCTTCGCTACTCCGCTCCTTAATTCTCGCATTCCTTGCACATCCCGCCAATCAATTTCGCGCAACAATCTTATTCCCGCTTCACCATCCCTAGTGCTACCCTCTCCTGCCGCCTACACCTCCTGCCGCCTACACCTCCTGCCGCCTCCACCTTCTGCCGCATCCCCCGAGCCTGCCTGCGGACGTTGTGCCGGATTCATCTGCACAACCATCTGCGGCGCTGCCAGTGGTTCCTCCTAATTCGTCATCCCCTGGGTAAGTCCCCTACCGGCCACCTCCTCGGAGCTCAGCCGAGACCATCTATACCGGCATCGCCGAGACCTTCCCTTCCCTTTCACCTTTCTCCTGACTCTTACCTCTAACCTCTGCCTGCCTCTCTGAACCTCTCGCCAGGCTTCCTTTCTCAGACCTTCCTGACCCACTCCCTCTCACCGAACGCGCATCTGAATTTTGGCAGGCCCGATCTCGATCCTTGGCAGGCCCTACATCTTGTTTCCGGGATCTTGACAGGCCCACCCACCCACACACCGATCCCCTCTTATCGCTCCCCCCTTCCGTCTGGGTCCACACTTCTCCCTGTTTTTCCTTCCCCTTGACCCCGCCCCCCCCCGGTCCCCTTGCCTTCTCTTGCCCCCTCTCCTGCCCCCTCTCCTGCCGTTCCCTGCCCTCCTCTCCCACGCGTACCTGACCCTCCCTCGTGCGCACACCCCCAATTATACCAGCCCCTCCCCACTACCTCCCCCAATTCTCTCCATGGTACGTCCTTCCCGCTCCCACACCCGCCTCCTCCCCCCTCCTTCATCTCCTCCTCCTCTTACTGCCCCTACCCGCTACCTCCCCCAATTATACCAGCCCCTCCCCACACTCCCGACGTATCCCCCCACCCCCCCCACGTTCTCTCCAACCCCTCACCCTCCCTCCAACCTTCTACTTCCTTCCCCCCTCCAGCCCCCCTACCCACCCCCTCTTACCCACCCACTTCTCCCATCTCCCTCTCCCATCCACCTCATATTACCCGCCCACCACCTACCACACATCCCCCCCCTCACACCTTCCAACCCCTACCCCTAACCCCCCCCACCCTCCCCTCCTCCCCCCTATTGCTACCCACTACTTTTTACCCTCTCCTCCAGTTTCTCCTCAAGCATCCAGCTTCCAGTCTCTATTTCCCTCCGTCTTGCTTCCTTTCTCACACCTTCTCTCTTTTCACTTCCCCTATGTCCCGTCATCTGCTTTATTTTACTCGTATTTTCCTCCACTTATGTACCTATGCCAACCTTCCAACTTTTTGTGTCCGCTTCTGCCTCCCCCCCTCCAAATGGTTCCACCCTCGGTCTCTATTTTTTCTATTTTGGCCTTTCTCTCTTCTCCCTCGCCCTGTGTCCCTTATTTTGCTTTTATGTCCTCGTATTTTCCGCCCATTCTGTAACAACTCCTACCTCCAAACCCTTAGAGTTAGCCTCTGCCTTCCCACCTCCAAGTGGATCCACCCTCTGTTTTCCTTATCCATTTCTCTTCTCCTTACCCACCTCTCCCTTCCCTTCACCCTTATCCTCTCTCTCCTCCCTCTCTCTCGCCCTCCCTTACCCCCCCCCCTCTTCCCCCTTCCACGACTCGCCCTCACCAACCACCCATCCTTCCCTCCCCCTCCCTTTTCTCTCTCCCCCTTTCACCCTCTTTTTCACCCCACCACCTTCGACGCAGCCAGCACCGATTCCAACATGCACGCCTCCGTCAAAACTATTTACCGCCTTTCCCGCACCCCACACAACCCTTTTTGCTTCTCGCCTACGCTTATTTCTCTCTTCCCCACACCATTCCACAAGGGTACCCCACCACCACCTAATACCATTCCCACTCATGCTTCCACAACCACGTACCCACCTAACACCCATTCCCACTCCCTCCACCCCCCCCCCCAACATCCCCTCGGCGGGCGTCCCATCCCTTCCAATAACCCCCACCACACGACGCACACGTTCTCGTCGTCAACCCACCTCCCATCTACCCTGCTACTATGAAACCCAAAAGCTCCAATTCTGCATTGTACACGCCTTCAACATGCTTCTTGGCTACCCTGCCCCTCGAACACAACTGCCCTCCTCAACTGGTTGTACCGCACAATCTACCCACCCCCTCCACGAAGCTCATCGACCTTGTTGGTCACCATTCACTGCAAACCCCCTCTTCCACCCCGTCACTGGCAACTTTACCATCGGCATTCTTGTCTTTGGCTCTTCGCCACCACCACTACAAATTACTTCTAGTTCCTTGTACCCCTTCACGTCTTACCACAACCATTCTTGACACCCTCCTCGCAGGACTACCCACAATCCCCAACCCACGGCTTCCTAGTCAAAACCAGAGAACCATATAACCACCTCACAACCCTTCGACGAGTCAACGGCACCTGGTATTGGCTTGACAGTGAACGACCTGGCCGTCTTCACCTATCCCAAACCCTTGACTCCTTCCACCACACTGCCCACTACATGTACGTCCTCCTTCCCGCCACTACCCTCCTCGACTGTCCCGCTGCAGCTCCTTTCCAACAAGTTCATTTTGACCCAATCGTTCCCCCTAACCCCTTCTTCTTCAACACCCTTCCCGCTTACCCCCCCCTCCCTCCCAAACACACCCTCCTGTTCCGCCTCCCACACTCCTTCCTGCTCTTCACCCACCTTCCCCCCACATCCAGACACCCCTCCACAACCTCCCTCTATCTCTCCTCCCATGCCCCACCCCCCGACCCCCTCCACAACCTCCCTCTATCTCTCCTCCCCTGCCCCCCCCCCAGTACCCCTCCTCCCCCCCCAGTGACACCTCGCACCCCTCGCCTCCCCCCATCAACACACTCTACCCCCTACCCTTTCCCTTTGCAACTTGGACACATGTGCGGCCTTCGCTCCCACACTCCACGGCCTCTCCGCCCTCCTCCTTCATCAAATTTGCTCCCCACGTCTTCTTTGGGCAAGAAACCCATTTATTTTTCCCATACGGTACTTCCCGTCACTTCACAAAAAGTATTCTTGCTACACAAAACCTTCTTGATATTATTTCTCCGTACCCTGTCCTATCCCACACTTAATGACCCCCATCTGCCTACGCTTCTGGACCTACCACAACCAAATTCCCGGCTTGGAATGTCGCTCTGTGATCACACACCACTCCTTGCTATCCCCCTCCACGCTTCCTTCCCCTCCCCATACCTCCCCCAGTCTCCCTCGTCACATCTTCCTCTCCACACCACACACCACCACCCACCACCCCTCCTGCTCACTCTCCAAACCCCATCCCCCCTTCCGCCCTCAAGCTCCAAGCTGGCAATCTCCACAGACCTCACCATCCCTAGCGATTGCCCTTCTCAACTCCCTCACACTCTCACAACTTCTCTCCTTACCACCATTTTCCCAACGGACATGCGCGCACCTCCCCCTGCCCCATCCACATACGCACGCCACTTTTCGCTTCGGGCGCCCTCCACTGCCCACGGACTCCCCTTCCCACCCTGACCTCTCAATGTAATACATCCTCACACAAAGCCCTTCCTATCATCTCACACCTGCCTACTCGTACTACCCCGTTCCCCCGCACTGTTCCCATCTTCCTGTGTACTCCTCGCTCGGTCCAACGGAACTAAACCGCTCTGATCCGTACCCGTCGCCTCCAAACCTCGCCCAATCCATTATCTCCTCATCCATCGACTATACTTTCACACATGACCGACGGACCCCC
>JACBWV010000730.1:3906132-3936981 GCA_013435795.1 Chlamydomonas sp. ICE-L | reverse complement strand
GGTGCTAGCGTGTGTCTGGTCTGATCTCTCTGTGGTAGGAAGATAGCGTTGCTTATTATCTACCTACCTACGACCTACCCCCCACACACGAACCACACGCCACCACAACACACACACACACAACACACACACGCACACCACACATACACACCCACACCCTCCGTACCTGTCCATGGCTCCCGTGGTGCAGCTTGTTTCTTGAGTCTGATCTCCTGTTTGGATGGTTCGCCCGAGACCTCGGGAAAGTCTAGGTTTGTGAGGTTCACCACGGAGCGCACGATGGCTGTCATGAAAGTAATGGCGGAAGTGAAGAGGCAAGTAGCCACAGCTGCGCCGATGGTCTTGTCAGCTGATGAACCATCCAAGAGCTCACTGACGGTTTTGATGACCTCCAGAATGCCTGCAACATAGTCACAGAGGCAGTATTTTTACATTAAAATGGCATTTTAGGAGCATTTGACGCCTCTGTGTGAGGTTCACCACGGAGCGCACAATGGCTGACATGACAGTAATGGCGGAGGTGAAGAGGCAAGTAGCCACAGCTGCGCCGATGCCCTTGTCGGCTGATGAACCATCCAAGCACTCACTGACGGTTTTTATGACCTCCATAATGCCTACAACATAGCCGGAGGCCTTTTTTGTGTATTTGTTAGTGTTGTTTTAGTGTTTGTTTATCGCCTCCAGAATCCCTGTAACGCAGCCACAGCTGCACCGATGTTCTTATTGGCTGATGAACCATCCAAGCGCTCACTGACGGTCTTGATGACCTCCAGAATCCCTTCAACATAGTCAAAGAGGCGGTATTTTTAGTGTGTGTTTTAGTGTTTGTTTTGGTGTTTGTTTATGACCTCCAGAATCCCTGTAACGCAGCCACAGCTGCACCGATGTTCTTATCGGCTGATGTAAACCTCAAAGCGCTTCTGACGGTCTTTGATATCTCCAGAAACCATGCAACATAGGCGGTATTTTTGTCGGGTTGTATGTTTGTTTTATGGGTTTGTTTAGTGTTGTTTTGGGTTGTTTATCACATCAAGAAGTACTGCACCTAGTCAAAGGGCGGTATTTTTAGTGTTTGTTTAGTGTTTTGTTTAGTGATTTGTTTTGGTGGTTGTTATCACCTCCAGAATCCCTGTAACCCAGCTTCAGCCGTACCGATGATCTGTACGGCTCATGAACCATCAAGCGCTCAATGACGGGTTTGATGAACTCCCGAATGGCCTACAACCTACGCCAGAGAGCAGATTTTTTAGTGCTTTTTTTATCGTTGTTTTGGTTGTTTGTTATGACCTCCAGAATCCCTGTTAGGCAGCTTCAAGCGGACACCGTGTCTTATGGCTGATGAACCAATCACAAGCGCGTCACTGACGGTCTGATGACCTCCAGAATCCCTGCCAAACATAGCCGGAGGCAGTTTTTTTTTTTATGATAAGTTTTGCAACATAGGCACATAGGAAGAGCTTTTATGTTAAAAGTACCTGGAAGATACTTACCGTACTTACTGTAAATGAAAAGTAAGGCCAAGTAGCAGTAAAGTTAAGAAGGCCAGGTCAGGGGGGGGCAGGAATACAGATTTTGGACCGCATTTTCAAAACGGTGTACGATTCGATGGGAGTTTGAATTGTGGATGTTTCAAACATAAGGAGGGGAGAAAAACTGACAAACAGTCTTTACCAATATAATATTTGGGCCGCTTGGTTCAAAACAACTTTGGACCCCTAAAACTTCCTGTCAACTTATTTTGAGTACAAACAAAGTTTGAATCATCTCTGAGGATAAGCTCTATTTAAAGGGAAGACGAGGTACGGCAAGCTTTTTCCCTGCCCCCCACCCCTCCACCCCACTCCACCCCACCCCTGGGCCAGGTTTCAGTACAGTTAATAAGGCCAGGTTGTAGGAGAGACAGGAAAAGACATACAGGCTAGGTCTTAATAAGGTTGAGCACCACATGTTCACATTTATTGTGCTAGTTTGCACTCCGTACTGCTTGCCCCCTTTTGCTCCATGTGCTCCCTGTACTGCTTGCTCCCTGTGCGTCACATTTGCACTCGTACTGCTTGCTCCCTGTGTTCCCTGTTTCAACCCTTAGGCACCCAACATACATGCAGGCAAACTACATGCATGGCACGAGGCATACGAACAGGCAGTTGTCCCACCCTGACAAAGACATGCAAACATGCATGCAGGCAGTAGTGCATGCAGGGAAAAGAAAAAAGCAATACGCAAGTCGGCGTGATTTAGAAAGCTGCCCAAAGGGGTCATCAGACAACACCATCAAACCGGGGGGGGGCCTAGGGGGGGCGGTACCCCCCACGATAGCCTGTGGAAGGAGTGCTGGAAGAGTGGGTGGCGAATTCCATTCCCCCTCTGGTACACACGATGGTGTTGTGTTGAAAACAGTACATGCAGGGCAAACATACATGCATGTACGAGGTACATTCATGCAATACACACATGCACACTCGAGGGGTCCGACCCACCTGTTGCTTCCAAGCCGACCTCCCCGCCCTTTAGCTAGCAGGGATGCGAAGTGCGGACCGTCTAATAGGGCATCACGGGACGTTCTCTGAAGATGAGCCTTTATAGTCCCCTGAAAGGCGTTGCGTTGCGATATACTTGCTTCTGCGCACATGCTCCTGCTTCCACTCCGGGAGGGCCGAGCAACCTCGCGCGCTCGCATCACAGAATATCTCATGGGGCGCGGCTAGCGAGGAGGGGGGGGGGGGGGCGGGTGGGGGGGGGAGGCTACTGTCTCATATCTAGACTCAATGCGACCACCAGCTCCAGTGCTTCGGAGGTGTATGCCTGCTGTAGCTACACATGTGATTGCCACTCTGTAGTCAGTGACTTAGGAGGTGGAGTTAGCGTCTATTACTGTCCTTGTTTCTGCTATGTCCGACAGGCTGTGAGTGTGAGCTGCTGAAGGCGAAAGAAAACCATGTATCAAACCACAAACCGAACCTTCAGGGGTGGGGGCTGGGGGGGGGGGGCCGGGGGGGCGGGCTTGCCTGTGTTCCGAGGAGGGTTATCGGACAGCGTGTCGAGTGGGGTGGGGTGGTTCAGAGGATTGGATCAATAATATACTTAGGCAAACACTGGGTAAACAGAATGGTACGGATGTTGTTGATATCGCCGAAGACGGCAATCAGCCTTAATGGCTGGAGCCATGGAAAGAAGTTCAAATTCTGTTGAGTGGGTTTGCAGATTAGTCGTTTGGGAGGATCAAGGGGGCGGTGAGGTTTAGAAGGTCTTGACCTAGGTCTTGGCTGGGCAGCTTTCCGAAGGTCCTCGCTCGGATATTGGGCGAAGACAGAAAGACAAAAGGCGCAAGGAACGGGTTGATCTAGGCGCTTTTCGTCCAGTGCCTGGGCCACAATCCGGACTAGGTGTGCGCTTGTGCGGTCAACTTTCGCAAGTCAACTCGTGGAACAACGGAAACAACGGAACTTATCAGAAGTTTGGTTTGAAATTCGAACCCTTACTTCTCCGCTAGAATTTGATCAACATATGAGATTGTACATGACTACTTGTACGCAAGGCAATTCTGAAGAGACTTTTATGGGAACGCTTATCATTGTCGGGAACCGGCATTATTACTGCACATTCATCTGATGGTGCCCAAATACGAGTATTAATATTATATGATTTCATACAAATTGCATCATATGACATTGTACTCAAATGGTAACTTTAGCCTACTCAGACTGCCGGCATCATATGATATCCACCCCCTATATAGATGTGTGTTTGCTAATGGGTTTCGAATACCGGTAGCAACAGGTTTCTATTTCAACTTAAATATCACAAGATGTAACAATTAATAAAAAAACTAATAAAACACTCAAATCGAGGATTCGAGGAAGAGAGCATCGCCCAATATATATCATGTGGTATCATATTGCCGTTCCCTAGACAATTGGCGTATCGAAAACATGGGAGTGACCTGGGAGTGGGAAGGAGTAAGCTGCAGAAGCGACAGGTCAACTACTGAGGTTGGGCCGAAGCCAGGAGAGGGTTACCGCATACCGTATTTGTAAAAGCCAAAGGGTACTTTGATAGGAGATAATCAGCAGAACGACTAGCAGAAATAAGTTGTTTGATATTTCAGTATTTCACCTGTCTACTACAACGCAACGCAATGGCATTTTGACTGTATTAGCAGGATGTGTGAGAGGCTGGATTATTAGCCCAGTATGGCACTTATGGAATAATTGTAGTACACACATGGTCCCTCTCTGTGTGCTCAGCATGTCCACAGCGAACCAAGCAAAGCCAACATCAGTCCTCAACATTGCTGTTAACCAGGAAGGGTAGGACCAAAAAAAAACAGGAGGGAAAAAAAGGCCCAGACCCCCGGCAGTTCCCGGCCAACCCCTCGTTGCACGTTGAACTTGAATACACTGAAACGAACTTGTGGCGATATGACTTACCGCGATTTCTTCCTGCTCCCTTCAAATGAGGGTTTCAATGCCAAAAGCATGGGGGTTGGTTATGGGCCTCAGGCGCGTTGGTTGGAAGGCATGCCATGCTTCTGTACCGCTTGTCAAGCTTGCCTTGGGATCCAGAACGCCAGGCGGGGCATGCGACGTCAGGTGGCCAAAAGGGGTGCAACATCTCCAGCCCCATTGCCATCCGGATAGAAATTCGCGTCCTGTCAGGTCCTTGGTTTGAGTAGAGTTTAGTGTCGATTCAGAGACAGTCGCGCCTGACCTGGAAAAGGTCAGCATCATGTGAAAAGGAAATCAGTTATAAGTTTTGAACTGAAACTCAACTCGACCCCCCCCGGCTTCGCGACCCCAATGCGCGGGCCGACCGCGATTTCCTCAATTTCATCGGGCGCCTGCCTCAACCACACTATACCTTCCGTCCATGCTCCTGATTTGAACACTACCGCAACTCCAACCTGTACCAAACTCCGCCCGATAAATCAATGAACTCCCGGATTTACTGCGTCTTAATGGAACCTCTGCATGTAATCCATGCCCAACAAAAATTATGCGCGCATCTTCCTCTTGCACCACAACGAAAACCAATATTTAACTGTGATTGCTGACTGCGCTCCCTCATTGAAAACACTGCTCGGCATCTTCTTGCGATTAAAGTCTGCGAGCATATAAACCTGTCAAGCATCTTGATCTGGCGGCCAGCAACCCTCGCGCACCAGTGTGGGTCCGAGCCGAAAGAGCATGTGGAAGCCCCCCTTGTCGCCTGGCACTGCCTGAAAAAAACTAGGACAACGGTGAGATGCGCTTTTGCTGCGGCAATCAACAAAGCATGCGGCACAATGCTTGCAGCTCCTGCTGCTGATGGTTGGCATCATCCCTGGTTTGTCCTTAACCAAAACTTACCCAAAATCATGAATACCACACACTCAGTTGTGCTACTGGCTTGTTGTGTTTGATCGATATGGCACTATTAGCCTTAGGCTACTCACCATATCGCGGGAGAAGAAAGCTTGGGTAGCTAACCCTCTGGACCCGACACTATATAGGATATATGGTTGCAATCAATGGGTGAAAGACATGTGTAACGACATGCTCCATGCCCCTTTACCAAAGTTGTTTTTGGACACACCTTGTTTCCCAGTTTTTTTACACACCTTGTACACGGGCGACACTCGTACAGATATGCACCATACTGAACACAAACTTTTAGCTCTAGGGATGACTGACTATGTTATTTGTCCTAAATTTGGACTGAGAAAGTCGAGCCCGGCATACGGCTTGACCTTCCTTGTTCAAATCCAAATCACGGCTCTTAAATTGCCACAAAGAGACTTGGAGCGTGTACAGGATTAAAAAACATATAAATGGCTTGATAAAAACGCATGAGGCACAGTGGGGAATGCCTCAGGATAGCTCCCAGGCCCGCGTTAAGGTACGTAATGGTCGGCCCCCAGGGGGACAGACCTATGCGATACTTACGCGATTACGTGAGTTTGTTCAAATCTTCAACTCTTCACATATTCAAACTGTTTCACATCTTATTTATTTCACCCAAGGAATGACCGGTCAAAATTGCCGGTTAATCTGACTGGCTTGAAATCTTTCCGACTGACTATTGTTCAGATTTAAGTCGGGGGCGGATACCTGAGGGGCCACTTTTCGTGTATGTATCTCAGGGTTGCGGCCTGTGGACGCGGGCGTTTTCATTTGTCGGTTTCCCTTCCTGTCCTGTGGAGCTCAGTTAGGGACCTGGAGAAGTCTACGATTTGCCTGAAGGAATTCGCTCTCAGTGACTCTTGTAGATCATGAACATCAGGATGTGCTTGCGTCTTGGACAAGGACATCTGCCGTCCGCACGTAGTTCATGTAGGTGCGATTAATAAGTAGTAGTCAACCTGTAAGCATCGGGAGTTGACTGCACCTGCTCCCATGGAACTTAGGGACGTCAGTGAGCTCATAAGTTCATTAGCCGTACAGGCACGAAGTGGAATAATAATGGCCTGCCAGGCTAACAGTTGATTCTTGACCCTCAATATTAAATGCTTGGCATCCATCACCAAGGGGCTTGCCACTGCGCTGACGACATTACACCACCCCGGAAGCCGACCTCCAGGGGGAAACCGCCGGGCCCCCTACATTTGTTGTTTGTTACAGTCCAGGGGGGGTAGCAACTAGGCAATGGATTCTCACAACCTGGAAGTAGGAGGGTTAAAAATGGAATGAGATGAGGAAGAGGTCTCTCAAAATGAAATGATGAGGGTCTAAAAGGAAATAGGAGTGTTCATATGGATATTGGGGAGTGTCTAGTCCAGGTCTAGAACTGGAATTATTAGGAGGTTCTGCTGGGAATTAGGAGGGTCTAACATGGATTGAGGGTCTAAGAGCGAATTGGGAGGGTTCTAACCTGAAATTTGGAGGGTACTGAAAGGACATTTGGAGGGTCTCTACAGTGATGACATTAGGAGGGGTTCGACATGGAATTGGGAGAGTCTAAAATGAAATCGGGAGGGTCTAAAAAGAAAAAGTACTGATGAACTGAACCCCAAACAATTTTTCGAGGGGACTCTGCTACAGTGATAGCTTATTTGTAGTACTCAGATCTCTCTATTCAGGGCCACATTTGGTTGTACAAGTGCACCATACTCTCTCAAATATTGTACTAAATAGCTTAGCTCTAGGGTTTAGGGTTAAGGTTTAGCTAAGCTTATTATACAAGATTTGGGAGAGCAAGGTACTCAACAGAATCCTGAACAAGGGTTCCCAAAGCCCCAAGTAAAAAAATGTTACAGCCAGTCTAGGCTGTAGGATCAATATCAGCCTTTTTCTCATGGTAGTCTGTAGCAGAGGTTGAGCAAACTTTGCGGATAAATTGAAACTTTGACAACAGGAACAAAACAAGAAAATAATAATCGACAGAAAATAATAAAATATAAAAAAATGTTCCCCCGGGGCAAACACTTGCAACTAGGAGGTGTGTAGTGCTAGGCAGTAAAGTACAATCAAAGGAAATACATCAATATAACTTTGATGTCAGTCAAATCGTGAATTCCCGTGTCAATTTGCTATTGGGCACAAAGAAGGCCAGTTCATCCCCGATTGTTTGGGGTTCAATTCATCAATGCTATTACTTTAGCAATTCACTAGCACGGTGGGTAAGTCCTTTAGCCTATGGCCAACCCCGTAAACACATGTAACACATACAAACACTGTACACAATGCTCACACGTACAAACATGTCCATTCTTGCACACACACGCACACATACAAGCACATGTGCAAACACATGTACACACAGATGTGCAGATGCTGCGATGGCTCTTGATGACACATAATATGACAAGCACACATACAAGCATGAACAAACACGTGTACACACATATGCACAAATATGTTGACAGATGTGCAGATGCTTGTGATGGCTCTTGATGACACATAATATGGCACACACTCAAAACATACCATCTCAGTACAAGCACAGGGTACACACAGATGTGCAGATGCTGTTGTGATGCCTCTGACGGGGACACATTAATATGGCACATGCCCACACTTACAAACATGTGCACAACACATGTAACACACATGCTCCCACGTACACACATGTGCATAACGCAAGCACACACACAAAACAATTCAAGAAGCCAGATTGGACATTTAATATTTAAATGTGCGCGACATGTGGGAAGATTTGAGGATGCAGATGCTGCGATGGAGGAACGGGCAATACAATAATTGGTAATGACAGAGCGGCGATGGCTGTGATAGCGGAAATTCAAGCTAGCAGATGTATACTTATTAATACTTACTCGTGGAAGACTTTTGTGTATGCAGATAATGCGATGTCTTGGGTAGTGTCTTGGGTAGTGTCTTGGGTAGTGGGCGATACTTGACTCAGATTTAATATTTATTATACAAAACATTTTTGTATGCAGATGATTGCAGTGGTCCCGAGAGTCATAGATCATTCTTTACTCTAGATTTAGACATTCCAAATATTTAAATGTGGCAAGATTTTTGTTGCATTGCAAATGATGCGATGAGGCAGTCAAGGGAATTCAGCCGCAAATTAAATGGATCTTTTTAATATTTACGATTAAACATGTCCACGCATCCAGATGAGTGTATGGCTTCAGAGTGCATTTGAGCTGCAGATTTGTATATTTTGATATGAACGTGTATACTTGCATGACAGAATGATGTGATGGCTCGAGCACAACTCAAACTTGCCGATTTGATATTTTCATATTGTGAGTATAAAATTCATGCATGCAGATGAGGAGAGGCTCATAGGCCAATACGAGCTGCAGGGTAGATATATATTTTAATACTAACCTATGGAGATGAGGGAGATGGCTCAGCGGGCAGTCGAGACTGCAGATTCATTTATTTTCATACTGACCTTATGCAGATGAGGAGTGGAGTAGAGCAGGTGACAATTTGAAGTGCAGATTTGTATATGTAAATTTTATGACCAAACACATATTTGCACGCATGCAGTGAGGAGATGGCTCAGCGGGCATACACGCCTCAGAGCCTGAGTGTTCTAAGGCCATGAGAACATCATGATTCAAGCAACTGCCCATCCCTTTACTTCGTATGTAAGTAACTCTCGGGATCTTTACACCGTTTGCTGATCGTGTTCTGTCTGGTCACTGCTTGTTACAGGGGTGCGCTGAACTAACCTTGAACGAGCACGAGAAAACATCGTGTTCAAGCACCTGCCCATCCTTATTCTTCATTTAAGTGCCTCCCTCGGATGGGAATATGCACTGATTGGCATCTCTTTCTTTCACTGTGCTGTACACAGTGGTGAGCTGACTGACCTTACCTTTTGTTCTTGAACAGCCGAGCATGAGCGGGTCTATAGGCCATGAGAACCTCATGCATTCATGTAAGGCCTTTCGGATATTAACCCGTGGATTCGGTCTGTTTCTGGTCACTGCTTTGACTCAGTGGTGGCTGAACTGAACCATTCGCTTTTTTCTGTTCTGTTTGTTTGTTTGAATGCAGAGAATGAGGTTCTAGAGGCCATTGAGAACATATGCATTTCAGTAAGGGCCTTCGGATCTTAACACCGTTGCTGATTCGTGGTCTGTTCTGGTCACTGCTTGTACTCAGTGGTGCGCTGAACGACATTCCTTTTTCTTTCTGTTTTGTTTGCTTTGAATTGCAAGAGCAGGAGGTTTTCTATAGGCCATGAGAACATCATGATTCATGTAAGTGCCTTTCGGATCTAAACACCGTGTGCTGATCGTGTCTGGTTTGGTTCAATGTTTGTCTACAGTGGTGCGCGGAACTGAACTCATTTTTTTTGTTCTGTTTGTGTTTGAGCAGAGCCTGAGGTTTCTATAGCCATGAGAACATCATGGCATTATGTAAGTCATTCGGATCTTAAAAAACACCGTGCTGATTCGTGCTGTTTCTGGGGGGGGGCCACCCCCCACTGCTTTGTATCAGTGTGCGCACTGACTGAACATTCCTTTTTTTCTTTTCTGTTGGTTTGTTTGAATTGCCAGAGCATGACGGTTTCTATAGGCATGAGAACATCATGCTCATTAAAGTGCCTTTCGGATTCTTAAACACAGTGTGATTCGTGTCTGTTTTGGTCACTGCGTTGTAGCTCAGTGGTGCGCATGAACTGAACATCCTTTTTTCTTTTTTTGTTTTGTTTGTGGAAATGGCAGAGCATGAGGTTTCTATAGGCCATGAGCAATCATGCAGTTCATGAAGTGCCTTTCGGCTCTTAACACAGTGGTGATTCGGTGTCTGTTTCTGGTCACTGCTTTGTACTCAGTGGTGAAGCTGAAAACTGAACATTTCTTCTTTTTCTTTTGTTTGGTTTGTTGAATTGAGAGAGGAGGTTTCTATAGGCATGAGAACATTCAAGAATTATGTAAGTGCCTTTCGGATCTTAACACGTTGCTGATTGTTGTCTGTTTCTGGTCACTGCTTGACTCAGTGGTGCGCTGAACTGAACATTCCTTTTTTTCTTTTCTGGTGTTGTTTGTTGAATTGCAGAAGCATGGGTTCTATAGGCCATGAGAACATCATGCATTCAGTAAGTGCCTTGGAGGATCTTAACACCGTGCTGATTCGTGTCTGTTTCTGGTCACGCTTTTGTACTCAGTGGGTGCGATTAACTAACTCGAAACATTCCTTTTTTTTTTTCTGTTTTGTTGTTTGAATTGCAGAGGGCATTGAGGTTTCTATATGGCCATGAGAAATCATGCATCATGTAAGTGCCTTCCGGATTTCACACCTGCTGAATTCGTGTCTGTTGTTAATGCAGTCACTGCTTTGTACCAGTGGTGCGCTGATGAATGAAAAACATCCTTTTTTCCTTGCGGTTTGTTTGTCCTTGAATTGCAGAGCATGAGGTTTCGATAGGCCATGAGAAACATCATGCCTTCATGTAATTGCTTCGGATCTTAACACGTGCTGATTGGTCGTTCTGGTCATGCTTTGTCTCAGTGGTGACGCTGAACGACATCTTTTCTTTTCGTTTGGTTGGTTTTGAATGCAGAGCATGAGGTTTTATAGGCCCATTATAACATCGTGTCATTCATTAAGTGCCTGTCGGACATGACACCACCGGCCTGATTCGTGCTGTTTCTGGTCACTGCTTTGTACTCATTTGTGTGCCGCTGAACTGAACATATCCCCTATTTTTTCTTGTCTGTTTTGTTTTGTTTTTAATTTCAGAGCACGTAGGTTTCTATAGGCCATGAAACATCATGCGTCATGTTAAGTGCCTTTCGGATCTTAACACCGAAGTGGCTGATTCGTGTCTGTTTCTGTCACGGTCGGCTTTGTACTCAGATGGTGCCTAGACTGACATATCACTTTTTTTCTTTCTGTTCTTGTTTGTTTGAAATTGCAGATCAAGGTTTTCTATAGCGGCCATGAGAACTCTGCATTCCTTGTAATTGCCTTCGGATCTTAACACACCGCGCCTGCAATCGTGTCTGTTTCTGGTCACTCGGCCAATCACGATGCTTTGTACTCTCACTTGGCGTCGCGCTGAACTGAAACTTCCTTTTTTTCTGTTTGCTGTTTTGTGCTTGTTTGAAATGGCAGAGCATGAGGTTTTCTATAGGGCCAGGAGGACATCATTGCATTCATGTAAGTGCCTTCCTCCCGGATCTTAAGCACCCGTGCTGAATATTCGTTGTTCTGTTTCTGGTCACTACGGAATACTCTTTGTAACTCAGGTGCGCTGAACTGAACATTCCTATTTTTTCTTTTCTGTTTTTGTTTTTTTGAAATTCAGAGCATGAGGTTTCGCTATAGGCCATTATACAACATCATGCATTCATGTAAGTGCCTTTCGGATCATTACACACCCGTGCGCGATATCTTGTCTGTTTTATGGTCACTACTGCTTTGTACTACACAGTGGTGCGCTGATCTGAACTTTCCTATTTTTTCTTTTCTGTTTGTTTGTTTGAATGCTAGCAGAGGTTTCTTGCTATGGCCTGGGGAGAACATCAGCATTCATGAGTGCTTTCGATCTTACACCCGCAAACACCCGTGCTGATTCGTGTCTGTTTGCTGTGTCAATGCTTTTGTACCGTATGGTGCCTGAACGGAACATTCCTTTTTTTCTTTCGGGTTTGGTTTTTTTGAATTTCAGAGCAGGAGGTTTCTAGTCGATAGCCACTGAAGAACATATGCATTCTGTCAGTGCCTGTCGTATCTTAACAACCGTGCTGATTCGTGTCTGTTTTTTTCTGGTCACGGCTTTGTACTCAGTGGGTGCGCTGAACTGAAACATTCCTTTTTTTCTTTCTGTGTTGTTTGTTTTGAATTGCAGAGCATGAGTTTCTATAGGCATGCGAACAACATGCATTCATTTAAGTGCCTTCGATCGTTAACACCGGCTGTTCGTCGTCTGTTTTCTGGTCACTGCTTTGTATCAGTGGTGCGCTGAACTGAAACATTTCCTTTTTTTCTTTTCTGTTTAGTTTGTTTTGAATTGCAAGCATGAGGTTTCTATGAGGCCATTATAAACATCATTCATTCATTCAGTGCCTTTCGGATCTTACACCGTGCTGATTCTGTCTGTTTCTCTGTCACCTGCTTTGTACTCAGGGTGCGCTGAAACTTACATTCCTTTTTTTTTTTTCTTTTCTGTTCTTGTTTGTTTGAATTGCAGGCAGAGGTTTCTTAGGCCATGAGACCATCATGCATTCATGTAATGCCTTTCGGATCTTAAACACCACGTGCTGAATTCGTGTCTGTTTCTGGTCACTGCCTTGTTGTACTCAGTGTGCGCGCGAACTAACATTACCTTTTTTTTTTCTTTTCTGTTTGTTTCAGTTTGAATTGCAGAGCAATGAGGTTTCTCTAGCCATGAGAACATCATGAGCCATGTAATGTGCAACCTTCGGATCTTACCACCTCGTGCTGATTCCTGTCGTTTACACAGGTCACTGCTTTGGACTCATAGTTGGTGCGATGGACTGACCATTTCCTTTTTTTGTCTTTTCTGTTTTGGTTTGTTTGAATGCAGACAGAATGTGTCTATAGGCCATGAGAACAGCATGCATTCATTAATGCCTTTCGGGATCTTAACCCCCCGGGCTGATGTATCGTGTCTGTTTATCTTGTGTTCACCTCACTAATGACGTTAGATCAGCTGCTGTCATTCAGTGTGCGCTTACTGAACAGTACTTTTGTTTCTTTTCATGCGTTTTGTTTGTCTTTGAATTGCAGGAGCAGAGGTTTCTATAGCCAGTGAGAAACATCAGGCATTCATGTAAGGTGCCTTTCGGATCGTAACACCGTCCCGACTTTGTGTCTGTTTCTGGTCACTTCTCGCTTTGGGACTCAGTGGTGTGCTCTTGAATGAACATTCCTTTTTTTCTTTTTCTGTTTTGTTTTGGTTGAATTGCAGAGCATGAGGTTTTCTATAGGCCATGAGAACACATGCATCATGTAAAGTTGCCTTTTCGGCTATTAACAAAACACCGTGCTGAGTCGTGGCTGTTTCTGGTCACTGCTTTGTACTCAGTGGTGCGCTGAACTGAAACATTTCCTTTTTTTTCTTTTCTGTTTGGTTTGTTTTTGAAGGTTTGTCAGACATGAGGTGTCTTAGGCCATGAGAACTCATGCATTCATGTAAGGCCTTTCGGATCTTAACACCGGGCTGATTCGTGTCTGTTTCTGGTCACTGCTTTGTACTCAGTGGTGCGCTGAACTGAACATTCCCTTTTTTTCTTTTCTGTTTTGTTTGTTTGAATTGCAGAGCATGAGGTTTCTATAGGCCATGAGAACATCATGCATTCATGTAAGTGCCTTTCGGATCTTAACACCCGTGCTGATTCGTGTCTGTTTCTGGTCACTGCTTTGTACTCAGTGGTGCGCTGAACTGAACATTCCTTTTTTTCTTTTCTGTTTTGTTTGTTTGAATTGCAGAGCATGAGGTTTCTATAGGCCATGAGAACATCATGCATTCATGTAAGTGCCTTTTCGGATCTTAACACCGTGCTGATTCGGTCTGTTTCTGGTCACTGCTTTGTACTCAGTGGTGCGCTGAACTGAACATTCCTTTTTTTCTTTTCTGTTTGTTTGTTTGAATTGCAGAGCATGAGGTTTCTATAGGCCATGAGAACATCATGCATTCATGTAAGTGCCTTTCGGATCTTAACACCGTGCTGATTCGTGTCTGTTTCTGGTCACTGCTTTGTACTCAGTGGTGCGCTGAACTGAACATTCCTTTTTTTCTTTTCTGTTTTGTTTGTTTGAATTGCAGAGCATGAGGTTTCTATAGGCCATGAGAACATCATGCATTCATGTAAGTGCCTTTCGGATCTTAACACCGTGCTGATTCGTGTCTGTTTCTGGTCACTGCTTTGTACTCAGTGGGTGCGCTGAACTGAACATTCCTTTTTTTTCTTTTCTGTTTGTTTGTTTGAATTGCAGAGCATGAGGTTTCTATAGGCCATGAGAACATCATGCATTCATGTAAGTGCCTTTCGGATCTTAACACCGTGCTGATTCGTGTCTGTTTCTGGTCACTGCTTTGTACTCAGTGGTGCGCTGAACTGAACATTCCTTTTTTTTCTTTTCTGTTTTGTTTGTTTGAATTGCAGAGCATGAGGTTTCTATAGGCCATGAGAACATCATGCATTCATGTAAGTGCCTTTCGGATCTTAACACCGTGCTGATTCGTGTCTGTTTCTGGTCACTGCTTTGTACTCAGTGGTGCGCTGAACTGAACATTCCTTTTTTTTCTTTCTGTTTTGTTTGTTTGAATTGCAGAGCATGAGGTTTCTATAGGCCATGAGAACATCATGCATTCATGTAAGTGCCTTTCGGATCTTAACACCGTGCTGATTCGTGTCTGTTTCTGGTCACTGCTTTGTACTCAGTGGTGCGCTGAACTGAACATTCCTTTTTTTTTCTTTTCTGTTTTGTTTGTTTGAATTGCAGAGCATGAGGTTTCTATAGGCCATGAGAACATCATGCATTCATGTAAGTGCCTTTCGGATCTTAACACCGTGCTGATTCGTGTCTGTTTCTGGTCACTGCTTGTACTCAGGTGGTGCGCTGAACTGAACATTCCTTTTTTTTCTTTTCTGTTTTGTTTGTTTGAATTGCAGAGCATGAGGTTTCTATAGGCCATGAGAACATCATGCATTCATGTAAGTGCCTTTCGGATCTTAACACCGTGCTGATTCGTGTCTGTTTCTGGTCACTGCTTTGTACTCAGTGGTGCGCTGAACTGAACATTCCTTTTTTTTCTTTTCTTGTTTTGGTTTGTTTGAATTGCAGAGCATGAGGTTTCTATAGGCCATGAGAACATCATGCATTCATGTAAGTGCCTTTCGGACTTTAACACCGTGCTGATTCGTGTCTGTTTCTGGTCACTGCTTTGTACTCAGTGGTGCGCTGAACTGAACATTCCTTTTTTTCTTTTCTGTTTGTTTGTTTGAATTGCAGAGCATGAGGTTTCTATAGGCCATGAGAACATCATACATTCATGTAGGTGCCTTTCGGATCTTAACACCGTGCTGATTCGTGTCTGTTTCTGTCACTGCTTTGTACTCAGTGGTGCGCTGAACTGAACATTCCTTTTTTTTCTTTTCTGTTTTGTTTGTTTGAATTGCAGAGCATGAGGTTTCTATAGGCCATGAGAACATCATGCATTCATGTAAGTGCCTTTCGGATCTTAACACCGTGCTGATTCGTGTCTGTTTCTGGTCACTGCTTTGTACTCAGTGGTGCGCTGAACTGAACATTCCTTTTTTTCTTTTCTGTTTTGTTTGTTTGAATTGCAGAGCATGAGGTTTCTATAGGCCATGAGAACATCATACATTCAAGCAACCTGCCCATCCTTAACTTCTTCATGTAAATGCTTGAGCATCTCGGAACTCTGCACCGTACTGATTCGTGTCCTTTTCAGTTCACTGCTTCGAAGCAGGGGTGCGCTGAACTGCACCTTGCTTTTTGTTGTTGTTGTAGTTGTTGTTGTTGTTGTTGTTGTTGTTGTTGTTTTTGATGTTGTTGTTGTTGTTGTTGTTGTTGTTGTTGTTGTTGTTTTGTTTGAAGAGCAGAGCTTGAGGTGTCTATGAGCCACGAGAACATCATGAATTCAAGCAACCTGCCCATCCTTTATTTCTTCATGTCAGTACCTCTCGGAAGTGAATACTGTACTGATTCGTCTGCCATGGCGACTTTCCCTAGCTGCAGCGTGCGGGAGGGTCCCCTTAACACCACGCCCAACCAGGCGTTATCTTTTCTTTTTTTACTGATTCCTGTCTCTTGTAGTTCACTGTGCTGTACACTGAAGTGTTCTCATGAATTCAAGGAACCTGCCCATCAATTGTTTTTTTGCATGCAAGTGCCTCTCGGAACATGCTTGTGCCTGTCGGTAGTGAATACTGTACTGATTTGTGTCTGCTTCAGTTCACTGTGATGCACACTGAAGTGTTCTAATGAAACCAAGCAACCTGCCCATCCTTTTTGTCTTCATGCAAGTGCCTCTCGGACCATGCTTGAGCCTGTCGGAAGTGAATACTGTACTGATTCGTGTCTGTGTGTCTGTGTGTGTGTGTGTGTCTCTGTGTCTGTGTCTGTGTGTGTGTGTGTTTCAGTTCACTATGATGTACACCGAAGTGTTCTAATGAAACCAAGCAGCCTGCCCATCCTTTTTGTCTTCATGCAAGTGCCTCTCGGAACATGCTTGAGCCTGTCGGAAGTGAATACTGTACTGATTCGTGTGTGTGTGTGTGTGTGTGTGTGTGTCTGTGTCTCTGTGTCTGTGTCTGTGTGTGTGTGTGTGTTTCAGTTCACTATGATGTACACCGAAGTGTTCTAATGAAACCAAGCAGCCTGCCCATCCTTTTTGTCTTCATGCAAGTGCCTCTCGGAACATGCTTGAGCCTGTCGGAAGTGAATACTGTACTGATTCGTGTGTGTGTGTGTCTGTGTGTCTCTGTGTCTGTGTCTGTGTGTGTGTGTGTGTTTCAGTTCACTATGATGTACACCGAAGTGTTCTAATGAAACCAAGCAACCTGCCCATCCTTTTTGTCTTCATGCAAGTGCCTCTCGGAACATGCTTGAGCCTTTCGGAAGTGAATACTGTACTGATTCGTGTCTGTGTGTCTGTGTGTGTGTCTGTGTGTCTGTGTGTCTCTGTGTCTGTGTGTCTCTGTGTCTCTGTGTCTCTGTGTCTGTGTGTGTGTGTGTGTTTCAGTTCACTATGATGTACACCGAAGTGTTATAATGAAACCAAGCAACCTACCCATCCTTTATTTCTTCATGACAGAGTGTATGTTGTTACAGTCCAGGGGTAGGCCAAATAGGCTAAAGGGACTTTGTGTAGGAAGGGCTTCAAAAGAAAATGCACTGATGAACTGAATCCCCAACAACCGTTTTACTGACAGGGGCCCTGAGTTCGTGCTACAGTGATCATGGCATGGGGTTGGTCTATACTGAACACTGCACTCTTTCCAGATCTCTATTTCAACATGCGCTTCCTCCTGCCCCTATACATTTGCTCACATACATATAGATAGTTAAGGTTGGACTATGCTGTCCAAAACTTTTTTTTCCGGGGTGCGACGTGTTGAAAAAACACAACTTCCCAAATATCTATTTCAGCATGCTCTTCCTCCTTCCCCTGTGCATGTACTGCGCTCAAGAAAGATGTGCTTGTCCCAAAATCAAATACATTTATTTCTCTATACCTCAACTTTAATTTGCAAATTCCACACTGTCCTATTTAAGCACGCTCTTCCTCCTGCCCATGCATCAAGAGAGCTCAAGAAAGATGTGCTTGTCCCAAAAACAGTTTTTGTTTTTCAAATCTGAAAATAGGTTTCTCCTAGCTATATTTTGTTAGGCCTCCTCCAGGGACGGCGTTTTAGTGCTTTCTATAGCTTTCTATAGCTTTCTATAGCTTTCTATAGCTTTCTATAGCTTTTTGAAGCTTTTTAGGGCAATTTAGGGCAAAAAACAAATAAAACCTTTTTTCTACTTTTTTGTAGCGTTAATTTCGCAAAAATGGGGTCAAAACTAGCGTTCGCTATATATAGCGGAAATAAAAATCCCTGCCCCAAGACACCAGACAGCACCCAGCCTATGCATCGCATCTCTGCTTTCCCAGACCTATACTTCAATATGCTCTTCCTCCCGACCCCATGCATGTATTGAGCTCAAGAAAGATGTGCAAGAGAAGAACGTGGACCCACCTGACACCCCCAAGCCTCTTTTCTGTACTGTATCTCTGCCTTCCCACATCTATATTTCAATATGCTCTTCCTCCTGACCATGCATGAATTGAGCTCATGAAAGATATGCAAGAGAAGAATGTGGACCCATCTGGCAACCCCAAGCCTTTGCATTGTAGATCTGCCTTCCAAACCTATGTTTCAATATGCTCTTCCTCCTGCCCCTACCTGTAGTGCTCTGAAGAAAGATGAGCAAGGGAAGAACTTGACAACCCCAAGCCTCTCATATGCATTGCATCTCTGCCTTCCCACACATATTTTTAAATATGCTCTTCCTCCTGCCCCTGTGCATGTAGTGAGCTCAAGAAAGATGCGCAGGGGAAGAATGTGGACAAACCTGACGACCTCAAGCCTATGCATTGTAGATCTGCCTTCCAAACCTATGTTTCAATATGCTCTATATCCTACCAATGCATGAATTGAGCTCAAGAAAGATGTGCTAGTACAAAATCAAATGCATTTATTTTTCTATACCTCTACTTCAATAAGCGAATTCCACTCCGTCCTATTTAAGTATTTTCTTCCTCCTGCCCATGCATGCAGTAATCAGGCGAAATATTTATTGATTGATTTAAGTATTTCCTCCTTCTGCCCATGTGCATGTAGTGTGCTCAAGAAAGAGGTGCAGGAGAAGAACGTGGACACACATGACGACCTCAAGCCTATGCATTTTCTTCCTCCAGCCCATGCATGTAGTACTCAGGCGTAATATTTATTTGTTTATTTATTTAAGCATTTTCTTCCTCCTGCATGTGCATGTAGTGAGCTCAAGAAAGATGTGCAAGAGAAGAATGTGGATACACCTGGAGACCCCAAGCCTATGCATTGTGTATCCTGCCTTCCCAAGTATCTATTTCAATTCGCTCTTCCCCCTGCCCCTGCATGTATTGAGCTCAAGAAAGATGCGCTTGTACACAACTCAAATGCATTTATTTTTCTATACCTCAACTTCAATAAGAGAATTCCACTACGTCCTATTTAAGTCTTTTCTTCCTCCAGCCCATGCATGTAGTAATCAGGCGTAATATTATTTATTTATTAAAGTATTTTCTTCCTCCTGCCTGCGCATGTAGTGAGCTCAGGAAAGATGTGCAAGAGAAGAATGTGGACACACCAGACAACCCCAAAGCTTTGAATTGGATGGCGACGTTGAACAAGGCGACTTACAACCTGCGCAGCATCAGTTACCGTATTGCAAACAAGAAGATGCTCATGACTGTGAAGTTTTGCGGCGACAAAATCTGTGAGGTTAGTATGTGTGGGATCTGGTGGTTGGCCCTAGTGAAAGCGAATAGCTGGCCCCCTCAACCTCTCGCCTCGTAATAAGGCGTACTATGTACTGTATTTTATGTGTGGGATGTTTGTTTTAGTCTGATTTACAACCTGTGTAGCATCCATTACCGTATTGCGAGCAAAACGTTGCTCATGACTGTGAAGTTTTGCGGCGACAAAATCTGTGAGGTGGGTCTGGTTCTTGAACTGCCGTAAACCCTGCCTTCGATTCGCTGCACTCGATTCCAATGCCATTTGTAGCTCCGATAGCCAGCACTCTCCCCCAATTTCCCGCACCGCTTGCAACGCACCTAGGACTTGTTGTATTGCAAACAAGAAGATGCGCATGACTGTTAAAGTGTAATGATAACGCCTGGTGGGGCGTGGTGTTAAGGGAGCCCGTCCTACGCGGGTGGGGAGCGGTCTCCTACCTCAACTGGACAAGCTACCATCGCGGTGGACGACGACCTGCAACGCCATGAGCGACCGACGGGGGCGTCGAATGCATGACTGTTAAGTTATGCGGTGACAAAATCTGCGAGGTTATTATGTGTGCGATGTCTTTGTCCAGGTAAAGTAGCAGCATGTTCCCTACCGCCATAAGACAGGGTATCCTCGATACCACTCCCCACCAGGCATTATCATTAGCATGTGTGGGATGTATGTTTTAGTCGGACTTGCAACCTGCGTAAAATAATCCCAGGATGAATCTCTGGCCACCAATTGACATGGAGGTGTGGGACCTTTGAAACTTGAACTAGTTAACTGGAACAAAGTGGAGAAGGTCCTGTTCTCCAACCATATAATATTTTACGAAGTCATCAGATACGCGCCCTATATGTGAAAGCTGTAGATCACAAGGAAGGAATTCCCAATTTTTCATTTCTTCTTCTGATGATGAACGATAAAAAAAATCGTATGCAGCGGAAAACTGGCGGAGTGTGTTGGCAACGGAACGAAAAGTGGCAACAATGGAGCTGACCGAAGCGAGTTAGTTACGCGACCGTTGGCTGACGTGTCAGGCTTCAATTATTTTTCGGTCGGACAAACGGACAAATGGGTAAACATGGGGGCTCCCCCCCCCTTGAAGAGGGGGCTCCGCCCCAAATCAAGGTACTGTTATCCAATCATCTATTATTTTACTATTGCACCAAGTTATCGGAAGGGAGCCCCATTGACCCCTTTCCATCCTTGTTGTTCATTGAACCATATCCTTGTAATCATTGTTATCCATGGACCCCTTTCCATGGACCCCTTTCCATTGTTGTTGTCCACTGAAATTGAGCTTGTTATCCTTGTAATCATTATTATCATTGTTATCATTGTTATCCATTGACCCCTTTCCATTGACCCCTCACCATGGTTGTTATCCATTGAACCATAGCTTGCTATCCTTGTTATCCTTGTTATCATTGTTATCATTGTTATCATTGTTATCATTGTTATCATTGTTATCATTGTTATCATTGTTATCATTGTTATCATTGTTATCATTGTTATCATTGTTATCATTGTGATCATTGTGATCATTGTTATCATTGTAATCATTGTTATCATTGTTATCATTGTTATCATTGTTATCATTGTTATCATTGTTATCATTGTTATCATTGTTATCATTGTTATCATTGTTATCATTGTTATCATTGTTATCATTGTTATCATTGTTATCATTGTTATCATTGACCCCTTTTCATTGTTGTTGTCCACTGAAATATAGCTTGTTATCCTTGTTATAATTATTATCAATGTTATCATTGTTTTCATTTGACCCTTTTCCATTGACCCCTTTCTATTGTTGTTGTCAGCTGAACTATAGCTTGTTATCCTTGTTATCATTATCATCATTGTAATCATTGTGATCCATTGACCCCGCACCATTGTTGTTGTCCTCTGAACTATAGCTTGTAATCCTTGTCATCCTTGTCATCCTTGTTATCCGTTAACCTCTAACTCTTTCCATAGTTCTTGTCCTTTTAAGTGTAGCTGGTGATCCTTGTCATCCTTGTCATCCTTGTCATCCTTGTTATCCGTTAACCTCTAACTCATTCCATAGTTCTTGTCCTTTGAAGTGTAGCTGGTGATCCTTGTCATCCTTGTCATCCTTGTCATCCTTGTCATCCTTGTCATCCTTGTAATCATTGTAACCAGTGTTATCCGTTAACCTCTAACTCATTCCATAGTTCTTGTCCTTTGATGTGTAGCTGGTGATCCTTGTCATCCTTGTCATCCTTGTCATCCTTGCCATAGCTGCCCCACTTGTGAGCTGGATAACTCTTCACTGGATTGGAATTTCGACCAGTTTAGACCATTTATTTTGGGTAGCACCTTCCTTGTCATCATTGTCATCCTTGTCATCATAGTTATCCATTAACCTCTTCCCATTGTTATCATTGCTGTTCATTGACCCATAGCTTGTGGAGAAGAACCTTTGGAAGTTGCAGCCACCCCCACCTCTGGACGACGATGAGTTGGAGATGGAGCGTGAAAGGAAGGAGAAAGAAAAGGCTCCAAAGAAAGAGGCCAAGGTGAGTCAAGACAATCCCCTTACCCCCACCCCCACCCCCACCCCCACCTCTGGACGACGATAAGTTGGAGATGGAGCGTGAAAGGAAGGAGAAAGAAAAGGCTTCAAAGAAAGAGGCCAAGGTGAGTCACGACAATCCCCCTACTCCCACCCCCACCCCCACCCCACACCCTCCCATCCACACACACACTTGTACTGTGTGGAGTGAGGCCAAGGTGTGTTTGGTTGGTGTATGCAAGCTGGTCTGGGATTGGTTGTTCGTTTACTAATTGTACTGTGTGGAGTGAGGCCAAGGTGTGTTTGGTTGGTGTATGCAAGCTGGCCTGAGATTGGGTGTCCATTTAATAATTGTACTGTGTGGAGAGAGGCCAAGGTGTGTTTGATTGTTGTACACTATGTGGGCTGAAATTGGGTGTTAGTTTGATAACCATGCACCCACCTGTACACACCCATCACCATCCCACCCATCTGCCAACCCTACCATACACCCACTGGTACACCCACCCACCCATACACCCACCCATACACCCAACCATACACTTACACACGCATACACCCACCCATACACCCACCCATACCACCCCAACCATACCACCCAACCATACACCCACCATACACTTAACACACCACGCATACACCCACCCATACGACCCACCCATACACCCACACCATACACCGAACCATACACTTTACACACGCATACACACCACCCATACACCCACCCATACACCCAACCATACACTTACACACGCATACACCCACCCATACACCCAACGCTACACCCACCAGACACTTACCAACGCATACACCCACCCAGACACCCACCCATACAACCCAACCATACACTTGACACAACGCATACAACCCCCCCTATACCCCCCACCCCTACACCCACCTACACTTACATACCATACACCCACCCATACACCCACCCATACACCCACCCATACACCCAACCATACACTTACACACGCATACACCCACCCATACACCCACCCATACACCCACCCATACACCCAACCATACACTTACACACGCATACACCCACCCATACACCCACCCATACACCCAACCATACACTTACACACGCATACACCCACCCATACACCCACCCATACACCCAACCATACACTTACACACGGCATACACCCCACCCTTACCCCACCCATACAGACCCAACCATACACTTACACACTGCATACACACCCAACCCCAGACACCCACCCTACACCCCACCCAATACACCTTGCACAGCCGCATACAACACCCACCCCTACGCCCACCCAACACCACAACCATACACTTACACACCGCTACACCCTACCATACAACACCCGCCCATACACCCATCCATACATACACCCATCCATACACCCAACCATCCACTTACAAACAACGGCATAACCCCACCCATACACCCCGCATACACCCACCATAGCACCCACCTATACACCCAACCATCAACTTACACGCGCTACAAGGCACCCACCCGATACACCCACCATACACCCAACCATACACCCAACCATACACCCACCCATACAAACACCACCCATAGCACCCACCATAACTTACACAGCGCATGCATTCCCACCCATGACACCCACCCATAACACCCCCCCATACTGACTAGCCTCATCCCCCCACCCATACGACCCACCATACACCAGCCATCACCACCCCCATACACCCACCCATCCAACCCAACCATACACTTACACCCCCATACACCCACCCTAGCACCCTCCGCCCCTATACACCCACCCGTGCACCCACCCACCCATACACCCACTCTTACACCCACCCACCCACCCCCCCACGTCCCCTACACCCCCCGCCCCTATACCCCACGGTCTACACCTCACCCCCCGCCCATAAGCCCGGCTCTACATACAACACCCACCCACCCTCCCACCCATACACCCACCCCCCCCTACATAACCCATACACCCCCACGCCACCCCTCACCCACTCTTACACCCACCCGACCCCCCCACCCATACACCCACCCACCCATACCCCATCTTACAACACCTGCATACATCCCACCCCCCCCCACCCATAACACCCATACACCCCTCGCCACCCATAGGGCGACCCATCCCCTACACCCAACCAACACTTACACAGGACGCTGACACCCACCCTGGTTGACAGCCGGTCACCGTATAAGTACGACCCGGACCCATACTACCCACCCATACAACCCCACCACACTTCCACCGCATACATGCCCACCCATGACCCCCACCATACAACCCAACCATACACCCACCCAGACACCCACCCATACACCCAACCATACACTATACATACACGACCACGCATACACCCACCCATACACCCACCCATAACAACCCAACCATACACTTACAACCACCATAAACGCCACCCATACACCCACCCATACCCCAGACCATCACACCCAACACTAGTACACCCACCCATACGCCCACCCATAACAACTTACCCACCCATCACCCACCCATAAGCACCCACCCACCTATCACCCCCCTATGCACCCACCCACCCCTAACAACCCACTCTTACAACCCACCCACCCCCCCACCCACCCATACACCCACCCACCGATGCACCCGCTCTTACACACACACCCACCCATAACCCTGCTCTTACACCGCACCCACCCCCCCACCCATACACCCCCCACCGTAACAACACCCACTCTTACACACCCACACCAGCACACCATGCACCCGCTCTTACCTTCCCTACACCCCCCCACCCACCCCCCCATTCAGACACCCCCCCCACCCATACACCATACCCCTACGCGCCCATACACCACTCTTACACACCCCCCACCCACCCACCCCACCCATCCACCACCCCCCACCCATACACCCATACACCCACCCACCCATACACCCCCCTCTTACAACCCACCCACCCAGCCCACCCCCACCCATACACCCACCCACCCAAATACCCCCTACCCCTCCCACCACACCATACAGCCCAGGCTCTTACAATACCACCACCCCCCCACCCCCCCACCACCATACACCCCCCCCCCATCCACCATACACCGGCACCCACCCATACACCCACTCTTACACCCCACCGCACTTCCACCCACCCACCCATACACCTCACGGGCCACCCATACACCCATTCCCCCCCCCCAACCCCTGAACACCCACCGTCTGTACAGACCCACCCAGCCCAGCGCCATACGCACCCTTAACATCCAACCACCCATACACCCACTCTCTTCACCCCCCACCCCCCGACCCCTACCCGATACACCCACCCACCCATACCCCCCTCTTACATACACAACCCACCCACCACCCACCCCCATACACCCAGCCCGTACACCCCACCTACCCACACCTATCCCATTACCTCACATGAAACAGCTTAAGCATCCCCTGCATGCGCCTGGACACACATCACACCACACACCTATCCACTCACCCTACACCCACCGTATACCCACCAACACATACCTATACCAATCCCCCACAGGAGAAAATAAAGGCACCTACAGTGCTAACCTTGGTGGGACCGGGGAACCGACCACGACGAGGACCCCAGCACCCACGCCACACCACCCACCACCCAACCCACCCACTTACCCCCCCATACACACCCCGTACACCACTCTTACACCCCCTACCCAGACCTATCCAATCACCCTCACAGTAGAGGCAAAATTAAGCCTACATCCCCCCACCCCCCCGACCCCCCACCCACACACCCATGACACCCACCCGTACAGTACAGCCCCCCACCGCACCGCCCCATACCTATCCCAATCACCTCAACATGAAACATTACGACCCTAATTGCTGCTGCCCGCCCGGAAAAAATCTCTCTCTCTCACACAACAGCACAACCACAGACACACAGACACAACACACACCACAACCACTCCGGTACAACAGCACGACAGCCCACCCACTCCACCCATACACCACCCGTAGCCACCACCCCCCCATACAACAACCCACCCGTAACCCACCCACCCATACACCCCCCGTACAACCCACCTACCCATAACCTAGCCCATCCACCTCAATGGAAACATAACGACCCCTAAATGCTGCTCTCAGTTGCTGCCGCCTCTCACACACAACACACAAACACTACACCACACACTCAGCGGGTACAAGCACCCACCCAGCACCAACACCCAGCCCCACACCCCCTACCCATACCTAACCCAATCACCTCCTGAAAACATTAAGGCCCTACATGCTGCCGCCTCACCCCCACAGAGAGAAAAAAAGAGCCCCACCCTAACAAACAGCCTCACCCCCACACCCACCCATCCACTGACCCACCCGCACACCCACCTACCCATACCTAACCAAATCACCTGTCAGGAAATAATTAAGGCCCTACATGCTGCCACCACTGACACCCACCCATACACCCACCCGTACACCCACCTGCTCATACCTATACCAATCTCCCGATCGGAACCTCATGCCTATCCCAATAACTCAGAAAAAGGAAGGACTTCAGCTGCCCCACTTACAACACACTACACCACACTTTAAAACCCACCGTACCCATACCTATCCACAATCGCCTGATCCCAACAGGCATACCTAACCCCAATCCTCAGGAAAATGTAAGTCCCTACATGCTGCCACCACTTACAACCACCCATACACCCACCCTTACACCCACCTACCCAAACCTATCCCAATCTCCTGATCCCAACCTCATACCTACCCCAATCACCTCAGGAAAAATGTAAGGCCCTACATGCTGCCGCCCAAGCTGCTGCTGTGTGTGGGTGTGTGTGTGGGTGGGGGGGGGGTGACTCAGATAAAATTCAATCTCTTTCTCAATCCTCTTCAATCCAATACCTCTTCACCCATCCCAATCACCTCAGGAAAACATAAAGGCCCCACATGCAGCCGCCCAAGCTGCTGCTGCTGCTGCTGCTGCTGTGTGTGTGTGTGTGTGTGTGTGTGTGTGTGTGTGTGTGGGGGGGGGGGGGGGGGGGGGGTAACTCAGATAAAATACAGTCTCTTTCTCAATCCTCTTCAATCCAAAACCTCTTCACCCATCCCAATCAACTGAAAGGGACAACCTCTTCACCCATCCCAATCAACTGAAAGGAATTACCTCTTCACCCATCCCAATCAACTGAAAGGGACAACCTCTTCACCCATCCCAATCAACTGAAAGGAAATACCTCTTCACCCATCCCAATCAACTGAAAGGGACAACCTCTTCACCCATCCCAATCAACTGAAAGGGACAACCTCTACACCCATCCCAATCAACTGAAAGGGACAACCTCTTCACCCATCCCAATCAACTGAAAGGGACAACCTCTTCACCCATCCCAATCAACTGAAAGGAAATACCTCTTCACCCATCCCAATCAACTGAAAGGAAATACCTCTTCACCCATCCCAATCACCTCAGGAAAAAATTAAGGCCCTACATGCAGCCGCCCAAGCCGCCGCTGCTGCTGTGTGTGTGTTTGTGTGTGTGTGTGTGTGTGTGTGAGTGTGTGTGGGGGGTTTACTCAGATAAAATACAGTCTCCCTCAAGACCTCTTCACCCATCCCAATTACCTGACAGGAAAAAATTAAGGCCCTACATGCCGCAGCCCTAGCTGCCGCTGCCGCTGCTGCTGCTGCTGCTGCTGCCCCTGCAAGCCTCGCGACCAACAGCCAGCTACAGGGCGCACCGGGTGGTGGTGGGAGGGGAGGCGGGCGCGGGCGCGGCCGTGGCCGTGGAGGTGGAGGCAGAGGAAGTGGTGGGCTTGCTGACGCTGATGCGATGGAAGTTGACGTGGGCACGAGTGGGGGAGGAGGCACTGGAGCAGAAGCAGAAAAGGAGGGTGCAAAAAAACGCAAGAGAGCTGCTAAGCGATATGTGCCACTAGTTGGCTCCGCCAACTATGGTTTCCTCATTGAACTGTACATTGTGAGTGGGGTGGGGTTCAGGGGCTTAAGCTGAAGTGGAGTTGGGTGGGGGTCAGAAGCTTGGGGGCCTGGGCTGGTGTGGAGTTGGGTGGGGTTCAGAAGCTTGAGGGGCTGGGCTGGGCTGGAGTGGAGTTGGGTGGGGTGAGAGCTGCCAAGCGATATGTGCCACTAGTTGGCTCTGCCAATTACAGTTTCCTCATTGAACTGTACATCGTGAGTGAGGGTCAGGGGGCTTGGGGTGGGGTGGGGTGGGGTGGTGTTGGGTTTGGTGAGGTTGGGTGGAGTTGGGTGGGGTTCAGGGGCTTGAGGGCTTGGGCTTCAAGGTTCAGGTTACTCAGGTAGGCTGATGCACAAGAGATAAAAAGCGATGTGTGCCACTAGTAGGCTCCGCCAATTACGGTTTCCTCATTGAACTTTACATCGTGAGTGGGGTGGGGGCCAGGGGCTTGGGGGCCAGGACCTTGGGCTGGAGTGGAGTTGGGTGGGGTTCAGAAGCTTGGGGGCCTGGGTTGGAGCCGAGTTGGGTGGGGTGCGACCTGCCAAGCAATATGTGCCTCTTGTGGGTTCCGCCAAATACCGCTTCCGCATTGACCTATACATGGTGAGTCGGGTCAGGGACTTGGGGTGGGGTGGGGTGGGGTGGCGTGGAGTTGGGTGGGTGGGGTGGGGTGAAGTGGAGTTGGGTGGGTTGGGTGGGCTGGAGTGGAGTTGGGCGGGGTGCGAACCTGCCAAGCGGTATGTGCCTCTTGTGGGTTCCGCCAAATACGGCTTCCGCATTGACCTATACATGGTGAGTCGGGTCAGGGACTTGGGGTGGGGTGGCGTGGAGTTAGGTGGGTTGGGTGGGGGTGAAGTGGAGTTGGGTGGGTTGGTGGGCTGGAGTGGAGTTGGGCGGGGTGCGACCTGCCAAGCGGTATGTGCCTCTTGTGGTTCCGCCAATACGGCTTCCGCATTGACCTATACATGGTGAGTCGGGTCAGGGACTTGGGGTGGGGTGGCGTGGAGTTAGGTGGGTTGGGTGGGGTGAAGTGGAGTTGGGTGGGTTGGGTGGGCTGGAGTGGAGTTGGGCGGGGTGCGACCTGCCAAGCGGTATGTGCCTCTTGTGGGTTCCGCCAAATACGGCTTCCGCATTGACCTATACATGGTGAGTCGGGTCAGGGACTTGGGGTGGGGTGGCGTGGAGTTAGGTGGGTTGGGTGGGGTGAAGTGGAGTTGGGTGGGTTGGGTGGGCTGAGTGGAGTTGGGCGGGGTGCGACCTGCCAAGCGGTATGTGCCTCTTGTGGGTTCCGCCAAATACGGCTTCCGCATTGACCTATACATGGTGAGTCAGGTCAGGGACTTGGGGTGGGGTGGGGTGGGTTGGCGTGGAGTTAGGTGGTTGGGTGGGGTGAAGTTGAGTTGGGTGGGTTGGGTGGGCTGGAGTGGAGTTGGGTGGGGTGCGACCTGCCAAGCGGTATGTGCCTCTTGTGGGTTCCGCCAAATACGGCTTCCGCATTGACCTATACATCGTGAGTCGGGTCAGGGACTTGGGGTGGGGTGGGGTGGCGTGGAGTTAGATGGGTTGGGTGGGGTGAAGTTGAGTTGGGTGGGTTGGGTGGGCTGGAGTGGAGTTGGGCGGGGTGCGACCTGCCAAGTGGTATGTGCCTCTTGTGGGTTCTGCCAAATACGGCTTCCGCATTGACCTATACATGGTGAGTCGGGTCAGGGACTTGGGGTGGGGTGGGGTGACGTGGAGTTAGGTGGGTTGGGTGGGGTGAAGTGGAGTTGGGTGGGTTGGGTGGGCTGGAGTGGAGTTGGGCGGGGTGCGACCTGCCAAGCAATATGTGCCTCTTGTGGGTTCCGCCAAATACGGCTTCCGCATTGACCTATACATGGTGAGTCGGGTCAGGGACTTGGGGTGGGGTGGGGTGGCGCGGAGGTGGTGGGTTGGGTGGGGTGAAGTGGAGTTGGGTGGGTTGGGTGGGCTGGAGTGGAGTTGGGCGGAATGCGACCTGCCAAGCGGTATGTGCCTCTTGTGGGTTCCGCCAAATACGGCTTCCGCATTGACCTATACATGGTGAGTCGGGTCAGGGACTTGGGGTGGGGTGGGGTGGCGTGGAGTTAGGTGGGTTGGGTGGGGTGAAGTGGAGTTGGGTGGGTTGGGTGGGCTGGAGTGGAGTTGGGCGGGGTGCGACCTGCCAAGCAATATGTGCCTCTTGTGGGTTCCGCCAAATACGGCTTCCGCATTGACCTTTACATGGTGAGTCGGGTCAGGGACTTGGGGTGGGGTGGGGTGGCGTGGAGTTAGGTGGGTTTGGGTGGGGTGAAGTTGAGTTGGGTGGGTTGGGTGGGCTGGAGTGGAGTTGGGCGGGGTGCGACCTGCCAAGCGGTTGGTGCCTCTTGTGGGTTCCGCCAAATACGGCTTCCGCATTGACCTATACATGGTGAGTCGGGTCAGGGACTTAGGGTGGGGTGGGGTGGCGTGGAGTTAGGTGGGTTGGGTGGGGTGAAGTTGAGTTGGGTGGGTTGGGTGGGCTGGAGTGGAGTTGGGTGGGGTGCGACCTGCCAGGCAATATGTGCCTCTTGTGGGTTCCGCCAAATACGGCTTCCGCATTGAACTGTACATCGTGAGTCGGGGTCAAGGGGCTTGGGGTGGTGTTGAGTTTGATGGAGTGGTGTTGGGTGGGGTGCGACCTGCCAAGCGATATGTGCCTCTTGTGTGTTCCGCCAACTACGGTTTCCTCATTCAACTCTACATTATGAGTTGGAACGCGTACAGGAGCTTTGGGGCTTGGGCTGGAGTGGAGTTGGGTGGGGTGGAGTTGGGTTGTATGGTGTTGGGTGGGGTGTTGTGGGGGTCAGGGGCTTGGGGGTGTGGTGTGGTGGTGTTGGGCTGGAGTGGGGTTCAGGGGCTTGGGCTTACAGGCTGCGGTGAAAGCTGTACGTGGATGCATCACATCACAAAACACAAAAGA